>LZPO01096785.1:725046-742189 GCA_001675575.1 Neotoma lepida
TCAAAGCAGGGGAGCCCAACGCTGGGGACAGGCGAGGCTGGAACACAGCGCCCCCTCCAATCCCAGTCTTTATTTTTCAGGGCCCGAAAAGCAGCTGGCCATCCTGCCCCTGGCTGTGTTCACCCCACCCGGGGGTACCAGGAAGATGGGAGGAGTGGGTGTCAGGAAGAAGTAGCAGGGTGCTGGCTGTGCTGAGGAAAGAGCTCACTTCTGGCTGCAGCTGTGGGAGGCCAGGTGACATCCTGCCCCCACCCCTCCTACCCTGCTGGCTGGGATGAGGCCTTACTCAGTAAATGCAACTTCATTAATAGCTTGATTAATCACACCTCATATTTTCGTGGTGCTTTTAAAAATAAAGCATTTGAAAGCATGTTCACACCCACCCTGGGCCTCCGAGATACACAGGAAGCTCTCATCTTCCCCACAGCAGTGAGGAAAGTCATGGGGCTCAGCTTCACACAGAGACATGTCCAATGTACCTGAGAAGAGCTGGGCATCCTGCATGAGGGACCCTGTGTGCAGCTGCAGCTGCAGCTGCCGGTGGGCTTCTCTGCCCCATCTCTGGGTCTTCTCATAGACCAAGAAGGAAGGGCACAGCTTTTAATTTTTAGGGAGAACTGTCATTCAGTCATTCAACAAACATTCCACTGGCGTCCAAGCCAGACCTGGGCTCCTGCCCACAAGAGTCATGGTCTGAAGAGAGGCAGCATGCANTCAAACCCACCACAGTCCTGCATGTAGCCTGCATCCTGGAAGGCTTATGGGATGGGATTAGATGCTCCGGTGGGTCTGTCCTGATTTCATTTCTGCTATGGTAAAAATATCAAGACAAAAAGCAACTTGGGGGAGAGGAGACCCTTTTAGCTCATAATTCCAGGTTACAGCCCATTATTGTGGGCAAGTCAAGGCGGCGGGAGTTTGAAACAGCTGATCACGTCACATCCAGTCAGGAGCAGAGAAGAATGCATGAATGCCTGCTTCCTGCTCAGCTTGCTTTCTCTGCTCTCATACAGTCCAGGATGCCCTGCCGTGGGAATGGTGCTGCCCACAGTGAGCTGCATCCTCCCACATCCATTAGTAAAGTAATCAAGACGATTCCCCACAGACGTGCCCACAGACAACCTTCTCTAGATGATCCCTCATTGAGACTCTCCCAGGAGCTTCTAAAGTGTGGAAAGTTGAAAGCTAAACGGATCACAGTGACGGTGTGGACCTGAGACCTCAGAGGAGCAGGCTCCTTTGCTGGTACTTCCCAGGTGGACAGAATGGGCCAGGCACCTGCTGTCCATATATCCATGCCACTCTCCTCCAAGGCCCCCCCACCAGGTAATGTCCAAGCCTNGGAAGTCTTCCCACAGACTGGGCAGTGAAACCCCAAGTTCCTTCTGGGTCCTAAAGGCCTCTGTTTTCTCTGCAACTCTGAGGTACTCCCCACCACACACACCTCCAGTCCTGCTCTGGCCATGCTGGTCTCAAACAAGCCCAGCTACTTCCTGCAACCTCACTATTCCCTTTTTAATCCTAAGCGCTCTTTAGCCTGGCCATGGCATTTGGGGCACTGCTTAGAAGTCCTCTCCTGAACCTGCTTCCCTCTGGGTCCCTGTTATCCATCTTTTCTGAAGTTTTGCCTCCCCTCTTCTCCCACATTCCTGTCAGTACGAGCAGTGCTTGAGCTGCGTTTTGTTTTTCCAAGCCTCTGGGAGAGGGTTGCTTGCCTGCTTCTGCAGTGTCCCAGGCTCAGGATAGTCTCGGGCATGCAGCAGGCACTCAATTTGCGTGTGCCAGATGAAAGTGTACATTTCAGGTCACAGAAGAGGTAGCAAGGTCCCTTACCCAGGACTCTCTTGTCTCTTTCTGCCACTNGCCCTGGGGGTTCATCTAGTTTTCTTCCTGCTTGTAGCTACCACCCTCTGGCCTGCCTCTTTACGTACACGCACTTGCACTTGCATGTAGACACACATGCTCGCCCCTCATCCCCAAGAAGACATGAGGAGAGGGACTGCTANGGTGTTGCTCCTGTTTTGCTGGGGGCAGCATGGGCAGGAGCGCCAGCTTCTGACAAATGAGCAGCCAAGCCCTCCTGAGAGAGGCAGGGGCTACCCCTCACTTCAGGGCCAAGCCATCTGCATACCTAGTCTGCAGTCCCTGGTGACCACAGCCGGACACAGCCTCGTAGCAGCCCAGGAAAGCTGCTGGGTGTCATTCTGTGGGTGGGAAAGCCCAGGTGGGCACAGTGGGAGAAGCCCCTGGGGAACTAGGTTGAGTGGGCTTCCAGATGTGGCAGTGAGCCCTGCTCTGGCCCACTCCCGTGCAGCTCCAGGAGCCACCTGCAGTCTCAGCGTGCCCTGAATTTCCCTCTGTGTTTGGCCCTCAGCAGTCCTAGGGATGACAGTAGTAGGCACCCCTCCCCAGTCTGCACTGTGAGCACCTATACTAAGTAGCTTTGAGACAGACAGTGGGGACCAGGACTAGGCTGTTGGTTGGGGGGACAGAAGTTTTGACCACCCACCTGTGTCTATTATGGTGTGGGCTACCATGGCCGTGAGGGTGCACCCCGAGTCCAGAGGGTAAGATGTGTAGTTTTCAGGTTGAGATGGGCATGGGAGGTGGGTACTGTTAAGAGTAGACCTTTCTGCAACCAAATGGGAGGGTGACAGATAGCAGAACGGAGTGTTCAAGGATGCCAGCCAAGGNCCTTGGCCCCATCTTGAAACACCCCTTCAAGCAGGCAAACAGTGGAAGTAGAACTAGCAGACCCAGCTGAGGCAGTAGGGAATGGGAGGTCTGGGCCCCTCAGGAACTAAAGTGCTTCATACCNGGGCCCTAGGTCATTTGGGTCTGAGTTTGCACTGCTGGGTGCCATCCTTGATGGCAGGGTTCATATAGAAAGTGTTCAGTGTGGTGGCCCACACCGTGGCAAGGAGGGGGGCTAAGGCTCTCCGTGCTACATGCAGTATGTAGTTCAGGTGAGAGAACTCTCAGGAACATGTGGACAGGGATAGTGTGCAGATGCCCACCACTGGGGGAGCAAGAGAGAAGCCAGCTCTGACCACCCAGACAGCACCCTGTTGTCCCTAGAGGATATGGCCCAAATTTACCACTCACCCATAAGTGTCCTTGATAGAGGACAGGGCTACAGCTTGGAAGGTACCCCTGGGGCCTTCTGATAAATACCCTCACCCCAGAAGTGGGAGGGAGGCCACACCAGAGTGGCGTGACGGAGGCCCTGGAGAAGTGAGCTATGTCCCTTATTGGTCACAGTACATTTATTTTTCATTAGCAGTTAAATGCAGACATGAGGGATTGTGCTGGGTTCAGCGGGCGGCTGACGTGAGTAGGGCTTGCTGCGCTGATCGATAGAGAGGCGGGAGGCTTGAGCGCCCACCCCGTGCCTCACACCCCTCAGGAGACCCATGCCCATCCAGCTCTGAGCAAAGAGACGGGTGCCGGCTATGATGCTGAGCCTCTGCCAGTTAAGTGGAGGCAAGCAGACCCAGACCCGCCCTGAAGAGCTGTGGTGGCTCCTTCCAGGCCCTGCCTTGGGGCTAGCTTGGCCATTCCTGTGTGCAGTCCTGGGACTGCTGAGATGCTGTGGCTTGGCCAGGCTCATGTCTTGAGAATCTANCAGGCCTACCAGCACCCATCTTACACCCACACTCTAGAACTGCCTCCTGAGCCCCCTTCTCATTTCTCCCTTCGCTCTCCGACCTCAGAGGTCTGCATGAGCCCTAAGGTGCACCAGTGAGCNGGACTCAGACTTCAAGCATTCAACCCTCAGCACGCCCCCCACACACACACACTCAGAGTGAGTGGGTCATAGCATGGTCCCCCTGAGCACTTCCTGAGTTCAGGGTCAGAGCTGGGGTTCTAGGGGAAGGGACTGCTGCTGGGGCCTCATATCTGGCAGTGACAGGTCTGGATTTTCCTAATCTTCCGCATTCCTGAACCTAACACAGACCCGACAGAGGGTGGTCTGGGAAGGGCAACTCCATTTTCACTCGCTGCTTGTGTGCTTGGCCTTTATTACAGAGCTGCAGGAACGTGCAGGGAGGTGGCTGCAGAAACAGCCGCAGGAGGAAGGAGCAGGTGGCAGCAGAGGAGCCAGGGAGGGAGGGGAAAAGAAGAGTTACAGGGAGGAATGGGATCTGGAGGTGGGGCAAGGGACCCCTGCTGGCAGCCTCTACCTTCCCGAGGAGGCAGTTCAGAGCAGCCAACCACTCCAGAATCCCCATGAGCCACTGGAGTGACCCCATCTCACAGAGGCAAAGTCAGTGATTTCACCTAACTTCCCAAGGTCTCCAGTACCAGGGAGCAGAAATCACTTCCTAGGGAGCCCCCCCTTTTTATGCCTAGAGGCCCCTATTTGTGTGTTGGTGGGAAATTGCTGCAGCTTTGAGGGTTGGCTAGGCCAGCTGGGGGCCCCTTTGGTGAGCAGCACTCTCCACCCTTTTGGGTGTCCTGCTGGTAGACAGACATATCAGACTGCTCTGGGGGTTTTACCTCCACCTATGCCTCGGAGCCAATTACCCGTGTAATTAGTAACAAATGACTTGTGGATAGTGGTAGGTTTGAGTTAAAATTAGAAGGAAACCCATATTCAGGTCTCCTTGAATGGATGGGAAGTGGCCTAGGTCCTGGAACTTCCAGGAAGACTCACTCTCCTGGCATCCACCCTGACATGCCTACCCATCATGCCTCACCAGCCCTTTCCCCGCTTCACCCCTCCCCAATCCTCCATACCATAACTCCACCCAGCACCCCCTTGTTGCCCCTCATAATTCCATCCTGGGTACAGTCCCCTGCCTCTCTCCATTCACCCTGTACTTTAATGTCACCTGTCTGAAGTGCCAGGGCCCTCCACTTTCACCCAGGTCTACTGGGACAAGAGTCTGCTAGGCCAAATCCCAAAACGTTTCCTAGTAGAATATGGAGTTTTCATTGCTGTCATATGTCCAAGGCCTCCTGAGTGCTGACTCCTACCTTAGCCTCACTGTGCCACCCTAGTCTTCAGAAGGTCATGCATGGGTCCTTTCTTACGCTAACTTGCAGATGCGGACACAGGCTCAGAAAGGATGTCCAGTGGCTCAGCCTGCACTTGTTATTCCCTGGGTCCCATCCAAAACTGAGCTCTTGCTATGCCAGCTGCCTCCACCAGTCTCAGGAAGACCTGGCTTACCTCCTCCTGCAGGTGCCCAGCAGAGTGCCACNGTGGCCAGTCCAGTGCCTGGTGCCGGCCCAGACCTACTTCCCCACTTCCTGGTGGAGCCTGAGGACGTGTACATCGTCAAGAACAAGCCTGTGCTGCTGGTGTGCAAGGCTGTGCCCGCCACCCAGATCTTCTTCAAGTGCAATGGGGAGTGGGTACGCCAGGTAGATCATGTCATCGAGCGCAGCACTGATGGCACCAGCGGTGAGTTCTAGATGGGGTCACTGGGGGGAGGCAGCTGGGGGAGAAGAGCCACAGCTGGCCCTGAGGGTCTGTGAGCACCTGCAAGCCGCAGGACCACGTGCAGCCACCTCCCGCCCAGTCGCCTTCTGTGTCACCAGGGAAGGCAGAATCCCCACACCTGGCACCCTGTGGATATACAGAGGTCTTCTCTGGGAGACCCCCGACCATCAGCTTGGGAAGTAAGAGGGAAGGCCCTCACACACATTCATCCACTGAAACGCCCAGGAATGCACAGAATCAGGGCAGCCTGTCCAGAGGTGCCTACAAAGACACGGGGTAGAAGGGAGCCGGTTCCACATGATAAGAATGTGTTCTCTGGTTGTTTTCTGCCCTCTGTTCAAGCATGTTTGCATTATTTCATATTCCCTCTGCTCGGGACACAGTCCCCCAAGAGAGGCAGACAGTGGGGTGACTTCTTAGTAAGAGGAGAGCCAAGCTGAGGCTGCCTCAGGGCTCACAGACATGCTCCTCAGGGGAGGCTAAATGATGGAGGACTAGGAAATGGCCAGAGAGAGAAGAGGGAGAAAATCCCCCTGACCAGGGACGTAGCCCAAAGGCCAGGCATGCTGGTCATGGCTCAGCAGTGAAGGTGCGTGAGTGTACACAAGGGACCCCAAGGAATGCCACTGACCTGTGGGACTTCAGACTACAGAGTGATGTGAACAGAGCTATGGGTGACACGCAGGCCAGTATGGAGGTCGACAAGAGAAGCCGACCCAAGAAGACTCGGCTGAAAGGGGCAGAGGGGTTCTAAGAGCAGCAGGCAAAACCAAGAATTACCTGCCCTCCCATAGGACACCAGCTCTCCCCATTGCCAGCCCTGGTCTCAGGCAACAGGTGGGCAAGGGGGCATACGTAGAGAGCCTTGAATTGGCTTCTAGTACTCCCCAAAAGCAGGGCCACAGAGGCAGCTATACTAATACCAACATAACTAACACTAACAGCCACTAACACACATAGAGCCTTCTGGTTTAGTCCTGCACCTCTTTCCACCATGACCTCAGCCAGACTGATACAGCACACACCCCAGAAGGCAGCCCATTTGGGACATGTAGGCCACCAGAGTGAGGGTAAGCCACAGTGCCATCCAGGCAGACAGGCAGTACTGTCCATCCATTCAGATGCTAAAGAGAGGCAAGAAAAGGCCTAGAAAGGTGACCCAGAGTGTGGCCTGTGCTGTAGGGAAGGAGTTCAAGAGGAGGGGTAGCATCCAAGTTTATCTGTACGTAGAAGGAGTGTGTTTTCCTGTCCAAAGGGATAGGGTGAGAGACAGAACACTGGCCCTTGAGGATGGCTCGGGGTTGGGTNGGAAAATGAGCCTGGGGTGCAAGNAGATGTCAGGAAAACTAGTCAGACTTGTTCTGTGGGAGGATCACACAGGCCAGATGGTGAGGCCGGTGAGGCCATGGCCTGGGAGAACAGTCAGAAGCACTTGCTACTGTGAATGCAAGCTGAAGAGCCCAGATTCAGGCAGCATGACCTAGTCCTCAGAAGCAGGCTGCCTCACAGAGAAGACTGAGGCCTTGACCCTGACCTGTCCAGGACCCCCAAAGGGCTCCATCCAGGTCTTCTGGTCCACAGAGAGGACACCCATCCTCTGCCACCAGAGTTCACAGAGGCAGGATTCCTCCCTACCATCTGCAGCTCAGCCCACCAGCAGAGGCCCCAGGGACTCTGCTCCCCTGGCCTGTTTCCTAGGTTAGTGACTCCAGGCTGAGCTCTGCACTCTGCACTTCCAACCGTATCCATGCCTGCCGCCTGCCGCTTCCTTCCAGCAAACCCCCAAGTATTCATTGCATACCCTCTATGCCAGGTTAGGTACTAAAGATTCAGCCCCCACAGCTCTCAGACTGCTGACTCCCGCCTGCAGGAAGCTGGGGAGCATAGCTCAAGAAAGTTCTAGATAGGCACAGTACCTCCTAAGACTAGAGGTGTCCATGGACTGCTGACTGTGAGTACAGCTCCAGAACCCACNTTGTCTGGGCATGAGAACTCCAGGAAACACCCTCTCCAGCCCCAGACCAGTTGTTTCGTCTGTGAAACGGAGGTGAGCAGCCTTTTCCTGTTGGAGGAGAAACCCTGTAATTGCATAGGTAGAGTACCATTTTCTGTCCTAACAAGCCCTGCCATGGACCTGTCCACCCCTCCTTACCTGGGACATCATGCTGCCACAGGTCTCAAGTGCATAGTCTGCCTGGGACCCAGGCCCTTTCTGACCGAGCACCTTGCACCTTGGCAGCACACACAGTCCCCACCCTATACCCTCATTGGCACCTGTGTTGTCCTTCCATAGGAGCAAAGAAGCGGAATCGGGGACATATCCCACATAACGACCAGGTCCCTCTTCTGCCTCGGGTCTCCCATAGCCAGCACATNAAGTTCACTGAGTTAATCGTCTCTCAGCTATGAACCCAAGTGCTGCAAGGCCAGGGGAAAGGCTTTCCTTAACTCTGCACAGAGGCTGTGGCAAGTGTCTTGCAGGTGCACATACCAAAGACTCTGAACCAGTCTGGTCAGACAGGTGTGGCAGGGAATTGCATTCATTCATGTGTAAGGGGTAGGGTGGCAAAGGGGACGCTCACAAGAGACAAATGCCCACCATTTGCCTTCACTTCCCATCCAGAAGGCCCAGGGAAGCCTGGAGTCTGTAAAAGCAAGCACTGGCCTCTGGGACAGAGTGTAATTCATTGTTAAACCAGGTGCTTATTAAAATCAGATAGAGGGGCCCCACTTTGACTTCAGGGTGCCCAGTTAATCCTCCACCTCCCAGAAACACTCAGCAAGTCCCCACTGTGGGTTCCCATATGTGCACAAATGCATCCACACATGTACACCACCCCTAGTCCAGCCACCCCGGGGTCCCTCCTTCTTCTCCAAGGCTGGCACCTGCTCATATTTCCTAGTCGGGCTGATACTGCCCCATTTAGAATCCGTTCCCAGGAACCAGGCTCCTTAATGACCCTGCTGGAAGGCAGGGTCTAGTGTCCCCCTGCCCCCAGCCCTCAGAGCTTGTGGAGCTCATGGTTCCCTCTGCAGAGGTACAGCCTGAAGCTAGGTCATTGTGCCCCCCCCCCAGCTTCACAGCAGCAGGAAGGAGAGTGAGAAGGGGTTAAAGGACAGGAAACAAAGTACTCCAGTGGAGTACTGTTGCTCCCAAGCTGAGCTGCCCTGGGGTGGTGAATAATGGCAGAGACGGGCTTGGGGGCCATCAATGGCCTGTCCACCCAGAGGACACTCAGTACCCCAGGCCAGAATGTTCTGGAGGTTGTCCATCCCTGACCCTGACACAGGAAGAAGGGAGAAGAGACCCTACTCCACCCATGACTCCGTCTAAGAGGCCCCGAGTCTATGCGTGCTTGACAGGTAGCTGATGCCTAGGACGCTTCTCCTGTACCCAGGCCCTGTGAAGGGCACCTTGGTTCTTAGCCCCACCCAACCCTACACCCAAGAGAGGATGAATATCAGGAGAAAAGTGTCCAGAACAGAGGTAAGTTGCCTCATAATCATTGCAGCCAGAGGCGACTGTGGACACGCACACCTGTAAGAACTAGCCAGAGGACGGGACGAGTGATAGAAACATCTGGGTCCCAGTGCTACAGCTGGAAGACTCCACGAGGAGGGTCTGGGAAGGGGTCAGGGAGACATGTTAGACAAATGGAGAAGGAAAACAGTCTCCCAGGCCGGCTGGCTCAGCTGGGCTCACTGCTCCTGCAATGCAACCCTAATTGAATTTCTCTGTTAACAATGGAAACACATTGGCGGCTGGCCTCTCTCTCTCTTTCTGATAAGCCAGTGACCCAAGGGAAATTGGGGTCAGGAGGAGGAGAAATTGGAAACAAACAGTCTTTTCTCACTCCTGGGACAGTGGTTTTGGCTACAGACTAGGGGTGGGAGGTGGCATGGAGTCGGACCAGCGTCCCCCATTCTGAGTTGTCAAAGGGACTAGGACCCCTCCCCCAAGCACCCTACTATCTGGTTGTGGATGCTGCAGAAGGTGGGGATCTGACCAGGGTGGGAGAAGGGTTTCTCCCAGTACACCCAGACTCCTCCAACCACCAGCCCTATTGGCCCCCGCTTGCTGACCCTTACCCTCTTGTACTGTAATCCCCTGAGGGATGGATGAGCACACTTAGGCCACCCCAGGTGACTGTAGAACACTGACCACACTGGATTCAGACCACCCTGGTGCTTGTGGCAAACCAGGTGTTCGCTGCACCTGCTTCTCTATCCAGAGTGGGGCACCCCTACGGAGCACAGAGTAGGAA
Organism: Neotoma lepida; assembly: GCA_001675575.1. Classification (NCBI taxonomy): domain Eukaryota; kingdom Metazoa; phylum Chordata; class Mammalia; order Rodentia; family Cricetidae; genus Neotoma; species Neotoma lepida. The sequence goes on from LZPO01096785.1 coordinate 734,761, forward strand.
CAGTTCCAGGGAAGGGAGCAGCATGAGTGAGATACCACCCTGGCATGTGGGAAACCCTGAGTCCCAGGAGTCTATTTCCATCCTGCCTAGCAGCTGTAATGATAATAGCTGTTACATTATCACCTGTCAGATCTACCTGCTAGCCCTCCAGGGAGGTTAGCAGACTTCCCTACCCTCCTCTTCCTACAAAGAGCTCAGCCGGTCTGCTACACCCTTCCTCTCTGGGGCTTCTGGAGACCAAAACCTGCTGACCAAAGCTCCATGAGTAACCACTTTAGAGATTTTCTGTCAGCGACTTACTTGAGACAGGCCTCGGGTGACAGAGTAGAAGGAATGTAAGTCCTAGAAACCACACTCCTTATGTCCAGGAGATGTGTCAGCATCCCTTTTAGTCACCCTGGTTCCCTCCAGGCTGAGGGGGGTTCACAGTGTCCACAAGCTGCTATAGGTGGTGCAGGGCATCAACTGTCTAGGACAGGGAGACTCAGTGTAGCCCTTGAACCCAGCAGGGCTGCCAACCATGGAGGTCCGTATCAATGTATCAAGGCAGCAGGTAGAGAAAGTGTTCGGGCTGGAGGAATACTGGTGCCAGTGTGTGGCGTGGAGTTCCTCGGGTACCACCAAAAGTCAGAAGGCCTACATCCGGATCGCCTGTGAGTATGGGGCCAGGCCTGTGATGTACAGGAGTGGTCACTAGAAGGATCTCCTGGAGAGGGGGCAGGCTTCCTGGAGGTCACAGCCTTACCTTGATGGGTGGAGGAAGTGCCTGGGGACGTAAATCCTCCCCATGTTCCCGGGTTCACATGGCACTTCTTTCTGTCATGTGTTATGATTCTTGCAGGACCAAGCGCCAAGAGCCAGTCAGGCTAAGCCAGACACTTAAGGACACTGTTTTCTTCCTCCAGATTTGCGCAAGAACTTTGAGCAGGAGCCACTGGCCAAGGAAGTATCGCTGGAGCAGGGCATTGTGCTGCCCTGTCGTCCCCCAGAAGGCATCCCCCCAGCTGAGGTGAGTGGGGCTGCAGGACCCACTCTACAGAGGCACACAGCTCCCAGACCTCTTATCCCACCTAAAGCTCAGGCTCCTGACTGCCACCTCCCCAGTGGTCACTCTGTCCGCAGGTCAGGCCAGCATGGGCCAGCCGTGTAGTGGTGTGGCTTCTCCCTCTAGGTGGAGTGGCTCCGGAATGAGGACCTTGTGGACCCTTCCCTGGATCCCAATGTGTACATCACACGGGAACACAGCCTTGTGGTACGGCAGGCCCGCCTGGCCGACACTGCCAACTACACCTGCGTGGCCAAGAACATNGTAGCCCGTCGCCGCAGTGCCTCAGCTGCTGTCATTGTTTATGGTGGGTCCTGGGGCTCCCCAGTCATAGGAAGAGGTACTGAGGTACCATCAGGGAAGTGATGTGTGGCTTGTAGGATGGAAAGGCATGGAGCAAGGGCCAGGCTGACCAGACAGTGTCCTGACTAGGAAAGAGGCCAGAGGTATGTCTGGGCAAAGGGATGGGACAGGTGTTGGCCACTTGTGAGTGGAGAGCACAGTGCAAGAGATAAAGAGACAAGATGAGGCTCAGAGGAACATAACAGGTCATCCCTGTGCTTCTCAGGCCCCATAACGGGAAGTAGAGCCACAGAATCTGGGACTCCTAAGAGCTGGCAGAGGGAGGTCATACAGGATCTGCCCTTTGAGGTGCTGGGTTCCAGTCTGGCTGCCCTGACACTTGCCAAGAGGGTAGAGTATCTGAAGGTGCTACAGGCCTCGAGGTCCAGCAGCCGTGGCCCTCCTCAGCATTCCCCCAGCACAGCAGCCCACTCACTCCCAGCTCACAGGCCCTTTGCCCTCCTGCCCCATCCCTTGGGCCAGCATGTCTGAGGATTCCCCCGCTCCCTGACCCCAGTCCTTCTCTATCTGGCCAGTGAACGGTGGGTGGTCGACGTGGACTGAGTGGTCCGTCTGCAGCGCCAGCTGTGGGCGCGGCTGGCAGAAACGGAGCCGGAGCTGCACCAACCCGGCACCTCTCAACGGGGGCGCCTTCTGTGAGGGGCAGAATGTCCAGAAAACAGCCTGCGCCACCCTGTGCCCAGGTACCAGCGGCCACCGCCTCCTGCATCGTTCCTCACCACGCCATCTCCGTGGCCTGGCTCCATCGCACCCACCAGCCTGCCCCCCCATGGCTCCATCCCACCCGCCTGCCACGCAGGGCCAGGCTCAGTCTGAGGTGGGGATCAGGGTGCAGTGTGGTCAGAGTCAGGGCTTGGTCTGTGTCCAGGCCTGAGCTCAATTTAGGGTCTAAGATGCAGTCTGAGGACAGGATCTAGGCTCAGCCTGGGGCTGCACATCCACCCTGTGCCTGGGACCAGAAGGGCAGTCATGTGACTAAGAGCCCTTACCACCTCAGGACCAGGACAGCCTCCCTGGGTGGGGAGAGCCAAGCAGCCCCTGGCACCATCGCGGCTCCCTGTCATTAGCATGTGTCATCAAGGCTAGCTGGACAGCTCAAAGCCCTACAGATTGGAGAGCTTGACCCTGGCATTGTACCCAAGTCCAGGCCAGCTTGTCCTGCCTGGTCCAGATGACTAGTGGGGCCACACAGGCAGGCCACCCGGGCCAGCTTCCTAAGCTGATTGTACTGTTTGCTTTCTGCCTGTGTCTCTCTTNTCCAGTGGATGGGAGCTGGAGCTCATGGAGTAAGTGGTCAGCCTGTGGGCTTGACTGCACCCACTGGCGGAGCCGTGAGTGCTCTGATCCAGCACCCCGCAATGGAGGTGAGGAGTGCCGGGGTGCTGACCTGGACACCCGCAACTGTACCAGTGACCTCTGCCTGCACAGTGAGTCTTTTCTGCCCCAGGGTCCACTTCAGTTTGCCAGAGTTGGCCCTGTCCAGCCCTAGAGGTGGTGGTCAAGGCAGCCATTCTCNAAGGCTTGGGATCCCAGGGGTCCCCTTCAGCTCTAACCCATCCCCACATGCTCACACAGTCTCACCACCTTCCTCCTGAGACATGCACAGATGTGAACCTTGACTCATGTCCATCCATCTGCTCTCCCACAGCCTTGAAATTATCCCATCCCCCAAGTACACACGTAAGTCCTGTGGGGATGCTGGGCTCGTGAGGCCTGTTAATTACAAGGCCATAACTAACAATTAAAGATCTCTGTTGGATTTTTTTCTCTAGACTACACCCTCCCCTATTCTTTCAATTAAAAACCTAATTATCTGTGTCAATTCCTTTCTGATGGACATTTCTTCCATTATGCAAAACTCCCAAAAATCAATAGAACTTCCTCCAAGTGGTTGGTTCCCCCCACCCGACCCCAGTTCCAGGACTGGTGGTATACATAAGGGCTCGAACTGACCTGGAAACACATGAGAAGCTGATCACCCATGTATTTGTCTGTGGTCCATTACTATAATGAAATAGCAAAAGAGGTTTATTAGTTTTAGAGGCTCAAATTCCAAATCGCATGATGCTGACTCTGGCAAATGTAAGCCCCCACCCCAAGCCACATTACTTAGTGGCAGATGGTACCATGTCAGTATTGCATACAAGAGAGAGATCACATGTCAGGGAGAAAGAAACAGACAGACAGACACACACAGAGAGATGGACACCCCCCCATGGACTGAGAGCAGCATTTACAGTGATGTAACACCCTCCCACTAGGCCCCACCTCTTAAAAGGTCCCACTGCCTCTCACATTGCCACACTAGGGACCAAGCCTGTAATACACGAATCCTTAGGCAGGCATATGTAAACTATAGCACCATACTTTGGGTATCCCAGGAGTACACCTTGCCCCTGCCACCCTGATCCCCATCTTAGCAGCCAAGCATAGACCACTCACCCCAGGGAAGTAGCTCTTCCTCTCCTCCACTCTCCTGGCAACCTCAGGCCAAATCTTATGCCTGTGAGGACTTGTTCAGTCCCAAACAAGGTGGTGACAGGTATAGAACTAGAATGCACACACGCCAATACCATGTTCCCTGCCTCATGACCACTGCCCAGGGAGTGCTGAGGCCTTATTCTCCTGGGATATAGACCATGGGCCTCTCCTCACCACCCCTGCAGCCCTGCCATTCCCAAGGCCATGCTTTCTCTTGCAGCTGCCTCTGGCCCTGAGGANGTGGCCCTCTACATAGGCCTTGTTGCTGTGGCTGTGTGCCTCATCCTGCTGCTGCTTGTCCTTATCCTCATTTATTGTCGCAAGAAGGAAGGGCTGGACTCAGATGTGGCCGACTCCTCCATCCTCACCTCAGGCTTCCAGCCTGTCAGCATCAAGCCCAACAAAGCAGGTGAGGTGGTCCCCCCCCCTCCTGCCTGAGTCCCCAAAGCAGGGGCTGTTGAGGAGGAATCCCTCTGAGCCACCAGCTGAGTCTTATCTTTATCCCATAGACAATCCCCATCTGCTCACCATCCAACCAGACCTCAGCACCACCACCACTACCTACCAAGGCAGTCTATGTCCACGGCAGGATGGGCCCAGCCCCAAATTCCAGCTCTCTAATGGTCACTTGCTCAGCCCACTGGGTGGTGGCCGCCATACGCTGCACCACAGCTCACCCACCTCTGAGGCTGAGGACTTCGTCTCCCGCCTCTCCACCCAAAACTACTTTCGTTCCCTGCCCCGAGGCACCAGCAACATGGCCTATGGGACCTTCAACTTCCTCGGGGGCCGGCTGATGATCCCTAATACAGGTAGGACCCCAGAGCTCCCCAGAGAGCATGAGGGGCTAAGACTAGTCTCATCTTCCCAGAGAAGGCCACAACAGCCCAGATATTCCTCCTGGNTGCACTGGCCTCTGGAGTGGCTGTGTCTGGCCAGCAGGAAAGGATGTAGTTTAGCAAAGAATTCAGTTGGAGCTACAGTGAAGCCATGGATAAGGGTCTCCTCGCTGCCTGTGGACATGAAAGTATTGTCTGTTCATATCAGATAGTCAGCCTTCCATGTGGTAGTCTCTGCATTGGGCCCCAGGCTCAGGAGTAGGGCAAACACCAGACCCCAGAGGCTCACAAATGACAAGACAGCAGAGCACCCCTTGGTATCCCCACTGCATTCTGGATCCCATCCACCACTCTACAGAAGNACCTCAGACAGGGTCCCTGAGACCTTTTGGGCCAGCTNTGAAGAAATCACTGCAACCACTAATAAGGCTGACCACTCCACTCAGAAATTCTCTGTTACNTCTCTTTAGGTGACACCATATACCCCTAATCTCCTTGCCTATCTCTGGCTGTTCCAATGTAGGCATTCCTCAGAGTTCCCTCTCTGTGCCATTTCTCTCCAAGTGATCTCACCCACTCCTCCATCCCAGCCCCCAGTTCTCCCAGGCCTTAGAACTCTACACTCAGCTGCCTCTTGGGCAGCTCCATCTGGATGTCTCACAGTACTTCAGAATNTTTGTGACTAAAACAGAATTGTCTCCCACTGTCTCCCACAGCTGCCTCCTCCCGGGCTTTCCCCAGCTCACAGCCAGCACAGTCTGTGCCTAAGCTGGAAACTGGCTGGGGGTCACCTTGGTTTCTGCTCTTTCTCCTTCACCCTCACCACCAGTCAGATGTAGTCACATAACATTCTGTGTGCTCGCCCTTCCCAACAGCTCTGCCGCCGCCTCCTCCTCTCCCCATCTTTCCCTGATACTTTACCACGCCCAGACTATCATATCTCTTATCTCCTCCCCCACCCCTAAACATGCACTGGATGAATCCAGAGTTGATTACATCCCTCCCCTACTCAACTCCTTCTAGGGTTCCTATTGCTCCCTACAAAGCCCACATGACAAGGCTGATGTGACCCANCCCCTGCTGGCTAGCTTCAGTGTGCTCTTCCCTCACATATATGTGACAGCCACTACAGAGCCTTGGCACCTGAACACACCATGCTGCCCCTAAGGATCCGCCTACCTTTCCTAACGCCTCATCTGCCATTGCTGTCTATGCCTCACACCCCTCAGGAAAGGGTATGATAAATCCTCATGGGGCATCGAGGTGAGACAGTACCTGTCAGCTCCAACAAAAAGGCAGACGGATGGTGGGTACTCAATGGCCCCTGGCAGTGTGGGAAGCTGCCCACTCCCCTGTATGCCTTACTGATATTTACTTGGCTCTCTCCTTGCTGGACTGAGAGCTAACAGCCTTTTTTCCTCTCAGTTTTCTGGGTGCCCAGCATGGGTATTCAATTTTGAATGAGCATGCAAGTATGTGCACCTCCCCTACAGCCAGCATTCACGCCAGGATGTATGTGATTGTCACCAATACTAACGCCACCAGGCTCTAGAAGCAGCACAGGCTAGTGAAGAAAGCAATAGCTGCGAGCACGTGGTCAGTAGGGTCCCTCTTCTGGGTTTCAGCTCNCTGTGAAACAGTCACAGATCACTTAATGATAGGNCACAAATAGGTGGACATCCTAGAGTGCACTCACACAAACGTAGCGACTCTGTCAGTAGGCCACGTAATCCTAAGGAGCCGTCACTGTATCTTTGCAGACTATAATGCCCTTATATAGCACTTGACCCTGGAGCTACATCTGTCTGCTTTAGAGATGAAGTCACAGAATGTCTCCCCTTTTCCTGTATGAGCTGAGTGAGAGGTTCCTCATGTGGGGCTTCCTGTCCTGGGAGCAGGGCCTCACTCTGCTGTCTGTAATTCCTCAGCTCTGTCCTTGCTGGATCCACCCAAAACTCTCCTCTTTCCACACACACTTGACATTCTGCTGAAACCTTCTGGGGCAGGACACATCGTGGAATGGGAAGACATCTGGGCCGTAGATGCTGGCCATGAGGGCTGTTAGAGACCCATCACCACCTGCAAGGATGGAGACAGTGGCAGGAAGCNATCAGTCCTTAGAGGGGACGGGACTCATGGAGGAGGAAGCAGCATTGTCGGGAACCTGCTGAGTGGAGCACAGGCGGGCAGGGCGCTGCAGGAATGACAGTGAANGGCCTCAAAAGAAGGCCTGCAAGATGGGTTAGGTTTTAAGCAGAAAATGCCCTGGTCCCAAATAATGTCATTTGGCTAACAGGGGAGATGGAAACAGTGTATGTGGTCTCTTCTGGCCTAGTTAGGCGTTTTCCAAGCTATTTTATCTCAGACATTCTTGGAGTCTCCCTGACTCAGAGTCGTGCCTATGTGGGTGGTGGGACAGTATGGTAGTCCTTGAAGCACCTCTGTCCCCAGACAAGGCTGGTTACAGGGGAAATTCATGGGTCTGGCTAGTTCACAGGGTATTGGGTATCTGTAGCAATAAGCCCCACCCTTTGCTGTTACAGGAATCAGCCTCCTCATTCCCCCAGATGCCATCCCCCGAGGAAAGATCTATGAGATCTACCTCACACTGCACAAGCCAGAAGACGTGAGGTGTGGGCCTGGGCTGTGGTAGGGGGCTGGGAGGGCACCTGCCTGCTGCCCTGAATCACTGGAACACCAC
>LZPO01096785.1:767039-785802 GCA_001675575.1 Neotoma lepida
ACAGTAGCAAAATTAGTTATAAAGTAGCAACAAAGATAATTTTATGGTTAGGAGTCACATGAGGAACTGTATTAAAGGGTTGCAGCATTAGGAAGGTGGAGAACACTAGGTTAGAGAGACATACACTCCTCGAGTAATTAGCATGCCCATGCTGAGAAAGCGGGAGTCAGGCACAATGCCTAACAAAAGCAGCTTCTAAGTGCCTGTTACAACTCAGGCAAACTGGTGGGCGCATTAAAACTTGAGGCTACTGCATTAGCAGTCATACTATTATCCAGTTAGTGAAGGCCGCCACAGAACATAGATGAGCAGAGGTGGCTTCTGGAGCAGCTTTGTTATGATCAGACCTATAAACATGGCAAGGCACAGCCATACCTGTAGTTTACTGGATACCAACCAGACATACAGGCTATGAAAAANAGACAAGAATGATGTTTGGGAGAGCAAACTGACCATCATCTACAACACAGCACCTTGCTGAGTCTGAGGCTCCAGTCCCTTAACTTTGTTTAGTTGAGGGAGAGTATGGAACTGAACGTNAAAGGCCTAGCTGTAGTCTCTTGAGTCAGCATGAGGATATGCTTCTGGAGGTTATTTTCATGACATCTTGTCTGTGATTCTCAAAGTCCTGTTTTTCATTTCACCAGGAAGTGGGTCCTGGCCCTAGTCATGGGGTGTGCCATAGACCTCCTAAATCAAGGCCAGTGGAGAAGGCTGAAGNTCTTGAGGTCTGAACATTTGGGCCAGTCTTGCCTGTAGCAGTGGCACAGCAATTGCCAGCAATACTCAAGCAGACACTAGATGGCCGCTGACCAACAAGGGAAAGTCAAGTCCTGACAAGGTTCCCTCAACACCCCTTAGTGCAGTCTTCAGCCATGAGAAGCAACTGTAGAATGGGGGGAGCAGAACACAGCATGACTAGAATGTCACCGCTGGGCTGGAAGGCCAGGCTCTCCCTGCTGTGAGCTTGCTCCTCTCAGCCTACAGTGCCCATAGCCAGCCAGGCCCCAAGACCATCATCTTCCATACCCTTTCTGCTTTGGATATGCCTCGCAGCTCTCTCACAGGCACTGCACTGCTTCTGTTGTGTCTCTGTTCCTATTCATTTGTCTACAGTGACCTACTGATAACCACTGGCCTCTCTTAACCTTTTCATCAATTTCCCCTTCATTACACTTCAGTTACCAACAGCAGTAGGACTGCTAACAAGTTAGGCCCAGCTCTGACCCCAGCTTGGGGCCAAACTAGTGTAGTTATTAAAATAATCTGTGTTTATCTTACCTCCTCAACTCTGGATTCTCATGTTTCTTATATACCTTAAGAGCCTTAGGATCAGGTTCTAGATCGGATATGGAATAAGTACCTGTTATCTTTTGCTAAACTGAAGAGCCCTCCCACAACAATCCAGGGCTTTTGAAAGAGCAAGCAGCTTCTTCCCCGTTCTGATGCAGGTCTTCAGCACCCACAATGTTCCATCTTCCCACTGGTAACCACCAACTTTTCATCGATTGACTACCTGCCCTTCCCTCTCCCCAATTCACACAGGCTAAAATCAACCTAAGGCTAAAGCTGCCTTGACTCACAGGCAAGAAGCCCATCCAAAGCTCAAATTTCCAGTCATCAGGTTTGTGACTCAAGGGGAGATCAGAGGCAATACAGACAGCATGAACTTTGCTATCAGACAGACCTAGGTTCAAACTCAACCCATTTTCCCAACTGATTCATGAAAACTTTCCACTTTTCTGAGTCTAAGGTTTGGGTGGGGTTTTTGTTGTTGTTTTTATTATTGTGTATATGAGCGTGTAGGGGGAAGTACAAGCCACGGTGAACATANATGTTGAGGTCAGAGGACTTTGTGGATTGAATCCAGGTCATTAGGCTTATGTAGTAAGCACTTTACCTGCGGAATCATCTTGCTGGCCCTGAGTCTGAATATCCCATGTATAAAACATATAATTTCTCCACAGGATTTGCATTAGACCTGTAAACATGGTAGACATCAGCCTTGCTGTACATTTATTGGACACCAACCAGCCATACAAGCAGTAAAAGGGAGGTAAAAGGCAATGCTGGGGAGGGCAAAATAGCCAATGGTCATCACCTACAACACAGCATCCTGTCTTGCCAGGGATTACGAGTCTCTCAACTTTGTTTCACTGAAGTAGAATATGGAATAGAATATAGAATAGAATATAGAATATAAGGCCCAGCTATAAGTCATGCTTACAACAAGTGCTGCCAGAATTCCTTGGGTCTACTTCTGCGTGACCCAACGTTTGTTTTGCTTGAGACAGGGTTTCTCTATATAGCCCTGGCTGTCTTCGAATTATGGAGAGCTGCTGTGGAATAATCCTCTTGTACACTGTAAAGATTTGTCACTCAAGTTGGTTTAATAAAACACTGGTCAGTAGCTAGGCAGAAAGTATAGGTGGGGTGACCAAACTAAGAATGACAGGAAGAAGAAGGGCAGAGTCAGGAGTTGCCAGCAGATGCAGAGGGAGCAGATGAACTTGTCATGCTAGAGCATGGCAGAGTATAAATAAGGAATACAGGTTAACTTAAAATGTAAGAGTTAGTAATAAGACTGAGCTATTGGCTGAGCATTTATAATTCATATATGCCTCTGTGTGTTTATTTGGACTGGGCAGTTGGGACAGGAAATGTCTGTTTACAGAGATCAGACTGGCCTGGAACTTATGAGATCCACTTGCCTCTGCCTCTCCAGTGCTGGGATTAATGGCATGTGCCACTACAACCAGATTTTTTCTTTTTAAGTAGAGTCAAGATGTCTACTTTCAGGTTGGGTTCCCCAGAATTAGACCTAATCATATATTGTATTTCAGAAGATTCCAAAACAGAGCTGAGATTAGAGTGATGAAAGTGAGCTAGAGAGAATGCTGAATGCCCATGCCAGTGCTAACCCTGCATTTCCATGAACCCAAAAAGGAAGGGCCTCATATCTAGTTATGAGGGAATTTTGAAGTGAGATAGCAAGAAAAAGAAGCCAAGATAGTTCACATATTTAAGCTGTTATGGGTGTTATGATGGTCCAACCCTACAAGAGGATCCCTAAGAAAATGGTAAATGTTTATAAGTTGTTCCACCTGAGACATGAAGAAAATGGGTTATTTATACACTACAACTTCTATTTTTATTGGCCAAGAGCTGCACCAGAGCCCTAGTTCTTGGCACTTCCAGCTTGTGCCAACAGAAACCGAGGGACGCCTTCTCACACAGTTATAAGTATTTTCAATAAAGCCCTGTGAGTATAGAATCTATAGAAGGTAAGTGCCCAGGTGAAATGGGCCAGGTACAGCCTCTGATAGAGGGCTCTGATAAGGACAAAATGGTCACAACTAAGATGTTGTTAGATACAAGCTTTAAAATTCCCCATGAGCTGGCAACCTTTCAGAAGAACTACACAGAGGCCCCAGGAAAGCTACGTGTCTAAGACCCCGGCTTCCTGTAGCTCACGGGTCTTGGGTAGTTGCCCAGTGTGCTCACTCCTCAGATAAATGTCTCCTCTTGCAGTTGCAGACCACCTCTCTGGCCCTCCACCCCTCACTGCAATATTACTTATGACACACAAAAGTTGAGTAATGTTAGTAACAGTTGCTGCCACTAACTCATTGCTGCCACTGTACATTTGTAGCAAATGTGTTTAGCATCTTTATAAACATTCTGTCAATACTGAGAACATTTTAAGTATTTTTTTCTCATTTTACTGACAAGTAAACTAACTTGTTTCAGAAGCAAGGTGCAGACTTGGGTTGATCTGACCTAATTGTCACTTACCTCTTCACTCTTTGATTAATGCACCTAGTATCAAGACTACAGCAAGGAGACGACAGATTGGACAAACAAGTAGCCCCTGCTGAAGGCAGCTGTGGGGTGGGGGTGGGGGTGGCTCTTCTCTTTCCTGGAGTCCCATTTAGGCTGAAAATTCGTGGTCTAGCTAACCTATACCCTTAGCCAATGGCCCACATTCTCTAGAGCCTGCTCAACTTTAAGCTAATCTCTTTCTAGAAGCAGCACTTTCCCTTGACCTCATATATAGAAATACAGCATTTGTAGAGATCTACCTCCTAAGTGACCACTTAATGAGAGATATAAATGAGGGTTATACTGATGGGACATATCTGGTACACTTTTCCTCAGTACTGATGTCAAAAGCCCAAGGTTTTCCTTAGCAATGAAGAGAGTCCATGACTGGTCTCACAGCCGTGGGTATACAGTCCTTTTACTTGTTCTTCTCCATCTGTTTCCTCGTCTCAGAGTTGGTTATAATGAGTTTCTACAAGGATAAAATGACAGTACATATATTGGCTAGACTGTGGTGATTGATCAAAACATAAGAAATGTATGTGTGATGCTGGTCACAGTGTTGGCACCAACCAAGAGCAAGACATTGTCTGTGGTGGGAACAGGGTATTTTCCGTCTTGACTATAACTCAAAGAGTTTGTGTGCAAAGGGTATGCCATAATCCTTAATGTCTGTACTGGCTCTTCTAATCCAGCTAAGAATTCCCCAGTGTGGCACACATCTCATTTTCATTTTAAAATAAAAAACAGCTTTAGAGATGATAAATCAGAAGTTAGGCATCTGAATTGTATATTAATTTACCCTGGTCTAAAATCCTGTACTGTTAACATCTACCTTGTATAGTCTCTTTCATGAAACTGTCCATCAGCTGGCTCTTTTACACNCTTGTCCGACTGTCTCCTTTGGTTAGTTTCTTCTGCTATTTGAGTCTCTCACTTTGGGTCCACTTGGGCACTAAGGATAAACCATATCTCTATTCTGCACTGGAAGGGCTCAGGCATCACTGTAGAGAATGCGTACTGCTCTCATACTACCACTGCAACAGAATTTGCTGCTGCCACATGATCTGTAGCAGCAAAAGAAAAAAAATCTGATTTAAACAGATAACTGTGCCTGGTACTCCCACTGGTAAATCTACTTTGGAAAAAAACTGCATAGGAACTAATACAATGGTGTTCACTTAAAAATTCCAGGGGAAACTGGGCGGTGGTGGTGCACACCTTTAATCCCAGCACTCAGAGGCAGAGGTAGGTGGATCTGGTGAGTTTGAGGCCAGCCTGGTCTACAGAGCTAGATCCAGGACAGCCAGGGCTACACAGAGAAACCCTGTCTCAAAAAACAAAAACAAAACAACAAACAAAATTCCAGGGGAAGGATGGCAGGCCACATTTCTATTTTCCTGGCTTACAATTCTTAACTGGATGAGTAGAGCAAGATGAACTTATAGGTCACTGAATGGAAGAGATAACAGTAAGTAGTGGGATTCAATACCTTTGGTACTCCAAAATGATGCTGGATTCAGTCAATGTTCAGAATTGTGCAGTGCAGTTGAAATGAATGTGGGTAGTATGTCAAAAATTAGCAATGAAATTCATTCAGGAACACAAAGCATATGAGTGAAAAACTACCTCTTCAATTAAAATATCCCCATCCAAAGCTCACAGCAGAAATATAAAGAAAAATCTCCATATACTGAAAGAAGATTTCATATAAACATAGATAAATATATTTAAATTTTAACTACAAGCAAATTCAAACAAACTTGTAAAACAGAATACTATTCACAATTGTCTGAAAAGATCTTATAAAACATAAAAATCAGGATGCTGAGTGGGTGCTGGTGGTGAACATGACAGGGTCAAAACTCTCACAACAAACTAGAGACAACTCTAATTAATGAGCATGACCAGTTCAACAATAATGGTTCTGGTCAACCTCCAGTCCCAAGAAATTCAAGATTTTCTTCTCCTTCCTCTGCCTGATTTGGTCCGTGACCGGAAAGTAAATTGGTCTTTAAAGTCCACTAAGCAATTTGTGGCTTCTGAAACAGGAACAAAAGACTTGATGGGAGACTCATTTAAGTTGAGCTGTGAGAGGGAACTTTGCATCTCTCTGCTGCAGCTAGCCTCTTCCACCTCTGGTGAAGGTATCCTAGACAGAAAGAAAAAATTCAAGTGAGACATATTATATGTGTGTGTGTGTGTGTGTGTGTGTGTCCAGCTCTTTAAATTTTTTTCTCTATGTGTAAAGATATCTGCATATATGTCTGTATACCACATGTATGCCTGGTGCTCTTCAAGGACAGAGGAGGGTGCTAGATCTCCTGGGACTGGAGTTACAGATGGTTGTGTGCCACCACAAAGATGCTGGGAATTGAGGCTGGGTCCTCTGAAGAGCAGCCAGTGCTCTTAAACACTGAGCCATCTCTCCAGCCTTTATTGAGAAAAAAAAAAACCATTCTCACTATGTAGACCCAGCTAGCCATGAACTCAGAGATCAGTCTGCCTCTGCCTCCCATGTTGGGATTAAAGGTGTGTGTCACCATGCCTGGTTTCAAGTTCAATATGAAGCTGGTACNCACCAAGTATGAGCTACGCACTATAGTGGAGGCTTTAAATTATATTAGTACACATAATTTCTGTAATACTCTAGCCATGTAAGCTGTAAGCATTCTGCTTACACATCTAGATGTGTATCAAGTATGAGCTACGCACTATAGTGGAGGCTTTAAATTATATTAGTACACATAATTTCTGTAATACTCTAGCCATGTAAGCTGTAAGCATTCTGCTTTCACAGATGAGGACACTGTGTAAATCACGTAACCTAAAGCCATGGAGACATGGAGAGACTGTGGAGTCAAATCCAAATTCCCAAATTTGCTAGAATTCCGATTTGGATGGGAATTGAAAAGAAGAAAGGAGGAGTAATGCATAACCTACTTACTTTAACATCAATACAGCTATTCATCCAATTCTTAACCCAAATATAACAGGATCATCACATTGAAGAATTGTGTTAGTTCTATAGTGATTTCTATTTTAGCATTTTAACTATCATTCCTACACAAAGAATCCAGCATTAGGCTCATACTTGCCAGAGCTGCTGACAGATACACTTCAGTGCATACCCCAACTTACCTGAAGGTTCTTGCTTCTGAAGACTTGGTTTTTTCCTCTACACCTGGAGAGATAAAAGCACTAACATTAGCAGTCATAACTTTTCACTGTCTGGTGCTTTTCATCAGGCCTATTCAAGTAGCTCACATCTCCAATCCTTAGACCAATGGAATGTGAGCATTAGCATCCAATAGGCTCAGCTGCAGGTGAACACTTCTGAATGAATCATTTCTGAATAAATCTACTTCAGATCTAGACTCAGGCAATAAGGGCTGCCAGGGGAAACCTGCCACCTGAGAGATTCACAACCTGGTGATCTAGAAGTAGTATGTGAGACAGGCTCTTTTTACAGTCATCACGAAGCAAAACAGATTTGCTTGGTGGTAATAAACTATTATAACTAGACAGTAAGCAAAAAGTTACTGTTCAATTTGTATTTCACAAATTTTAACANTAGCAACTAACAGGAACAATAGTAGCAACAGCATCTCATCTAACATCCAGGAAAGGCCTACTAATGCCAGGGAATATATTTAGTGCTTTACTAGATACAATCCTTGCAATCTCTAAAGTTAGTATTACTAATGCTCCCTAAATACTAGAGACACAATGAGGAATTACTTCCTACAACTTCTTAGGAGTGTAAGTTGGAACACTAAGCTAAAGAATGATTTACAAACATTCAGAAGAGGCAGTAATGTCTGCATGTGTGGTTTTCCATGACTGTTCCTTTAGAAGATCTGTTTTCTGGCATGTTTTGCAATTTGGAACCACTCCCCAGTTTAACAGGCAGTCCAGACTCCAGCTTTATAAAGCATTACATTAAACCCATGATGGGTTAAGACAGGGTATCTCCTCATCCTTCCTTGGGAAGAGATGGCCAAGATTAAATTTCAAAGGTTGGCTGATTGGCTCCAAAACAATTCACTCATAATCCCCAACAATCATCTGAAGGGTGAGATTNGCTATCTTCACTAGAAGGCCCAGACAGAAACCCAGATAAATGGTCTTGGGGTCTTCACCTGTGGTTTTGTGTTCAGACTGTTCCAAGAGACTGAGCAGTCGGCCTTGACTGTGACCTTTTTCCTGTGATGAAGGAAAATAAGACAGTAGGATTACTTCATGGCAAGATTTAAAATACAGTTGACTTAGTGTTGTGGAATAATCTTTTTGTATACTGTGAAGATGTGTCACTCTGACTGGTTTAATAAAAAGCTAAATGGCCAATAGCTAGGCAGAGAGGACACTGGGAAAAAGAAGGGAGAGATGCCAGGAGACACAGAGCAAGCAGGATGGGCACTACAGAGATAAGGTAATAAAGTCATGAGGCAGAAAGTAAATTATAGAAATGGATTATTTTAAGTTATAAGAGCTAGTTAGAAACAAGTGTAAGCTAAGGCCGAGCTTTCATAATTAATACAAGTCTCTGTGTATTTTTAATACCAAGTCTCTTTGTATCTTTTGTGAGCTGGTGGCCCAAAGAAAAGCCCAACNACAATTAAGCCCAGATCAAATCTTTCCCAGAAGATAAATGTGGTGGTACAGCTGGCACTAGGTTAGTCTTTTGCTTTATAATATATGAGAGTAGATGAGAACAGAAAACTGTAATGAAGGGGTTAAAGCACCATATCAGGAACACAGTTGTGTTTCCAGGAGTGGTGCACACCTTTAACCCTAGGACTCAGCTGCAAAAGCAGGTAGATCTCTCTCAGTTCAAGAGCAGCCTGGCCTACATAGCAAATTCCAGGCCAGTCAAGGCTACACAGGGAGATCCTGTAAGAAAGAAGGAAAGAAAGAAGAGAAAGAAATAGAGAGAGAAGGAAGGAGGGAGAGAGAGAGAAAGAGAGAGAGAGACTCAAGGATGGCTTCAGCATCAAATCAAATCAGTCCACAAATTACAATAAAGAAGAGCCTTTGGGCTGGAGGGGTGACTCAGTGGTTAAGAACAGGCTGCTTTTTCAGAGGACTGGGGGTCAATTCCCAGCACCCACATGGCAGCTCACAACTGCCAGTAATTTCAGTTCCAAGGAATCCTAGGCCTTGCCTATGGCATCTTAGGGCATTGGACTCATGTGCACATACCCTCACACAGACACACACATATACACAACTAAAATTAATAAAAGTAAATCTTAGAGAAAAAAAGAACAGCTTCTGCCCTATGTTAAACTTGAGATTTTTAAAACTAAAAACAACAAAAAAAAAACAGTTTCACGGCAACTTCTACAGGGAGCAATGACAAGATAAATAAACTGGTGGCTTAATGATGAAGAGCACTGGCCACTCTTCCAGAGGACCCAGATTCAACTCCTATCACCCACACTATGGCTCACAATTATAACTCCAGTTTCAAGGGACCTGATGTCCTCTTCTGAACTTCTTGGGCACCAGNTACACATGTGGTACACAGAGAGACATACATGTGTGCAAAACACTTATACACATAAAATAAAAAGTTTAAAATATAAAAAGAAACTTTTAAAAAAGATAAATAAACTGGCTCTTTGGTATAAATAAGCACTCCCCTATAAAACTCAACTCCAAAATCACCTGATTCAAGGGCCAGAGAAGTGGCTCAATGATTAAAAGCACTTGCTCCTCTTCTAGAGGACCCAGGTTTGACTCCTTGCACTCACATGGCAGCTCACAACCTTCTGTAACCTAGTTCGAGGGGATCTAAAACTCTTTGCTGGCCTCTGTGGCACTAGGCACACATATGGTACACAGACATATATGCAAGCAAAACACCAATGTACATAAAATAAAACTTTTAAAATCATCTGATCCATAGAGATGTCACTTCCTTCTGACATGATGGAGATGGGTTTGGTCTCCCTGACTGTCTAAGTGGTTAGTATGCTAACAGTTCTTGAATACATGTTGTANTTTATCTCGGGCCCTAAACCAAGACTTGGTCTTCCTGGGCTCTCATTACAAGGCCCAGAAAGCCCTTAGATCCACTGTCCCACCAATCAGGACCATATCCTGTAGTTTCTGAAGCCTAGACACAGAAGGGATTCACGAGTTATTTCATATGCGTTCCTAGCAGTGTGGACATGAATTCCCTACATTTTCTGAAAAGCAATTTCATGTAATATTTCAAAAGACATTGAAATGTTGACTGACATTTCAAGAAATAACTGGTAGTTCAAGGACAGTTAATGGTATTTTTCCCCATTTTAAATTGTTGTTATTCTGTTTTGTTTTTATTGTTTTATTGGAGTTTTGTTGTAGTTCCTGTTTTTTAGATTAGGGTCTCACTACCTAACTCAAGTTGGTCTAAAACTTACTATGTACCAGGACTGGCCTTAAACTCTCACACCTCCTGAGTGCTGGGATTACAGGAGCTTGCCTATGCCAGCTCTTAGACTGTTTTAAACAGTTATAAATACAGAAGGATTAAAGGGGAAAAAAACTAAATTTCAGTAATAAGATGATGGTTAAGTGACCATCTATATGATACAAACATTAATAATAATGGTTTTTGTGGGTTGGGAAGCAGATGTTAGAGGGGGAGGTGGGGCTTAGAATTGCTATGTAGACCAGGAAGTCCTCACACTTATCATGATCCTCCTCCTCTGCTTCCTAAGTGGTGAGATCATAGGTATGCTCCACCGTACCTAGCTAACAGTAATGTTTTAGAAGTCTAAAAATAAACCCAGAGAGATGTTTACGCTGTACAGTAGAGCTTCTTATCCCACTTGAGACCCCTTCTCACCTGAGAAACTTTTACATGATCTTGGGTATACAGGCAATAAAACTGATAAAACAAATCAAACATTTATTGATAATAAATCATAATGAAAATTATTTAAGGACAATTCTTTGGAATATATGTAATTTTACTATTTACTAAAGATAAAAGCAAATGTGCATACTAACAAAATGGATGTGCTTGTGGTATGCTTTTAGTTTTTGATGTTCTGGCTTTTGAGATAGGGTGTNATGTTACCCAAGTTGGCCTTGAACTTGTTATATAGCTGGGAATGACTTTGAACTTCTGATCCTCCTGTTTCTACCTCCCAAGTGCTAGAATTATAAGTGTGCTTATGTCATCATGCTCAGTATTATGGGGTACAGAGCTTCATATGTGCTAGGCGTAATCATTCTACCTCTAAGCCACATCTCCAGCCCACACTTGTTTATTTTTACTAAGAATTAAATCCTGGCTGAATATCTAACAATGCAAAATGCAGAGCATATTCAATGCTTCTCAGAGTTGACTGATATTTTGATTTTATTATCATCAGTGCTGAGAACACTGCTTCACATAAATAGATACTACAAATTGACAGGTATATGTTTAGAGCCATTTCAGAAACTGTTGTAAATTTCTGTCTTAATCCCAAGCGAAAATTCACTATGAATTTTTTAGGCAACCCACATTAGTAACTCAAATAGCAATTTTTAAAATCAAACATTCCCACAAAATACAACCAAAAGATACACTAATTTGGGAATGGGGATGTCATAAAAGTGACTGCTGTAAAAAATGAGGACCTGAGTTTGGGCCCCAACACAAATTTAAAAAACTGGCATGGTCCCATGCAACTATGGCCCTAGCATGAGGGTTGGAGTAGATAACAGCAGATTCACAGAGTTAACTGGCTAGACAGTCTAGCTAATCAATGAACACCAGGTTCAATGAGAGACCTGTCTCAAAGGATAAGCTGGGCATCTGACATAAACATAGGTACTTGTATGGTAAAAAAAAAAAAATTAAAAGTTATGCTTTCCATAATTAAATCATTATGTCTTTATAAAGTAGAACTTTTAATGTACTGTAATTTTATAGCAATTAAAACTACCATAGTCTTGGATCTGAGTGCAGGTGTCTTAGGCAGCACCCTTTACTCTTTAAGCACCAGGTCCAGTGAGAGATCCTGTCTCAAAATTGGTGGATGACTCCTGGGGAATAACACCCAAATCTGACCTCTGGCCTCTATACATAAATGCACATATATGCATGTACACATATACACAAACCCCCACCCTTACAAGCATAAATGTTTTATCAAGAGAACTAGGAAAGAGAGGAGGAGGGAGAGGGAGGAGGAAGACAGAGAGAAGAGACTTGTAGCTTTTCTTAAAGCACATACCTTTGGGTTCCTCGGCCGCTGCTGCTGTTTCCCCTCCACAGCTGCACACACTCTTGTTCTCTTACTCCCTTTAGTCCCATCTCCACTGTCACTCTTCGCAAGCTGGAGACAGGCCTCTACATGACACTGATACTCTCCAAGTGGGACCAGAGACTTACACAGATAACACTTCTCCTTCCTGGGCAATCAAGAGGGGTGGAGGGTGAGGGGGAAGGCAGTTTTAAGATCTGCTTTTGCCTCTGGGCAATGGAATGTTTCAAATTGTCTTTTTACATCTCAAAAATGTCTGCAAAGGAGACTTGTCAACCAATGCAGATTCACTCAGTGGGATCATCAATAAAATTAACCCTATGCCAATCATAAGGACTAAGTGATTAGCAGTTTTCCCTGGCTGTTTCTCTGTACCCCGCTGTTGCAGCAGTGGGATGGTAATGAAATCAGCTCTTCTAACTATCTCAAACAATGCTGACATAAAACAGTCTGTCAAACTCTTCTGAAATGGAGTGTAATCGTTTCTTCAAAGAGAAGTTAAAATTTCGACAGAAAAGGGAGCACCAAAAGCATTAAATCAATAATAAGAGTTTTACCATAGTGGATACATTTGTTTAGTTAGTAAATCAAGTCTGTCTATATGGTAACTTCCTTAACTCTATAACCTGACTCATCAACTAGGAAGTTACTAAAATATGTGGCTCTGCCAGAAGTTTTTACACATAACATAGTTACTGTCATCTTTATATAACAAAATCATTCAGAAAAGGAAAGAAAGTGTGTTCTTGAAGTATCAATGAAGACAGAACTGTGGGAGTTGGTGAAGAATATTTATTAACTACTTTCTCTGTGGTCAGGACCTTTCATCATAATTTCTCAATTAATTCTTCAGCCCCATTAGGAAAGAACTATTCTCCCCAAGGTAGTTACAGCTAATAAATATCAGAACTCATAGCTGATTCATAAATTCATCTTAAACTTCCTTTTCTGACCATTACTGCTCAGTAACTATGGCAAGAGATTAGCTCTATGGAAGATTTTCTCTAAAGGACAATAAAATAACAGAAATAACATCTCAAACTACTCAATTACTTGAAAGAATGCAAGTAAAACTCTACCTTGTGAGAAAAGTTAGATTAGTATATCTTCAGGGTTTATCAATTAATGCAAAAAGCACTATTAATTCTTACTATCAGATTAGTACAAGAGTAATTTTGTTTTCTGCACTGCTGAAATTTGTCGTTTGATAATGAAATACACTCTTAAATAAATGCAGTTATGATATACATAATTTTAATGCACATTTTTCACTTTATGGGTTTTTGGTAATGACATAATACTTGCTGTTTATATTTATTTTATAATATGGAAATGGTGTGAAACAAAAATTTGAGCAGCTTTCTTATTTGGTAAAACAGCTGAGGCAATTGGCAACATCAACAGGTCTTTGGCCCAGGAACTGACAAAGTACAGTGGTGGATCCAGAGCCTTGAAGGGAAGGAGCTTGGTGGTTGGCCACAGGAAGTGGACAATGAGCAACGAAGAGCACTACTGAAGCGGATTCTCTTACTTGACTCAAGAAATTGCCAGAGAGCTCAATGTGAACCACGCAAGCTGTTCAAGCATTTGAGGCAAACTGGAAAGGTGAAAAGGTTTGATAAGTGGGTGTCTCATGATTGAATCAAATAAAGAAAAGAAAAAAAAGAAAATTTAAGTTGTTTTCAACTGTCATCCCTCTTATTCTACAGAACAACAAATTATTTCTTACTAAGATCATGACATGCAACCAAAAGTGAATTGTGCATGACAACTAGTGATGACCAGTTCAGTGGCTGGACCAAGAAGCTCCAAAGCACTTCCCAAAGCCAAACTTGTACCAAAACAAGGTCAGGGATAACTTTGGTGGTCTGCTGTTGGTCTGATATACTGCAGCTACTGAATTCAGGGACACCACTATGTCTGTGATTTGTGACCAGCAAATCAATGAGATGTAGCACTGAGAACTGTGATGCCTGAAGCTGGCACTGGCCAACAGGAAGAGCCCGAATTCACCTTCAGGACACCAGACCACATAGGGTACAATCAACACTTCAAAAGTTGAACAAATTGGGCTACAAAATTCTGTTTTATTTACCTGACCTCCTAGCAATCAACTACCACTTCTTCAAGCATCTTGACAACTTTTTGAAGGAAAATGCTCTATAATCAGAAGACTGTAGAAAATGCTTTCTATGGGGGGCGGGAGGTTGTCACCGAGCTGGCTCAGTGAATAAAACGTACATGTCACCAAGTCAGATGATCTGAGTTCAATCCCTGAAACCAATATGGTAGAAAAGGAAATCAACTCCTATAAGTTGTCCACTGACCTCCACAAACAATGCATTAAATAAGTATTTGGGAGGTGGCGGAGAGGAATACTTTCTAAGAGTTCCTCAAATCCTGAAGCATGAATTTTTACACTACAGGAATACACAAACATTTTTCATTGGCAAAAACACACTGACTATAACAGTTTTTATTTTGATTAATAAAGTGTGGTTGAACCTAGTCATGATTTAGAATTCATGGTCTAAAATCCCTGTTCCTTTGGATTAACCTAATCTATGAGAGACAGTAGCACTATACAAAGACCTGGACATTTAAAGTCAGGCAGACTTTGACTTTGTTACTGTTGGCCACATGACTTGGTTACATATAATTTACCTTTATTTGAAAAAAAAAAAAAGAAGCCGGGCGGTGGTGGCGCACGCCTTTAATCCCAGCACTCAGGAGGCAGAGGCAGGTGGATCTCTGTGAGTTTGAGGCCAGCCCGGGCTACCAAGTGAGTTCCAGGAAAGGCACAAAGCTACACAGAGAAACCCCTGTCTCTTATACACATCTAGATGTGTATAAGAGACAGGCAGATTAAAGACAGAGTCTGGGGCTGAAGATGTAGCTCAGTGGTAGAGCACTTGCCTTGCATATATGCATGTACAAGGTCCTGGATTCAATTCCTAGTACTTAAAGGGGTAAGAGGAGAAGAGAGAAAAAAAACTGTGCCACCCCACTACTTGTTATAAAGTAAATGAAGTATCTATAATGATGATTGGCATATGATATCAGGTGCTCACTAAACAACTAATATTTTGAGTGCTATCTCAGATACATTTTATTAGATGCTGAATATAAACAAAAATGAAAACAAGTGTCTGCACCATAACAGCTTGTCCAAGAACACAGAGATTTTAAAACAAACTGAAGCAATATGAGGGATATAGTCCAAGAGGTCTATACTAAAGCAAGATCACAGGGAAGTTGTTAATTGGCACTAAGTCACAGCTAAGTAACAGGGAGTTCTGATTTACTAACTTATAGTGGGTAATTCCATTTTAACAAGCTAGAAGAAAGGGTTTTTAATGTTTTTACCACAAAGAAATGATGAATGAATAATGTTTAACCTGATTTAAATATTACACAATGTATATATGGCTCAAACATTATATAGTGAACTCCATTAATTTGTACAAGCTTAATGTTTTCACATACTAGTTTTTAAAATGAAGATCATTATAGAAAATCATAACTAGTCAAAATACAGAGAATAACTTTGTGGGAAGCACAGTCCTAAAGGATGTATCTACAATACAATTCCTGAACTTAAGGCTCAGGGAACATTGTGGAAGAGGGGACAGAAAGATTTTAAGAGCCAGAGGAGGGCTGGAGAGATGGCTAAGCAGTTAAGAGCACTGGCTGCTCTTCCAGAGGACCTGAGTTCAAGTCCCAGCAACCACATGGTGGCCGAAAACCATCTCTAGTGGGATCTGATGCCCTCTTCTGGCATAAAGGCATACGTGCAAATAGAGCTCACATATACATAAAATAAATCTTAAAAAAAAAAGAGCCAGAGGAAAGAAGTCTGCTGTGAGACTGTTTCCTAAAAGCTATACCTATGATATCTCAACAATATGACACCAACAGACATATTAAAGTGGGAGGGGAAAACTGCACAAAGAACTACAGTCAACTAGTAACTACTGAGAGATGGAGACTTAGTCTCTCCCAGGCATGAGCCCCCTAAGTGGTNATCCAATACCAGTGGTCAGCCTAGAAATCATATACATACAGGCAACACTAAACATACTCAGCAGGTTGTATTTATGTGTATATGTGTCTGTACACATGCATAACAATGATAANCAAAGAAAAGAGGACATGAATTTGAGAGGGAGTGAGGAGAGGGGGTGGGCAGTTGGGACATGAACACAGGGGCAGGGTTGGAAGGTGGAAAAGAAGAGAGGAAATTATGTAACTATATTTTAATGAAAATAAAGTTTTAATGAAGAAAAAACCCTGAAAGTGAAAGTTTCTGCCTAATAACTCACCATTCTAACATACTGTTGGAAATAGCTTTGCTTCAAGAGGCAGCATCTATACCTGACCCCTTCCTCAGTATATGCTCTGTTAGTCAAGCTATAACCCACATCCCAAGGAAGTCTTCTATATTGCTCAACCTCTTGTAACTCAACTTCTATACGACATTGCAAAATGTTCACTGCTTCCCCAAAGCACCAAACACCCATTATATAAATTCACAGAAAACAGAAACCTAAGAACAATACAGAAACAGGATNACTTTTAACGTACCGAAAAAGAATAGATGGGAGACGTACACTGAAATAAACTATTAATAAGGAAAAGAAATTTAGGCTTTCAACAATAAAGGGCAACCAAAGAAATACACGGTGACAGGAACCAGTCTCTTCACTCAGTCCAGGTAACATTGTTAGACAAGCATTCNATGAATGCACTGTGCCTACTTACTTGTTGGTGTCTAGGGCAGTCTGTGTCCTACTGTCACTTTTGTTCTTGGTCTCTCTTTGTCTCCGAGTCAACACTTTCCCATTAAAAAAAAAAAAAAGTTAGCAGGCAGTAGATTCAGGGTATAAAAGAAAATACAACATTCATAAGAAGCAGCAGTTAAAAACTGTTNTATGGAAAAGGAGTCCCTTGACTAGGAAACCACAACTTTTCTAATACTGAAAATAACACTTGTGACTGAAACTGCCAGCCACAAGACATTCCCTGTTTGCCAAACCACGAGATCTAAAAATCTAGTTCACTCCAAGGAAGGTTTCTGTGTACTACCTGTACTTGGCAGCAATCAAGGAAGGGACATATACATTGCCCCACCAAAATTCTGTCTGATATGAAACATATTCCAGTAAGGTACTCTACGAAATGTAGTAATGATAGCTACAAGTGCATACCAGTTGACATAAGCCCCAATCTTTACAAATTCTTCTGTGTTCCATTTTCTAAGTGAGGAAGGTTAGAACAGTAAGCACAACTCGTCTCTTCCACTACACTAGGACCACCTCTGACTTCTACTGGGTATAAATGGGTTGAGTACAGGCAATGTAAATATTTGTTTCACATCAAAAGATATCTGCTCATAAAATCATAGTCCTTCTTAATGATCCTGCAGGTTATTTAATCAAGTGTTTTCTAGCCTTTGCCATAACAAAAACTAAACATTTCTTTTCAAAACATGTCTTCCTNACATTTAACAACACATCATAGAGAATTTTGAAAACTTACTAGTTCATGAAATAACCTAGCCTGTGAATTACTTGAATCTTCAGCTTGTATAATCTGGGCTATACCAGGTATTGTATATATAAATTAGGTTGCAGTTAAGTACTTGCCACACAAGCATAAGGACCTGAGTTGATCCCTAGCACCCATGTAAAAAACAGGATATGGTCAGGAGTGATGGCGCACAACTTTAGTCCCAGCATTTGGGAAACAGAGGCAGGTGGATCTCTGTGAGTTCGAGGCTAGTCTGAGCTATAGAGCAAGTACCAGGACAGCCAGGGCTACACAGAGAAATCCTGATACCTGAGTTGGAGGCCCAGAATCTATCACAGGATCCACACTGTNGAAGAAGAGAACTGATTTCCACTAGCTGTTCTCTGATCCCCACGTGTGTGGTGGGATGTTCACGCGTCCCTCACCCCATTTAAATATGTACACATACTACTTATATATAAAATTAAATCCCAAAGGACATATAACATGGTAAAACATATATTAAGGTCTTCTGAATTACTCAGGGGGGCCTNTAAGCTGATTAATCATGCAACTAATTTAACCAGAGATTTGTGTCAAGGCTGCCTTCTCTCACCTTGAGCTTCAGTCACAAAGTGATTTTTCTCATCAAAAGATTTTCACTTAATAAATAAACTCTTGTCCTCTCAGGTGCACCCCCCGCCCCAAAAAGAAAAACCCAGACATCATTGGATCCATTTTAAAAATGAGCACATTTTAAAAACTTAGAGATCTCAAGCTTGTATATTTTTCCTCTGGAACATGATTTAAAGTCTGATAGACTCCAAAGCCAGGATTGCAATGCTAAAGACCCCCATCCCTGCTTAGGCTGTAGTAATTTCAAGTTTAGAAATGAGCGTGCCTATTGTTTGTTTGTTTCATGGTAGTACTGGGGATTGAACTTAGAACCTCATGAATGCGAGGCAAATACTCAACCACTATGCAACATTCCTGGTTTCCTTCTTAAGAGGTGCACTGGAATGTGCAACTCTTGACCTTAACATAACAGTGCTATTATAGTCAGCTCTGTGCCTAGTTTGCTCAATATCTTTCCTCATAAAGTCAAAAATATTCTTATAAAAATATTCTTATCAATACTACCACCCTAAAGAAAAGCATTTATACCTTGAAAACACATATTCCAT
>LZPO01096785.1:823680-837996 GCA_001675575.1 Neotoma lepida
TAAGAATAAAACATGCTGGATGTGGTGACACACATCTTTACATCTTTAATCCCAGCACTAGGAAGGCAGAAGTAGGTATATCTCTGTGAGTTCAAGGCTAGGCTGGTCTACAGAGTGAGTTCCAGGACAGCTAAGGCTATATAATGAAACCTGTCTCAGAAACCAGAATAAAACAAAGGCCAGGCATGGGCTAGCACTTGGGAGGCAGAGGCAGGCAGATCACTGTGAGGTCAAGGCTAATCTGGTATATTTGTGAGTTCCATGAAGAAAGCAACTAATGCTACCTTAAGAGAGCTTTCTGAGAAAGTACCTTGGCTATGAAACTTCTTTCAAGAAAAGCTTCTTTAGCTACTCGATAAAAGTTTTCAGGGTTCCTTAACATCTTATCAATACCCCAAACAAGTTAGGGATCCCTCTATGATTCCAATAAATGATGAAATTTAAAAGGAGAGGAGGAAGTGAGTGGGGGAAAAGGAGGAAAACTGAGTCTACAATCAAAAGAAAGGTAAAGTTGTACAATGACTGGAAATGTGGTTATGACAAATCAAACAATACTATCTGAACTACAATACAGCATCAATGGGCGGGCCAGCAAGAAAAGGGCATTTGCTACCAAGCCTGACAACCTGAGTCTGATCCCTGGGACTCATACAGCAAAAGGAAAGAATTGACTCCCCATAAGTTACCCTCTGACCTACACGCACATGCACACACACGCACACATAAAATGTAACTTTCTAAAAATCTCTTCATGAAAATACAGCAACAATAAATAATGCACCCAACTCTTTGAATTAAGTAATGAATTTTCTTCTTTGGAGAAAAAAAAAGGACACACTGACACCTAGTGTCCACATAACAGAATTTTGTTGATTGCAAGAACTGGAGCGATGGCTCAAAAGTTAAGAGCATGTATTGCCAGAGAAGCAGAGTCCAGTTCCAGCCGCTAAGTCNGGCAACTGACAAAAGAACTGATTCCCACAAGTTGTCCTCTGACCTTCACTCATGTGTTGTGGCATCCCCAAATAAGTAAATAAATAAGTACAAAAATAAATGTTTTGCAAGTGTGTTGCTTTTTTTAAGTCAAGTGAAAAATAATAAAGACAATGTCAACCTCTGACCTCTAACACACACACACACACACACACAACCCCAAAACAGAGACAGGATTGTAAAGAATGGTCCCTATGGGCAGCCCCTAAGTGTTGCTCTAGGCAATTTAATCAAATTCACTTTAATTATTACAACTCCATAAAGATGCAACTGAAGAGATGGCTCAATAATTAAGAACACTTGCTGCTCTTGCAGAGGACCCAGGTTCAGTTCTCAGCACCAACATGACAGCTCACAACCATCCCTAAATTCCTTCTGAATATTATAAAAGCATTATATAACTACAAACTCATTATTAACTATTATTTTTAGAGTATTCTGTTTTATGATTAAAGTGTTTTCTATTACTATTTCTGTTATCAAACTTTTTGAGTTTCTCTTGTTATATTGATTTTGTTTTCCTTATGATAAAGACTTATGAAGTGATAGCTTTAGAAGTACTCCTAACAGTATAATTTCGATATTTGTATTTTAGTAATTTTGTGTCTTTTAGCAAGTCATTTAATCTCAATTTTTACATCTATAAAATGGGAATAACAATTCCTTTAAGTAGTTTTAGAGGGAGAGAAACAAGACACAAGTTTTCATATATAACACTATCTAGCCATATTAGAAATAGACTACGACAACAACCTAAATGTCCCAAAATGGAGACTGGTGTCATTAGAGAAAGTCATCAGAAGCAAAATCTAAATATATCATGACGAGAGGGAGAATAAACTGGGAAACTGTCTTAGCTCATGTCAAAGACGATCTCCCCTAGGATTGACATGGTGGAAGGAGGAAACTGACCCCTGANAGCTGTCTTCTGATGTGTGCATGCTATGGCATTTGTACACCCAGGAGAGCACACACCACATGCGCACACACAATAAAAATAAATACATACACACATACATACATAAATACATAAATAAATAAGTAAATAATTTGTGTTGTTTTGTCTTTCAAGACACGGTTTCTCTGTGCAACAGCCCTGGCCTGGAACTCACTTTGTACACCAGGCTGGTCTCCAATTCAGAGATCCACCTGCCCCTGCCTCCCGAGTGCTGGGATTAAAGGTGTGTGTCACCACACCACGCAATAAACTGTAATTTTTAAAACATTACATAGAGTTTTTTTAATCTCTTATATCAGGAAAGGTCAGTCAGTCTGAATATCATGCTGTTGCAGGTTTGAGAAGCTAGATTCATGTACCTCTAAGGGGAATGCAAATGTATGTAACTTTTATAGATGACAACTTGGCAATAATTAACAAAACTATAAATGTAAGCATCCTCGATCCACCATTGTATCTACAAGAAATTATCCTACAAATAACTCCTGTGTAGATGAAATTTCCCCTGTTCAAGGTACTAACACAGTACTACCTGTGATAGGAAAATGTTAGACACAACCTACATGTCTTCCTGTCGGCTACTGAATAAGCTATGGTTTATCTAATACAGTATATCCCGTATCTCCAACTAAAGGGGGGTAAATTGAGTATTGTTAGAGAATGATCTCAGAACTGCCAAAGGAAAAGGAGCTAAGGATGTATCCTGGTTGGCAGTACATGTCTAGTCTGCATGAATTCCTGGATGCCATCCCCTGCACTATATAAAGTACAGCATGACAATACTTGCCTGTAATCCAACCCCAGTACTCTGGAGATGGAAGCAGAAGGATCCCAAGTTCAAGGTCATCCTACTTAACAAGTCTAAGGCCAGCCAGGGCTACATGTGAACCCATGTGAACTGAAGATCCCAGAAAAAGAGCTACATCTACACTGAACATTTTACAAGGCTGTTTAACTGATTACAACCTCAATGATTGTGGAAAGACTAATGTTGCATGTCCAGAGTCAAATCATCTTAGCCCCAAAGTAGCCATTTATTGCTCATCTGTGTGTGTGACTTAGCATCCTTGTGACTATTAGGTAATGGAATGTATGAACAGACCCCTAACTTCCACCAAACCAAAAACTAAGAATCAAAAGTATCTGAGGCCTATACAGAGGTTTCTCCATTTTACTGCAATCCACCTACCTGATGTTACCACCAATGTATTTGAAAAATGGGTTTTTTTTCTTTAAAGACTTATTTTTATTATTTTTATTGTGTAAAGGTGTGTGTCTGCATGTGCGTATGTGTGCATTGAGTATCCTCAGAAGACAGAGGTATCCAATCACCTGGATGAAGCTAAGCTGGGAATCACATCCTGGTCTCTGGAAGAGGAGCAAGTGCTCTTTTAACTGCCGAGCCATCTCTTCAGGCCGCTTGAAGGTGTTTCGAGCTATAACTTTCTTTGTTCAGTTACTATAAAATCTTCATAAAACTGATACCTTGCTGGAATATGTAATTTGGGGTAACCTAAGCTGTGTTCCGAGGCCACAGCAACTCATATTTGGTTGCAGAATAAAATAATTTTTATGCCATCTGAATTGAGATCTGTGTTTTTTGCATTAACATGTCTAAAAAAATTAAAAATTTTTCTAAAATTTGAGGAAAAGTATTTTTTATATTACATAAAGTATCATGAAAGGTACACTAAAAATTAGTAGCATGGATCAAATCCAGTATGGGAAATGTCTGGCTATAAGGTGTAGATGAAAGACAAATATATTTTTATTTACATTTCCTGGAATTTTTTAAAACATTGCCTGTAGAAAAACATTTTAAAAATAACAAGTTTAAGCCAGGTGGTAGTGGCACACGCCTTTAGTCCCAGCACTCGGGAGGTAGAGGCAGGCAGATTTCTGTGAGTTCAAAGCCAGCCTGGTCTACAGCATGAGTTCCAGAAAAGCTAGGACAACACAGAGAAATCCTGTCTTGAAAGAATAAAAAAGTTTGGAAAAGAAAATATGGTTTCATAACAAGATGGAATAATGTTTTGATGTATATCTAATAAGTAAAGATTTTTGATAAATTATAAAATAAATGAACAAAGTTTATGCAGAAGAATCTCCATTTTGCTCAAGAATTTAAAAGAAAAATGTGTTTTATATGTTCAGAAATGATGATGATTGCCTTTTGGTGGTTGGACTGCAGGTAATTATTATAATTTTTCCTTTTTTGAGACAAGTTCTCATAATGTAGCCTAGGCTGGCCAGGATTCCTCAGCCTTCTTAGTGATGGGATTATAGGTGTGTACCACCACACCCAGACTCTTTTCTTCTTTTTTGCACATTTCTCATTTTATATAGTAAGCATGTATTGTTTTAATAAGCAGATAGAGGGAAAGAGCATAAAAAAGTTAAAAATAATCCTTATTTTATCTGTAAATAAATGATCCTTAGTTATAGCATCACTGACCCTTACCTGACCATGACTGGTTGTTGGTTCTTCCTCCAACAAAAGTTTCTGTTTCAAGCTTTTAATTGGACTTTTTTGAAAATCCTTGGTTTTTGAGTGCCAGACAGATGCCCTAGATTCCTGCCTTTCCTCTTTGGCTTCATCTCCCATATCTTCTGAGATGCCTTCATTTTTTTCACTAGTCTCATCTTCTTGGCCACATTCATTCTGGATCAGAAAAGGAGGTCTAGGTAACACTGGTTCCCCAAACCCTCTTTTTTTAAAAAGCTGCCTCTGAGCCATTTTCAGGCTCTTCTGATAAACCTCCAACTGGCAGAGAATGACATTGGTATATTGGTTAGGATCTACTCCAGCAGGGCAGAATGGAATACCCCAGTAGTAGTGCACAGTACCCCCAATGTCCTGGAGTCCTTTGGTGTTTGCTGGGGTAGAAAGACACTGCCTAGATGTGTCCCCCCTACCCTGGACAGCTTCGGAAAAAGCATAACCACTCCCAGTACTTTCCTGTGGCTTCCCACACTGTGTGTGCTCAGTCAAGTGGCCAGTACATCTGTCAAAACATTTAGCGTTCTCATTCTCAAACACTGGCTGGCTTGACTGGTCCCAGCTTCCTGAGCTGCCAGAGACAGGCTCCTCTTCAGTGTTTTCATTGTGGTCCCAGGGCTCCTTTCTTTCCTCAGCCTCGTTTCCCTGACTGATATGTGAGCCTTTAAACAGTGATGGAGGTACCAGCTGCCATACGCCTGTAGGTATTTGAGAAAAAGTAGGGCTAAGGACAAATTTTTTTTTCAATTAAGACAACTTGGTAAGCTATAATTTACCAAGAATTACAAAATGTGGTTACAAAAAGCCCTTCTTTGACTTTAGCCAAAGGGTGGTTTTTCCTTGAAAATAAAAGTATGTTGGATATTAATGAAATTTCAACTATTTCTGTTTGAACCTCTTTAATATCATAACAAGGATTTGGGGCATCTCTGTCTCTACTCTCAGCAGACGAGCCCTGTGATATAGTTATACTTGATGAGTGGAAGGAGTCAGAACAGGAAGACATGCCTTCAGTGGTTCCAGAATCTTTGGTGTTCTCTTGCTGGGAATGTGAAGATGGTCCAGTAGTCAGAGGTCGAGATCTGGTAGCAGAAGCATCAGAAGACCAGCAACTCTGAAACAAGTGATCCCGTACCAGACCGGGTTTATTATTAAAACAGCTGTATATGAAGAGTCATAGGAAGAACAAAAACAGTAGGCACTGTCCCTAGGAGCTTCTCCTCTTCAAAATACAGCTGCTCAATTCAAATGGATTTCCCAATGTGAAGTGAATGCCTATATATATTTACTATACCATTTCTAATATGAAGGGTATATAGTATAAAGAATGGTTCCAATTGGACATATATATTCACATGGTGATACATGTCTGTAGTCCTAANCTTTTCAGAAGGCTGAAGTGGAGGACTGCTTGAACTTACAAGTTCAAAGCCAGCCTTTCAACTCTAGGAGATTCCAGCTCAAACAAACAAGCTAACAAGTAAACAGAAATCAAGGATGTCTCAGAATCTGCCACTGGCAAGTACCCTTAACATTTAAAAAAATTTTTTTGCATACATTCAAATCATAATTTAATATTGCTGGTTTTTTTTAATGTGCGTTAGTGTTTTGCCATGGGAAGTTTCAGGTCCCCTGAAACTGGAGTTACAAACAATTGTGAGTTGTCAGGAGGGTGCTGGGAGTTGAACCCAGGTCCTTTGGAAGAACAGTCAGTGCCCTTAACTGCTGAGTCATCTCTCCAGCCCCTTATTTGGTTATCTTTAAAACTGCCCATTCTTTCTCTCATTTTCTTTGCCATCCCCACAAATGAGGGGAGGTAAACACCTGGCCTTTGGAATTCTTGGTATTCTGTAACTCTTCAGAAGCTGCCCACTTACTATGATTCTTTTAAGCCATTGACTGAAAAATCTGTGGAGTGGAAGCAAACTCATACAGTAACAAAAACACTTAGATTAACCAGCAATTCAACAACACAGACTTAAAATATAAAGTACTNAGATATAATTAGTTGAAAATGCTATACACTACCATATCACGTTTCTAATACAACTACAGCAAACACTAAGTAACTCAGAACATTATTAATAAATCCCACAAACTTTCAACACAGCATGTATTTACATTCAGGCTTTCAGCAATGGCTTTCCTCAGGAGCTCCTCTTCTTTCTCCTCCTGGCTGTTCACCTCCCTAGCTTCCTGCTCACTCATTTTGAGAGCCAAAGCAAATTGTTCTTCTTCTGACATCTCTGCAAGAGTGTAGAGAAGAATACCACAAACAACAAATTAGCATGATGGTAAAAAAAAAAAAAAACAGAATCATTAAACTGTCAACTGACAATACTGTAAACCATTTAGGATGATTTGTAATCTAATAAGGAAACTCATCTAAGGTGAGGTGTGGTCAAGATTATTAGTAGCATTACAAGAACCCTGTGTTAACTAGACCATAAGCCCTCATGAAGGAGGCAGTGTTGGCCTATACTGTTCATTATTGTATCTCTAGCACATAAGAGCGCCTGGAAATCAGTATCTGTTGAATAAACAAAGAGAAACCACTACAGAGCTTATTGCTAAATACTGCACTGCTTTATGCTCAACATTTAACCAGAACAATTTTACTCTTCAGAATCTTTGTTTTTTTCAGTTGGGGTCTGATGTAGTCCAGGATAGCCTTGAGGATGACCCTGAACTTCTGCCTCTAGTTACACCAGGATTATAGACACACCACCTACTTTATATAGTGATGGGGACTCAACCAGGACTTCATACACACTAAGCAAACATTCTTATCAACCAAACCACATATATCCACAGCTCTCAAAATCTTCTACTTTATTCACTTTAACAAATCCTTAGTTATTAAATTTTGATCATCAAATATTATTTTCCACTAATAGCAACTGTAGTACAGTAGAGAAATGGCTGATTCCAAGCTAGATCACAAAATGTGCAAGATAAGCTAGGATACTTCTTATAACAGTTAGTAAAGAATCTATCATACACTCCTAGGGTTATATCAAAAGAAATTAGTAGCAAACTTGGGGGGAAAAAAACTACTGGCTTAAAACTGAACTAGAATCCACTGTATTGTCTTTATTGATGACTGCATTATCCTTATGGATTAAAACATAGCACACACATTCCCTCATTGAATGCCTTCAACATAAGGAAACATGACCCATGCAGGATGAGCTGTGTTTTCAGTAATGTAGCCAGCTCATGCTCCAGTGACTAGCTCTACACCCATCTTCATGAGGACCATCCTAGTTAAACTCAGGAGGTCACTGTGATGGCTGTTCTTGGTTGTCAACTTGACTACACCTGGAATTAATTAAAAACCAAGCAGCTAGGCATATCTGTGAGGGATTTTTAGTTAACGGGAATCATTTGAGGTAGGAAGATCCGCCTTAAATGCAGATCATATGAGATCAGAAGACCTTCCCTAAACCTGGGCCACACCCTCTCACAGCAGCCCATATTAAGGACATGGAAGAAAGCAGCTTTTACTTTCTGCCTGCTTGCCCTCATTCTCACTGGCAAGTTCATATACCCTGCTGCTGAGGCATTCCTTCACTAGCATTAGTGCCTCCTTCTTGGGATTCTGATGTATACTGAAGACCAGCTGAGACATCCAGCCTCGTGGACTGAGCAACTATTGAACTTTTTGGACTTTCCAATAGCCATTGCTGAATTAGCTGGACCATAGCCTGTAAGCCACTCAAATAAATCCCATACACACACACTCATTCTTTCAGTTCTGTTCCCCTCCAAAACCTTGACTAATATAGTCACAAAACAAAATAAAAAAACAAAACAAAAAGACATGAAATGGGAGAGGGATTTGTAGAGAGGAAGCAGGACTGATGGGAGTCAGACAGGGATAAGAGAAATAGGAACAGATAGGATCCGAATGCATTATATACATGTGTGAAACTGTCCAAAAAATTAATTTAACTTTAAAATGCTACAAAAAAATTTTAACCTCCTAAGATGATCTTGACATGTTAAGCTGATGGTCTATACATGCCAGCATAGGTGCACAAGGGTAGACAGTCAAAAATATACACACAGGTGCCCCCACAGACACATACAATGTTTCAAATCAGTCCTTAGATTTCCTTCTCTTTAACCTAAGCAATCAAAAGACAATCTATCAGATATCAAAGGAAAATCTTTAATATGAAAGTCTAAAATCTGAAGTAAAATATGAAAAAGTAATAAAAAATACTAATAATTATTAATACCCTCAGAAAATAAGACATTGGACACTGAATCTCTGAACACNCTCNGGATGCCATAAACAAACAAATGAACATTAGAGAACAATTAAGAAACTCTGAAATGAATGAAAATGAAGATACATATTTTCAAAACTTACAAGGTAAAGCTAAAGGAATCTTNACAGCAAAATGTGTGGGTGTATAATTCTTATATGAAAAAAGACAAAAGATGTAGCTCAGCATGAAACCTTGAGTTCAATTCCATGCAATGATGAGATTTTTGCATCTAGATTCTAAAGAAACATCAGTCTTTAGTTTTCTTGTGGTATCTCCCCATGGACGTGGTATCAGACCTAAGGAATAAGTTGGGCAGTAGTCTCCCATCATCTAATATCTGTTGGAGCTTATGAAGAACTGCTATTAATGTTTCTTTATCCTTGACAAAGTTCACCTATGAAGCCATCAAAACCATCTTTTTGTTTATAGTTACTGTTTTTTGTTAATTCATTTTTTTATTATATTTGTTCTATTTTAATTTTCTACTTAAGTTTTGGTTTGTGTCTTCCTAAGAATTTATCCACAAAGTTCAAGTTATCTATTTTCTTGGCATATACTTTTTCATACTACTTCCTTATACACAACTTAGTTCTCTTTCTATTCTTGATTTTACTTTCAAGTATATTCAATTTATTTTATATGGTTGTGCTGGTTGGCTCTTTTGTCAATTTGACACAAGCAAGAGTCATATGGAAGAGAGAACCTCAAATGAGAAAATGTCTCCATCAGATTGGCCTATAAACAAATCTACGGGGCATTTTCTTTTTAAAGATTTATTTATTATGTACACAGTGTTCTGCCTGCATGCACGCCTGCAGGGCAGAAGAGGGCACCAGATCTCATTACAGATGGTTGTGAGCCACCATGTGGTTGCTGGGAATTGAACTCAGGACCTCTGGAAGAACAGTCAGTGCTCTTAACCTCTGAGCCACCTCTCCAGCCCTGTGGGGCATTTTCTTGACGAATGATTGATGTGAGAGGGCCCAGCCTACTATAAGTGGTGCCACTCCTAGGCAGGCAACATGAGCAAGCCATAGGGAGAGAGACAGTAAGCAGCACTCCTCCATGATCTGCTTCCAGTGCCTGCTTCCAGGTTCCTGCTTGAGTCCCTGCCCTGATTTCCCTCAATGATGGACTGTGATATGGAAGTATAAGCCAAATAAACCCTTTTTCTCTCCAAGTTGTTTTTGGTCATGGTATTTTTCACAACAATAGAAACCTAAATAGAACAATGGTATAAGATATACCAAACACACAATGGCAGAGATAATGCTCCAAATATAATACTGAAAAACTGTAATTTGAAAATAGAAATAACTTCAGTTTCATCATGTATCACTCCTTAGAGTTAAAATCTGACATTTCTTTCTTATGTCCAGGGGTATAAGAGATTTTAAGTCTTATATAGCAATACACAGCAAAGAATTCTTCTTTGAACCCTTTAATCAGGACCAATAATAGTTTACTTAAGTTTTGTAACAAAACCTAGCTGCTCACAAACATAAGTACTTCTAAACATGGGCAGAATCACACACAATGGTTTTATATTTCAGATAATCATTCCCAAGATATTTGTAGAATTCTAGGTTTCCAGTGCTGTCTTACTTGGTTCTCAGTGTAGTGTTCCCTTGAAGTTCCCTAACTTAACAACTGCAACTCTTTACTCATACAATTAATATTTATTGAGAAAGGTAAACAGTATTAACTCATTTTCATCAAGTTTGAATCAGAAAACAATTCCTGGGAGCCAGTCTCTAACTGGGGGAATGCAGTTTTTGTCATCACTTTTATTTTCAGAAAAAAGCTTCAGCACAGAAAAACGGCCCAGACTTTTCCTTTCCAAATGAGTTTCCCAAAGATCCAATTTTACTAGGATTAGTAATCTGAATTATACATTTGTGCAGGTACTTAAGGATGCCCTTGCCAAAAACTATCCAGTATGTTTAGATGAGTCAACCAAAAGTCTAAACCTCTGCCCCATTTCTGTTCATAGAGTTCCCTGAAGAAGGCATTAGCAAATCACTTTCTCCCAAAAGTTCAAAAAACTACTTAGCATCAATACCACATCTCAGCCACCCTACTGTATGCGCACCTAACTCTCTAAAGCACAGAACTTCTTGTGGTCCAAGGTGGAGAAATGTATGTGGATCATGTAGTGGAGCCAACCTGGGCTACTCAGAGCTGGGGATGATTCTGAACTCTGATTCTTCTGCCTCCACTTCTATGACATGGTCCATTTGTATTGTTCCAACACAGTCATTCCTGGGCAGTGACACCACACAGATTTAAGCTCTGAGTCTTGACAATGCCCTGCCACTATGGATTTCAGCTTTGTAATAAGTTGCTCAACACCACCCATGGCAGAATTACCTATCTAAGCTAACACTAATTTTAAACAGTCCACATTAAACTTAAATTTTTTCTCAATACAAAAGAGTAAGTCATCTCTCAATCATGCCTTTTACTGATGAACAGAGGTCAACTGAAAACTGCAATTTGTCTAAGATTTACATAGTAAAGAAAGAGAAAAGGGAGCCGAGTGGCTTTCTCTCGATGGCTGGATGGTTAAGAGCACTTGTTGCTCTTGCAGAGCACCTGGGTTCAGTTCCCAACACTCACATAGTAGCTCAAATCATCTGTATCTCCAGTTCCAAGAGATCCAACCCCCTTTTCTAGTACCAGGCACATACAAGCATGCACTCACATGCATAAAATAAAATATTTAAGGGTAGGTAGAGAATCAAGGGCTCTAGTAAGAGGACCTAGTCATAAAGATTATGTAATCTTACAATTTCAACAGTCTTCCTCTAGCAACTCAAATGTGTAAACAGAAAGTAACTCTCTAAAACACTTGCCAGAAGTTAAAAAAAAAATCAGAACAGGAAGCATATACACCCTGAGAGAATTCTCTTTTCCTAATGAAAACACATGAAAACATACGTGCAATTTTTCTTTTAGCCAAACACTTTG
Organism: Neotoma lepida; assembly: GCA_001675575.1. Lineage (NCBI taxonomy): Eukaryota > Metazoa > Chordata > Mammalia > Rodentia > Cricetidae > Neotoma > Neotoma lepida. The sequence continues at coordinate 835,379 of LZPO01096785.1, forward strand.
ATCTGTTCGACTGTTTTGTCTTCATTTTCTGCAATCCATTCTCCTCTTTTGCTTCCTGTTGTAAACAAGAGATATGATCAGAGTAAATGACATTAAAAGTAGTAATTTCTCCATTTCTTCTATATTTCCTTTTGGTTAGTAGAAGTCTTTGAATTATCAGTGATTATTAAAATGGTATACATAAGAAAGTCCTTTTTTCAATTTAAAAAAGAGAGCATGCAAGATCTAGAACCAATCAAACCATAAAAATAAATTGTATAATATACGGACATGATTACTTATTACATACACAGAATCACACAAAAACTGGCCAATCTCCAAAATACTAGTAGTCATCTACCCAAGACCAGAGACACTTCATTCAGTATGTATCTATTCATTTAAATCATTCTTTGGCCACTGGCTGGTGAAAGACAAAGAAAGGAAAGGTAAAGGAACTCTAAAAAATCAATACAGAACCAAATATACCAATCCCATCCCACATCCAAACTTAGAAAGTAGCACTTGAGAGAGAAAGCAGGCACTATGAGGCCAGGCTGGTCTATACAGTGAGTTCCAGGACAGCCAGAGCCATGTACAGACCCTGTCTTAAAACAACAAAAAAACTTAGTAAGTAGCACTGAAAAACACCAAATAATAATCAAGATAACCAAAAAAGAAATAGAGAAAGCAATAAAAAAATAGCTAGGAGAAAGCAGATGGAAGAGAACAGAGGCAAAGATGATATAATTTATGTATAACTGGAGATTTTGAAGAAGAAAACAAAATATTAAATTGTAGCCCAAGAAAATTTTCAGGTGGGGAGAGGGATGAAGAATCATAAAAGTGTCTACCATTCTCTAAGAAAATGGCCTGAACAATCAATTTCCCAGACACATCCCACAGTAAATGCTAAGTAAATAAAAGAAAAAATTCCTAAAACATTCAGATTGACAAACAGACATAGTAACTGACCCTCAAAAAGGAAAGTTAGTAGATATCCTAAAATCAGCTTACAAAAGCAAAAATACAAAAATAAATAAACAACAACAACAAAAAACCCTAAAGGCAATAAACTAAAGAATTATAAGGCAAAAATATTTAAACAAAGGATTTTGTATCTCATCAAGCAAATATCATAAACATTTAAGAACTCAGGAAATGTTATACTTGTAACACCTTTTTAACAAATCTAGTAAACAAGTATCATTCAACCAAAAGTGGTTAGAGAAACACTGGGAAAAGAACTGACAGTAAATATTTAATATATTTAATTTTAGATCTAAGAATAAAACAAAATTAGGAACAAAAACAAAGAGGGCCAGTGAGATGGCTCAGCATGTATAGCACCTGCCATGCAAGCCTGATGATCTGTGTTAGGATCTCTGCTGGAGAGATGGTGCAGAGGTTATGAGCACTGGCAGCTCTTCCCAAGGCAAGTTCAATTCCCAGTAACCACATTATCATCTGTAATGAGATCTGGTCCCCTATTCTGGTGTACAGGTATACATGCAGGTAGTACACTGTATACATAATAAATAAATCTTTTTAAAAAATTAAAAAAATATTAATAAAAATAAATAAAAGTGGAAGCAAAGAACTGACTCTACAAAGCTGTCCTCAAACCCACATATGCATTCTATGACATAAACACTAATATATGACATAAATACTAATAAATAATATATAAAAGTGTGAACGAGAATTCCTGGAAAGAAGCTGTAAAGGCTGATATACTGGTTAAAATTTGGAATGTTTTGGGTCCTAATTACAATTTATCTTGGGTTATCTTTACCCCTTAAAGACCCATTCTTTGCCTACCTCTGTGTTGGACCTAACATCCTATGTTTAACAGATAAAAACCTTTGGAATGTATTAACTTAACAAAAACCCTAGTTTTCACCAACCAAAANGCTAAGAGCCATCAGATAGCATTTAAGACCTATAACTGAGATTTCGCTACTTTGCTATAACCACCTACTTAATGTGTCTGTCAATGTATTTTTTTAAAGTGCCTTGATTTATGACTTTCTTTGTTCTCTTATCATANAAATGTCATGAAACTGCAACCACACTGGAACATAGAATTTGAGGAAACTTCAATTTGTGTTCCCAGATCATGGTCACACATATATGGCTCCAGAATAAACTGTCTTTTACCTTATTCAGGTGAGAGTTGTGTTTTTACATTGAAAAAAGAAAAATATATTAATGCTCTACTTTCTAATAATGTAGAAATTATGCTACTATTAAATAAAAAACATAAAGTAAAATAAGTCCATCGACTACTACATAGATTGAAAGTAAAAGTCAAATAATACCCATCAAAACTAAAAAACCAGATAACAGCCAAAATAAGATAATAAAAGGAATTATGAAAAGCATACTATAAAAGCAATCATTAGAACAACATATCAAACAAACTCTATCAGTATTCCCACTGCTACTACAAGCCGTGAGAACAAAGAACAGTCAGAAAATGAGATGGAAAGACTTCAGGAAAAATAATTAAAACAATGAAGACAGGAGTTGGAAGGCGCAGGCAGGCAGATCTCTGTGAGTTCAAGGCTAGCCTGGTCTACAGAGTGAGTTCCAGGACAGCCAAGACTACAGAGAAACCCTGTCTCAAAAAAAAAAAA
>LZPO01096785.1:848379-858942 GCA_001675575.1 Neotoma lepida
AAGCCAATAGCAAAAATATCTAATACAACAAACATGAATAAAACATGAAATATTTATACAATAAAATTCTACAATTAAAACTCAACTGGGTCTTAGGTAACATTTGATAGCTCCTAACAAACCTTACCCAAGCCAGGCCTTTAATCCCAGAACTCAGAAGGCCTTGGTAGGAGAGTGCCAGGCCAGCCAGGACGATATTTCTCCCCCAAAAAAGGGATGCAGGGAGTAGTAGTAGTCTTACTGAAATAACAGCAAGCCAATAAATATGAAAAAATCTCAAATGATCTGCACAAACTTACAGAAAACAGTATATACACTAATATATGTATATATATAACTATAAATAGCTCATAGTCTGCAGGAAACTATAGTAAATCATAGATTAATGGATAGATGGATACACATCGTGGTAATAATATGGAAATGAGTAAGTAAAGAGGAAGTGGCAACAAACAAGACTTCAGATACATTTCAAGACCAGGACTGCACACACCTACAATCCAAGCACTCAAGCTGAGACAGGAGGACTGCCACAGGTTTGAATCTGGCCTGAGCTACACAGAAAGTAACCAGGGCCGTATTCCAAGACCTTGTCTCAAAAACAGTAATGATAATAATAAACAAGTAACAAGTTGTCAACAGTTGGGTAGCAGAACATAGATACATTATTCTTGGTACTTTTCTGTAACATTTAAATTCTGGAATATCTTTGCTCTATCCCCCAAGGTCACCGACTTCTAAACCATTCTTCAAAAGCCAGCTCAACTATTTATAACCTGTTCATTTCTCCTATTGTTTCCTCAGCTGCTGAGGTATTGTGTCCCATGATATGCTGTAATTATTTACCACATGTATCTATGTCTTCCATAAGACTTGTGAGCTATCTTACAACATTACCCACTGAGCCAGCAGGGTGTTCAGCAGGTAAAGACACTTGCCACTAAATCTGACAACCTGCCCAATGGAAGGAGAGTACCAATCCTGCAAGTTGTCCTCTCACCTCTGGACACACGGCATGGCATACATATACACAAATACACAAAATAAATAAAAATACAAAAAATTAAAAATATTGCCCATGTAACCTCAGCAGGTAGCAAGGGGCCTGGCCAAAAGCAAACACTCAGTAGCTGTGAATTGAATTCAGATGAATTAAACTGGGAGCAGGTATCACAGAAGGCCTCAAAACGGCAATTCATGGGCAAATGAACCTGGAATATACAGCACAGTATAAACAGCAAAGGAGACCCTGCCTAAACAAGGTGGAAGATGAGAAGTGGCTCCTCAAAGTTGTCATCTGACCTCCATCATGGCATAAACATGCCCCTACTCACATACATATCACACGTGAGCATACACACACACCAAACGTTTCTATGGTTTTCACGCAGAGCACTAAGACTGAATTTCTGGGGTAGGGTGTCCCTGTATAGCCCAGAATGGTCTGAACATATTCTGCAGCACCTAATTACCAGTGGAAGTAAGGAAATGCAGTCCAGCCTCACTATCAGCAACATGAGGAGTTCCCATTCTCCCCCAGGGGGCCTCCAGTCAGAGAAAGCCAAGTCCTTGACCATGCATTGCAGAAAAGGATTTCAGGATGAAGCCAGGCACAGAGGCACACACAAGCAAGGTAGAGGAAACAGGAGCTTAAGGCCATTCTCAGCTATAGCAAATTCAAAGGCAGCCTTCAGACTTTGAGACTGTCTCATAAATAAATAAGTAAACAATGAACTTCAGGAGCCAGAGAAAAGCAAGGTTTGTGAGTTTATAAAACAGTGACCAGGCATAGTGGCACGCACCTTTAATGTCAGCACTCAGGAGGCAGAGGCAAGCGGATCTCTTTGAGTTTAAGGCCAGTTTGGCCTGCATAGTGAGTTCCAGGACAGCCAGGGCTCTATAGAGACCCTGTCCAATGAAAACGAACAAAGGGAAAGAAATTGTCATTAGTAGAATTTTAGGGTCAACCCCATCTCAGCCCTGCAAAACTCCAGACCCATATTCACTTGCTTATTGAATGTTGCACTAGATGTCTAATAAGCCTCTCCAGCATTAACTGTCAAGATCGAAATAAAGTAAAACAAATACATCCAGAAATACTTTTTTAGAAATAAAATTCTAAGTAAGGTGCATTTACTTAGATTTATGTATGAGAAAGAGTTAAACTCAATGCCACAAATATTTGGCCCTAAGAAAACATAGCTGTTTTTATTTTAATTATATTTATTTACTTGGGGTGTGTGCGTACATGTTTGGGCCTGTATGTGAGATGGTGGGCTTGTGGAGGAGGACAATTTGCAGGAGCTGGTTCCATCTGTCTGAGGCAGGCATGAATAGGAGATGATTTAGCTTAGGATCCTATTTGAGTTTGGAACATAAATATACAAATACATCCTCTTGTAACAATGCACTTGACACCTAGCTCCTTCACCTGTATGTACTATGCACACATGTTCCTCTCCAAATAGACCTAGCAAGCTCAAAACCTCAACCCCCAGTCTGCATCAGGCTACACATACTCCCATCTCTGAACAGTAGTTTCTCCACTCCTAGTAACAATCAAATTTAGACTGTTTCTATTTAAGTGTGTGCCCAATGTATGAAGAACAGAAGGGCTGATCTGGTCTGAACTGGTTTTGGATGATGTGCAGAAAAGCAAAGTATCTAGAAAAGTTTTAAGGAGAATCCTCTATTTACCATTTTATGCCTATGCATAGCTGTGTGTGCATATTTCTAAAATCAGACACATTATGGGAAGAGACAAGTGCACTAGGAAATGTCACTATATGACCTAATCTGTCAATCACGGTAACCAGCCCCACCTTCCTTAGATCCAATAAAAACAGACCCCAAGGTGCAACCTGGGCCTGTGAGTGCCCTCTCATGTGACCTGCTGTCAATTGTAATCATTTTATAGAGGGATACTCTCTATATAAAGTGTATTATTGCTTTGCTCAAATAAAGTTATCTTGCTTCTTTTGCAAATCTTTGTGAGCCCTTACCTACTGGACTGAGTGAGAAATGTCTTCCATAGGCTCACAATTGGTCCCTAGTCGGTGGTGCTCTTGGGGGAGGTAGTGGGTGGAGCCTTGCTGGAGGAAGTACATCACTCAGGGTGGGCTTTGAGAGTTACAGTCTTCCCACTCTCTGCTTCTGCATGTGGCTGTGGTTTCCTGATCTGGCTGGCCACTTGCACCATGCCTACTTCCCATGTGGATTCTCCCTCCAGAACTGTAGGCCAAAATACACTCTTCCTTTTATAAGTCAGTTTCAGTCTAGTCTTGGTATTTTATCACAGCCACAGAAAAGTCATATCTTATTCAATTCTTTGAATAAGAGGACACGAACATAGAAACTCAACCTTGACCCTGTCCACCCAACCGCAACTACTAGTAACACATGTACCAAGTAAGAGTCCCAGGGATCAAACTCAGGTTGTCAGGCTTGGTGGCAAGCACCTTCACAGGCTAAGCCAGCCAGCCCTTTTCTGGTTTTATGACTCATGTATCTCAAATTGGCCTTGAACTCCTGATTTTCCAATTCTATCTTCTAAGCTGTGGGATTACAGGCCTGCCCCACCACACCCAGCTCCATCTGTGGTTTCTAACATCTTCCTTTGAGAGGTCTTTAGGAAGACAAGCACTATCTCTATAAGCAACTTTGCTCCTTTGTTTATTTTGAAACTTCAACTCTCAGCAGGAAAAGCAAACTAGATCCCAGGATCAGGGGTGTCTGTCACTTCAGTGTTTCCTTAATTTTCTGTCTTTTTATCATGCCTCAAAATGATGCCTAAATTGAGGCATAGTAGTGCACACCTTTAGTCTCAGCACTCAGAAGGCAGAAGCAGATGGATCTTTGTGAGTTTGAAGCTACTCTGGTCTACATAGTGAGATCCAGGATAGCCAGGGCTATTAGAGGGACCTTGCCTCAAATAATAATAAGATACTTAATATTACAGTAATATAACTCAAGTCTGGGCTCTACTTTACTCCATCATCATGTAAATCAGTGGTTTTTCAGATTTGGACTGTTTGTCTTGCCTTGAGAGATTCCGTTTTAAAGTAGCTTTTGACTCTATTTTGAGGGTAGAAGATGACTGTACTCCTCAGTGGACCCAAACCACTATCTGTGCAGCACCACTCATCAGCACAGACTGATAAATGACTTATTCCAGAAAATACTAAGAATGCTACCCTATTAATTTATTGGGAGTGAACTGAGACTATAAGGGGAGATGGTTGTATTAAAATATTTTTTTATTTTTTCTTCTTTTTTTTCTTTCTTTTTCTCTTTGGTTTTTCGAGACAGGGTTTCTCTGTGTAGCTCCGGCCATGCTGGAACTCACTTTGTAGACTAGGTTGGCCTCAAACTCAGAGATCCACCTGCCTCTGCCTCCCCAGTGCTGAGACTAAAGGCGTGCGCCACCACTGCCCAGGAAGGGTGTATTAAAATCTTATCAGGAAGAACAGGCCCAAGAACTTTGACCAGACATGGCAGACCAAGGAAGAGGGTCTAACTCTCTCATCTGGACCCTAAAAAGTGACTAACACTGAGATGGCAATGGACTCCACACTGACCTCACATATGTCATGGCAATCCTCCTGCCTCAGCCTCCAAAGTGATGGGATCACAGGCATGCACCACCCTGTTTATTGTTGGGCTTTTGTTTGTTTTGTGGGTTTTGTTTTGTTGAGAGATGATCTATTGTAGGAGAAGCTTGCCTTGAACCTCTGCATCCAAAGTACTTCCATCACAGGCCTTAACCATCCTTTTTCGAACAAAGTCTCTTTATGTAGCCCAGGAGAGGCTCAAATTTGCATTTCTCTAGCCTTAATCTCGAAAATTTGGGGATTACAAATATGAGCTATCTTGCTCAGNTACTGACAAGCTTTTTTTTAGAAAAGGTCTCAGATTGCCCAGGCTGGGCTCGAACTCCTGATCGTACAGCCTCCACCTCCCATGTGCTGAGACGAAGGGCCTGTACCATCATGTCTGCTTTGTTTGTTTGTTTGTTTTTTGTTTTTCGAGACAGGGTTTGCTCTGTGTAGCTCTGGCTGTCATGGAACTCACTCTGTAGACCAGGCTGGCCTCGAAATCACAAACATCCGCCTGCCTCTGCCTCCCGAGTTCTGGGATTAAAGGCGTGTGCCACTACGCCGAGCTAGTACGTCTGCTTTAACGAACTCCTAAGTAAAACATTTTTAGAATCTGGGCCTTAGGTACCCTAATGGGAGAAATTTTTCAAAATATAACAAAAAGAAATGAGAAGTGTCAGTCAGTAGCTCACCGTGAGCAAGGATGAGAGCCCTGAGCTAAGAACTGCCTGGAACGCCTTGAAGTAGCAATCACCATCCACCGTGTTTCCAAGGCACTGCACTCNTCCAAGGNTCCAGAGGCACCCAAAACAAAACGAGCCTCAGGACTCCGCCCCAACGTGGTCTCAGAGCCCGAACCTCGCGAGATTTGCTGGCCGGGCCAAATCCCCGCCCACCCACCGCTCGCGATCGGGGNCGCATGCGCAGCTCTTCAACGGCGAGGCTTGCGGGAAAGATGGAGTGTNCTACGCCTAGTGCTACGGAGGCTGCGGACCCTGGAGGGGCCGGACCGTACAACAGCTCCGAGGAGCAGGAGGGTCGGGAACCGGACGGAGTGCGCTTCGACCGCGAGAGGGCGCGCCGCCTGTTGGAAGCTGTGTCCGGGGCGCAGCCGGCGGGGAGGGAGGAAGGTGAGTCGGGGGCTCCGGGGATCGCGGCTGGACGGAGGCGGGACGGCCTGCCGCCTGTCACTGCCCTGGCGCGGGACGGCCTCTGCACGACGTCCCGGAACTCCAAACTCGCTCTCGGGAAGGGTGCAGAACCTCGAAACTCGCTACCCTGCGGAATTTTTCCGCCCTCCTTTCGCATCCACCCGAGGGCAGGCTCCCCCAACTTCCAGGTCTTGTTCTCCTGGAGATCGACAGGACTTTCCCAGCTTGACCCGTAGCCGAGCCAACTACCATTCCTNAATTCCACATCTCCACCTTGCTTCCTTTCCCTCTCAGAGCCCTACAGTTCTGACTGATATAAATGGCTTTATTCAATTTACTTGATTTTTATTTATTTATTTTGCGACACCTCTCAAACTCGTGGCAGGCCTCCTACCCTATGACAAGTCTGAGCTTTGGAAGGTCTTCCTGAATCCCAGCTTCCTCCTGAGCTTGATGACTGTGTCTTGGCTCGCCATATTTCTTTCTTGGTAGACCTGGCCAACCTTGAACTTGCCTCAGCCTCCTTAATGCCGGCATTACTGACTTGCACCACCATACCCTGCAATACCGTATTTCATGCCCTGCAATACCATATTTCTATGTGCCTGTTGCCAAGCCCTTATTCCAAAGAGGAGATCCAGGAGCCAGAGAAACTGGCCTAAGTAATCGTCTTGTCTCCAGCTGCTTCATCTCACACTTGATGCAAAGTTGTGGAGAACAGTGTACTCAGTTGGGGTTTACTTCTGAGCTGAAGTTAACAGATGGCTTTGTTTGACCCAAAACTGGATGGGTAACAAAGGAGACAGGAGAACAGGAAGAGTCCGCCTCTTTCACAGACCTTTCCAGAGCTAGCTACTTAATGCTAACCCAAATGTACAAGAACTGTATCTGGGTTTCTGTGCTAATCTGGTCTCTGCAGAGAAACCGGATTTCTATACTGGTTGGTTTGCTTGCTGAGCAGACTAATCTTGGAAAGTTTAGTATGTTCATGAACCTCACCCTGGATAAAATTGAAATTTTTGACCAGTGCAANGGAGATAAATATGTTTAAACTTTCTTTAAAAGATTTCTTTTAATTTTATGTGATGAGCTTTTGCCTGATTGCGCGCACGTGTGTGTGTGTGTGTGTGTGTGTGTGTGTGTGTGTGTGTGTGTGCGCGCGCGCCCCATGTGTGTGCCAGGTACCCAAGGAGGCCAGAAAAGGGCATCACATCCCCTGAAACAAGTTACAGACCATTATGAGCTACCATTTAGGTGTTGGGAATTGAACTCTGGTTCTCTACAAAAGCAATAACTGTTCTTAATTGGTTCAGTAACTGCTCTTAACTGGTTGCTGAGGGATGTCTCAGAATTGAGGATACGCAAAAAAGGAAGTGGCCTTGGAGATGGGAAGAGCGTGCCCTGGACTTTGAAGCAGGGAACACAGCAGCTGCTTAATGAACTATTCGCTTACATATACATGAGCATAATACATATGTAATACATACAACCCAGTCCATTTCCCTGTCGTCACTTCTCTAGTCTCACTTCCATCCCTGCAGCAATTACATTCCACCCGCTTACTTCCCTTGTAGCACTTCCATTATTGTACTTTATATATCATAAATTCAACCATTATAGCTGTACCACTCAATGGTTTAAATATCTCGTTTATTTTAATTATATATGTGTGTGTGTCCANGTCAGNGTACATACAGATGTATTGGATTCCTTGGAACTGGGGCTACAGACAGTTGTGGGCCAACATGGGTGCTATGAACCAAAAACTCAGGTCCTCTAGAAGAGCAGCAACACATGCTCTTAATGGCTAGCCATCTCTGCAGCCCACAACTCACTGATTTTTTTTCTTACATTTATTTAGAGAGTGTGTGGTATACATGCTCACATGTACCATGGTGTATGTATGGAGGTCGAAGAACAACTTAGAGGAGTTGGTTCTCTCCTTCCACCGTGTGGGTCCTGAGGATCAAACTCTGGCCCTCAGGCAAGTTCACTTACCCCAGCCCCTAGTCAGAGATTCTTAGTAAAAGTAGAGACTTGTGTGGTCATAACCACAATCCAGTTTTAGAACATTTCCATCATCACAGGTAGTGTCCATCTCTGGTCTTTCCCACTGAGTCTCCTCTCACACCTGCCCCAGGTAACCAACCGCTAATGTGTTTTCTGTCTCCGCAAATTTACCTTTCCTCAACCTCTCATACAAACAGAATCCTACAGTTTGTAGTCTTTTGTGTTTAGCTTCTCTCTGCATGTTTTTGGGGCTCAGCCAAGTCACAGTGTGTGTTCCTTTTTATTGCTAAATAGAACTCTGCTGGGGCTGGAGAAATGGCTCAGTGGTTAAGGTTAAGAGCACTGGCTGCCCTTCCAGAGGACCTGGGTTCAATCTGCAGTACGTATATGGCAGCTCACACTGTCCAATGCCAGGGCTTCTGATACCCTCACACTGACATACATGCAGTCAAAACACCAATGAACATAAAATTAAAAAAATAAAATAGATTTTAAAAAAACTCTACTGTATGGGTATATTATATTTGGTTGTACGTTTGCTATTTGGAATATGTGGATGGTTTCTAGTTTGGACCTCTTCTGAGAAATTCTTTTGGACGGGGCTCTCATTATCTAGCCTTGGCTGGCATGGAGCTCACTATGTAGATAGGATGACCTCAAACCTACAGTAATCCTCCTGCCTTGACCTCCTGAATGCTAGGACTAATGGTGTGCACTCTCATGCCCAGTGAGAAAATGTGTGTGTGTGTGTGTGTGTGCAGGCTCATACATGCCATGGTGTTTGGTGGAGGTCTCCTCCACGGTGGGATCAAGGGATTGACCCAGGTGGGGTGTAAGGCATGGGAGGCAGGCACATCTGCCTCACTGTCCCTCTCATGAGTGATTCTGCTGTGGGATTATGCAGAGGTTTTGTTTGGACATACATTTTCATGCTCAGGGGTCTCTTCCTGGGAGCGAATTTGCTAGGCTAAATGGTAACTCTGTATCTTTAACATTTTGAGGAACTGTCAAATCTTTCCAAAATGGCTTCAATTTCCATTTCTTTCTTTGATGCTTAAACTTTAGTTCTCTATGTCTTCCCCCTTGTTTATTGTTTTACCTTTTGTTTGGTTTTGCTTTTGTTTTATTTTGTTTTTGAAACAGGGTCTCTGTTATGTAGCTCTGGCTGTCCTGGAATTCTCTGTGTAGACCAGGCCGGCCTCACAAACTCACAGAGATCTGCTTGCCTCTGCCTCCTGAGTGCTGGGATTAAAAGCATGCGCCACCACACCAGCTATTTTATGAGTGTGTAGTGATTTCTTATTTTCTAAATATTGGTGACAGTGAGCACCATTTCACTTATTACTCATTTGTATAATGTAGTAAACTATCTAGTCAGATTGTTGCTCATATTGTAACTTGGCTATTTCTTTTTTTGTTTGTTTGTTTGTTTGTTTGTTTGTTTGTTTGTTTGTTTTTTCAAGACAGGGTTTCTCTGTGTAGCTTTGCGCCTTTCCTGGAACTCACTCGGTAGCCCAGGCTGGCCTTCGAACTCACAGAGATCCGCCTGCCTCTGCCTCCCGAGTGCCCACCGCCCAGCCTTTTTTGTTTGTTTGTTTTTTTGTTTGGCTATTTCTTTTATTACTGAATTATAAGCCATTTTATATTCTGGGTGCAAATCCTATAGTTCAGATATGATATCCACATGTGTTTTCTTTGAGACTTGTCTTCATTTCTTGTTTCGTTTTGTTTTGTTAAGATTGTCTTCTTTTGTGGGTGTTTCTTTTTTTTTCATTGGCCAACCTGGAACTCTCTGTGTAGACCAGGCTTTGGCCTCAGACTCATAGAATGCTGGGAGTAAAGGCATGCACCACCCTGTCTGGCTATCTTCTTTATTTTTTTATCACATTTATCTGTATATGTGTGGGCACTTGGGTGCCATAGGCTCTCATGTGGAGGTAGAGGACAATTTGTAGTAGTCAGTTCTTCCCTTCTACCATCTGGATCCCAGGGATTGAACTTGGAGTTCAGATCAGCCTTGGCAGCAAGCGCTTAACCCACTGAGCCATCTCACCATCTCTTGTGTTTGTTTTATAAACAGTGCCTTTTGAAGCATAATTAACTTCTGCCATATGAAAGAACATGTGGTGCTTGTTTTTCTTTGCCTGTCTTTTCTCACTTAAAATAATGCCCTGCAGTTCTACTCATTTTGCTGCAAATGACAGAGTTCATTATCCTTTGTGGCTGTATAATGTTCTATTGGGTATATGTACCATGTCTTCCATATTCTCTTTACTCTGTTTTATTTGTGAATGCACACTGTGTGTGGAACGGGCATAGCTATGTGTAGCAGTTAGAGAACAACTTGCAGGAGTTCTCTCCTTTTGTCAAATGGATTCCAGGCATCAAAGTCAGGTAGTCCTGTTGGGCAGTAAGTACTTCCTGAGCCATTTTACCAGTCCCACATTTTTTTAAAGGTTTATTTATGTATTTATGTATATGGGTACTTTGTCTGCATGTACACCTGCACACCAGAGGAGAACATCAGACAGTTGTGAGCTGCCATGTGGGTTCTGGGAACTGAACTCAGGACTTTCAGAAGAGCAGTGAGTGCTCTTAACCACTGAGCCAGTCCCACATTTTCTATATTCATTCATTTAGCTAACTTCATAGCTTAGCTATGGCAAATTATGCCACCTTACATATGGGCGTACAGGTATCTCATAAGCTAGTTTGTTTAATTTTTTTAAGGGACTAACTCTTTGTTTCAAAAGACTCTTATCAATATTTTTTATCAAAATAGTTGCACTTGGAACTGGAGAGATGGC
>LZPO01096785.1:867356-879506 GCA_001675575.1 Neotoma lepida
TGTGTGTGTGTGTGTATGTGTGTGTGTGTGTATGTATGTGTGTATGTGTGAAAGTGTGTATGTGTGTGTGTGTAGGTGACATTTTTAAATGTCAGTATATTTATGTAGATTACACAATTTGTTTGTTTGTTTGTTTTTCAAGACAGGGTTTTACTATGTAGCTTTGGAGCCTGTCCTAGAACTCACTCTGTAGACCTAGCTGGCCNCGAACCCAGAGATCTGCCTACCTCTGCTTCCCAGGTGCTGGGATTAAAGGTGTGCGCCACCACTACCCGGCCCACAAAAATCTTTTAACACTGACGTGACCATATTGTATAATATATTCAGCTTCCTTATGTATTTCTTCATTTAGTATAACATTTCCTCATGTTGGGGGCTAGAGAGATGGCTCAGCAGTTACGAATGTGGTCTACTCTTACAGAGGTCCCAACTTTGGTTCCCAGCACCCATATGGGGTGGCTCAGAACTCCTGGTAATTCCAGCTCCAGAGAGCTCCATCTCCTCTGGCTTCGATGGGCACTGATCTCATGTGCACTTACCACACATAGACACATACAATTAAAATAAAGTCTTTGCTATAAAAAATTGCCCAAGGTCATTGCAAACTTCTTGTAGGAATCTCACCAATCATACAAACCCCTTGCAACCCCTTGGTGGTCCTTCTAGTGTTGAGTCTTTGCATTCTCTCCTCCCTTCTCTGTGTTACAAAAATACAGTACATGTCCCTGGAGAACACACTTTGCATATTTCAGGTATTTCTTGAGAGAAAACACTAGCTCATACTGCTTTAGATGTCCATTAAACAACTCCTCCAGCTTTACAGCTTACTAGACTACTTCCTTCCAGTATGGTTTGTAACAATATTTATTTATTTTAATGTATATGGATGTTTGCTGGCCTGTGTGCCTGTGCACCATGTGCGTGTAGTGCCCACAGAGGAGGGCATCAGATCTCCAAGACTCCAGTTGCAACTGGTTGAGAGCCACCATGCAGGTGCTGGTACCACCATGTGGGGGCCAGGTCCTCTGGAAGAGCAGTCAGCAGTCTTAACCACTGAGCCATCTCTCCAGCCCCACCCTCTAGTAGGTTCTAAAGAATAACCTTGAGCATCAAAATGACTCAGTAGGTCACAGTACTTGCCACACAGTCCTAGGGGCCTAAGTCGGACTCTCAGAACCCATGTGGAGGTGAAAGGAGAGAACAGAATCACAAAGTTGTCCTCTGACCTCCACACATGCACTCTGACATGCACACCTATGCGCACACACACATACATACACCTATGAGTGCACAAACATGTACACACACATCCATAGCATCTACTTTGAAAAGGCATCCCTATGGCTGTGGGGGTCTGCCAGAGTCCAGCTCCGATCTGCTGAAGGGTTCTTGTGGGGGAGGGGAAAGGAATGAGGAAATGATAGACAGAAAGAGACGACAAGAAAAANAGAGACACAGGATAGCTTCAGGAGAGCCCTGGGTCAATACCCAGACACCTCAAGGTTTATTCCAATGGGCCTTTTAAACACTACCCAGGGGCGAGGGAAAAGACCTCCCCCTTTCAATATCAAAGCACAACGTACAGCCAGATGTAGACTGCTCAACACACCTGATAACCACGCCCGTGGCCAAATCATCCCATTATGCAGCCCTACTGGGTAAAGCAAGCTCAGATTCTCTGACCTTGAGTAATTTGGGCCTCCACATATGGCCTGCTTTCAATATCCCATGTTGACCTATGAGAGGCTCACATATATGTCCATACCAGACTGATTAGCTGGTTTCTTTTTTTAAGAAAAGATTCATTTGATTCATTTCTATTTTTTAAAGTGTGTGTGTGTGTGTGTGTGTGTGTGTGTGTGTGTACATGTGTGTACACTTAGCTGCATAGGCCAAACAATTGGATAAAGGTTGTGTGAGCCACCTGACAAGGGTGCTGTGAATTGAGCTCAGATCCTCTGGAAGAACAGTAGACATTCTTAGCCACTGAACCTAGTCTTCATCCCCTGACTAATTGAATTCTTTGAGCAGAGTCAGGAATGTTTTCAGGTGATGAGTGCATCAGTGGTAGCCTTCAGATCTACTTGCTGTACTCTNGAGCCTGGTGTAGGATGAAGGCTCCAGGGTCACACAATTCAGGGTTCTCTCACTAACTTGGTGATCTGAGCAAGTCATTTTTACTGTCTAAGCTTCAGTCTTCTCTGTAATATAACAAAATGATACCGACTCATTGGAGTACTTCTGAGAACCAAAGGGGACAATGCATATGTAAAATGTGTAATTGTTCCTGCCATTGTTCTCTCTTTCACATTGNCTAGACTTTAGTGTAGTCTAACAGGCATCTCTGCCAGGTGTGGTGGCACACACTTCAATCCCAGCCTGGTTTACATCTTGACTCTTAGGCCAGCCAAAGAGCTACATAGCTACATAGTGAGACCCTTTCTCAAAAAAATAAATAAATACATAAATAATAAAAGTAGTTCCTGATCTGGTTGCCTGGCTCCGTATGGGCTCAGAGCTTGAATGTCTACATCAGCTCTATAACTGAGGTATTTTAAGGATGGAAATGAAATATCCACACTTCTTATCTTACTCACTGTGAAATTCTAAGAAGTTCTGAGAGCTAGAGAGTCTGCAAGAATGTTTGTTGCTTGGTCTGTCACAATTAGGCAACTGGATAGCACAAGTTCAGAGCCTCTTCAGAGTGTGCACANATCAGGGCTCATGTTCCTAAAGCTGGCAAACAAACCAGTTGTTCGTTGCGCTCACTCAGATCTTGCCACCTTCCCCAGCTAGAGAAGGCATTTATGGTCTGACTCTCACAGGCAGTGCCCCGTGTCCAAGTGTGATGGGTAGCACTGCCTTTCTTTCACTTCAAGCATACTCAGAAGCCTGGCACCTTCTGGGTTGTCTTTTCATTGTTTCTGTCTGAACTCTCTCGCCACAGCTCTGTCGAAACACCTTACAAATCCTTTCCTTGTGGCCTCCACCTTAGCCTTGCACCAGAACAGAGAGATGCTAGACCCAGACAAGTTCTGCAGCCTCTGCCATTCAACTTTCAACGACCCTGCCATGGCTCAACAACATTATATGGGCAAGAGACACAGGAAGCAGGAGACTAAGCTCAAACTCATGGCACACTATGGGCGGCTGGCGGACCCTGCTGTCTCTGACTTCCCAGGTGAGAGGGCCGGGCTCAAATGCAGAGCTGGACCAGGGTCTGAGCACTGTAGCTCCCTCAAGTGGATCTCTGAGTTTGAGGCCAGCCTGGTCTACAGAGTGATTTCCAGGACAGCCAGGGCTACACAGAGAAAAAAAGAAGATTTATTTTTTTAATTATGTGTTTATGTAGTTTATGTATATCTGTGGGTGGGTAAGTGTGTGGGTGGGTAAGTGTGATACCCAAGGAGACCAGAGGAAGGGGGTTGATTCCCTGGCGCTGGAGTTACAGGTGGTTGTGCTACCTAACGTGAATGCTGGGAACTGAACTCAGGTCCTCTGGAAGAACAGCNAGTGCTCTTAACTGCCTAGCCATCTCCCCAGCCCTAACCTTTGATGTAAACTCCCTAGGTAACATCCGTATTGCTTTATTGAAAGCCTCAACAGCCTCTACCAAAGTTTGAATATCCTTAGCATATCTCTTTCCTCAGCATTTGAGATCCGCCTATATCCCTGGGGAATCATGGTGAAGGAGGAGGCCATTCTAGCTTCCTTAACCTCAGAATGTCACCTAGCATCACGGGAGTGGGTATTCACAAATAATTAGAGGCCCTTCCTATTACTCTATAGTGTGTTTGGGGCTGGGAATGTTACTCAGTTGGTAGAATGTTTGTGTAACACACACACAAAGCCCTAGCTTCAGTTAGCAGCACCACATAAACATGGCACAATAGTGCACACCTGTAATCCCAGCACTTGGGAGTTAGAGACTGGAGGATCAGNAGTATGCACGTGTACACCCATATACACACACATGTGCAATTAAATAAATAAATGGAAGCAAGGTAACCTGGCAGTCTGTGAGCTCAGAGCAGGGCTGCTTCAGTTTGGTTTAGTGGTTTAGGATTTGTTTTGTTTTCTAAGACACAGTCTCATAGAGCTCATGCTGGCCATAAATTAGCTGTGGATCCAAGGATGACAAACTCCTGACTGTCCACCTCCACTCTCAGCTGCTAGGATTACAGGGCTGTGCCATCATGCTTGGCATAAGCTCAGTTGCTGCAGCATCTTAAGAAGCCGGGTGTGTGAGCACTGGCCCTCTTCTCCCCCAGAAGAGCATTGTCTGGGGCTGCAGCAGCTACAACAGACCACTGTCTCATTCCCTTAGCTTCCCACAGGAAACCATTCTCCAGAACACCCACTGNATCAGAGGCCATAGNGCAGTACCCAACAGAATACTGTACCCAGTATATGCATACATGTGTGCATCCAAAATAACTTCAACACATTTAACTAGAGTCTTTCCAGCCTTTAAACAGGTACAGTATGAGAAAACAATCCACGAAGAAAATCAGCCTGGACCAAAAGTAGCATTTCCACAGGCAGGTAGACTGATCCTCCTTGGATCTCTGTAACCAAGGCTTCAGGGCCTCTAAGCAAGTGCCTCTACCTACTGAGTCATCCCACGTCCCCTTAATGCCGTCATCAAATGAGTCTCCTTTACTGTTGAATGGGAACATGGCCTTTCTTTTCTTTTTTTNCTCCAGTGCTCTACCCCTGCGTGTATAACCAACCTTTCCTTATTTCTTAACATTTAACATTAAACATATTGTAACNCATCTGGACATTTTTGTAACGTGATCTACTTGACATAGGAAAATTTTAAATGTAGGACTATTTACAGTGTACCAAGGCAATTAATTATAAGGGATCTGGAAGAAATCTNATCTCAGTGACAATTAGACTGTCAGTTGGGTGAGAAGATGATTTGCCTCAATCTAGTTGTCGTCTGTTCCTGCCCAGGGGTCTGTTTGCTGTGAATCAGTGAGAACAGTGCTCCATGTTTTAGTTGTCCCCATAAAACACTCATAATCAGTATGTTCTAGTAAGTGGCAGAGTGAGGTGGCCGCTACCTAATCCCAGCACTCACAAGGCTGAGGCAGAAAAATAGTGAGTCCAAACCTATCCTGGGTTGTATATTGAGATCTCGTCTCAAAACACACACACACACACACACACACACACACACACACACACANANAGANAGACAGACAGACAGACAGTCAGACAGTCAGAAAAGAAAAAAGAAAAAAAATGGTGGCATTTGCCTGTATTCTGGAGCAGGGTGATAGTGAGCTCCAAGCCTGCCTGTGCTGTAGAAATAGTTCAAGGCCAGCCTGAACTTTATAGCAAGACCCAGCATCAGAGCCCTGACAGACAGGTTCAATAGGATACCATGGTACAGTAAACATTAAAAATGAGCTTCGCATACACCAATAACAAAATTGCTGAGAAAGACATCAGAAAAGCAATCTCCTAATGACTATAAAAAAANTAAGAAAGTAAAAGTTGTCTTCAATGAAAATTANAAAACTAAACAAAGAAATTGAAAAGGGAGCTGGGAGATGGTTCAGTTGGTAAAGTGCCTGCACCATAAGCAGAAAGACTCCAGCACCCACGTGAAAGCTGGGTGTGGTGGTGCACATCTATACCATAGTGCCAGCGGGGCAGAGACAGGTGGATCCCTGGAGCTCACTAGCCAGCCATTTAGCCAGTTAGTAATTTCTGGATTCANTGAGAGAATCAGTCTCAATAAGAGCAATAGAGAAAGAGACCCCATGTCAACCTCTGGCCTCCAAAAGCATGCGTGCATACAAAGTACACACAAAAACTAAATAAATAAAATTGAACTGAACAGGGCAGTACACATGCAAGCCTGAGGCAGGAGAATTGCCTCAAGTTTAAGGCCCATCTGAGCTACATTCTTACTGATCTTCAGGTCAGCCTGGGCTACATGGCAAGACCCTCTCCCAAAGAAACAAACAAGCAAACAGGCACCACCATCGCTAAAACGGGGGCATGCCCTGTGTTGGCAAAATTAATACTAAAATATCCATACTATAAGTGATTTGTGGATTTGGGATAATTCCTATCCAGANGCCAATGACATTCTTCATAAAAGTAGAGAAATATCCTAGTGTATATGATGTTGCACTTGACCTCCAACAACAAAGGCAGCCATGAGAAAGAAAAAGCAAAACTTGAGGCGTTGCAGTTTCCAAACCTACAACAAAGCTACAGTGAGCCAGGCATGGCAGCACTCCTCAGAATCCAGGACATGAAAGGTGAAGGAGGAAGGCCAGGAGTCAAAGGTCATCCTTGACTGCATGGAGAATTGGAGGTCAGCTAAGTTACATGAGACCCAAAATGCCTTCACCTGTAATCCCAGCACTTGGAATATGTAAGCAGGATGATCAGGAGTTCAAAGCTGGTTTTAGCTACGTCCAGAGTCCAGGCTAGCCTGGACTATATAAGGCCCTATCTAAACAAAGGGTTTGGTTTTATTTCATTTTGCCTACAAAGTAGTAGGTCTCATTATGACATTTTCATACAGAATATCGTAACCATTTGTTACTATTAATCCTCCTTCCCCATACCAATACTTTTGTATTTGTTTGCTTTTTGTTTGTTTATTCATTGTTTTGTTTTGGGGGACAGGGTCTGATTATGTAGACCAGGCTGGCCTCAGACTTAGAGATCCATCAGCCTCTACCTCCCCAAGTGCTTGGATTAAAAGCATGCACCACTATGCCCAACTTAAATACTTTTTAAAAANTCATTTTAACCCTTTGAGGCTGATACTAACAGTAACCCTATTTTATATGTCAGGAACCCAAAATCTCAGAGAAGCTCCACTGTCACACACAAGGAAATCAGAGAGGGTCAACAGCTGAGCTGTGGTCCCACAGGTAAAGGTAAAGGTGAGCTGTGTACATAGGTGATTGCACTACAGAGCTGTGAGANGTGGAGGTAATAGATGTTCAAAGGCATCAGACCCAGGGGAGGCTTCCAGTTGTGTGTGTGCTGCTTGTCCTACAGCAGCTAGCACCTGGCATGCAAAAATAAGTCCACCCTTCACATAATGGGCCATCGGTTTGCCCTTTCTAGCTTTGTGTCCTGAGACGTGCTGTTCTTTATTTCCTCTTATATGTATATACTAGTTACGATTCTCATGAGAGCATTATAAGGTATGCAAAATAAGCCAAGTGTGATAGTACATGCTTATAATCTTGGCACTTGGGAGGTGAGGCTGGAGGAATAGAAGTTGAAGCCTAGCCTAAGATACTATCTCAAAAGAAATTCTAGGAAATACATGACCTATGTTAGACATTTTAGCCTGGCATGGTGATACATACCTATAATCCCAGCACTCAAGAGACTAAGACAGTATAATCACCATGGCTTCAAGGTCAGCCAGAGCTACATAATGTAGTAAGACCTCATTTCAAAAATAAAATTTAAAAAATAGCACTAGAGAGGTGGCTCAGCAGTTCACACCACTTACTGGTCTTAAATCGGGCATGTCAGGTGGCTCACAACCCCCTATAACTCCAGTTCCAGAGGATATGACTCCCTCTTCTGGCATTTTAGGCACCTGCACATGTGTACATACAAGCAGGCAAACACATGCACATGAATTAAATTTTTTTTAAATCACAAGACGTAGCTATTTTATCCTAAGTATTATGAGTATAAAGTAGTATAATTAATTGGTTTATGGTTGTGAAAAGGTAAGCATTGGAAGGAAAAGGACTTAGCCACATTACATGTAACAGAGCCTGAGTTCCAGTCTGACCTCTTAGTTCTGACTCACTGCTAGAGCCATATGGCAATAGGCCACTATGTCACTAGAGCACCCCTGGTTGTGAGGCAGGGTGTCTGAATCCCAGTATAAAAAGACAGATTGATTTTCATAACAGCTGTACTCCTTAATTACTGTCATGCAAGCCCCAGGAGAGTGGGTCTTCCAAGAGATCTCTTGGTGAAGGGGTGCCCTTAGTGAGGCCACTAGGTAAAGCAAAGGTCACCTCTGTTCTGTGGTTCTCTATTGTTACTAAATTTACTTATTTTGTTGAGGGTGGGGCACACGCATGCTGTGGTACTCATGTAGAAAGAAGTCAAAGGACAACTTGGAGGAGTCAGATCTGTCCTCCTATCTTGTGGGTCTCAGGGATTGAACCCAGGTCATCAGGCTTGGATGCAAGCTCCTTGACCCACTAAGCTATCTCAGCAGCTCATATTCTGTCCTTCGTTTATTCAGTAACAGTCTAGTCTGATGTTTGCTGGGACTAGGAATTGGGATTGCTTGATGAAAATAAGGAGATAAAGTGTTACAGTCTGTGCCTCCAGAGCACCCAGGGCCTCTCAGCTCCACCCATCCAGCTTTAGAAGGGCTTCTACATGCTCTGTGCAAAGCAGCATTCCTCCGGTTCCTTCCTACCAGATAACTAACTCTCTTCATTTTGATGTGTGTTTCAGCTGGCAAGGGCTACCCCTGCAAGACATGTAAGATAGTGCTGAACTCCATAGAACAGTACCAAGCTCACGTCAGTGGCTTCAAACACAAGAACCAGTGAGTAACATCCTTTGAAGTTGAAGAGTCTTCAGCAGGAGTCTGGGGTTTCTCAGTCAGGTAGTTCCCTGCTTAAATGGAATACAAGAGCCTTTTCTCGGTTAACAGAAGATAAATCAGTTAACAGGCTATGTCCCCTGGGTGTCCTCCATCAGCTTTCCTCTAGCATGTGGATGGACTAGGCTGACAGTTTCCGTAGAGATGTACAGATGATTTCCTTTGTGGTTTCCCAAGAGTGCCTGGATTTCTTGGCCTGTAGCACTCAAGTAGGGAAACATGATTTCCCCTACTGCTCTGAGGCCCTCTTTTCAATCAGCAGCTTGTGCAGTAGCTCCCTCTACAGCTTCCTATCAAATGTGATAAAACACCCAAGATCAGGCCACAGCACACCCAGTCCCTGCTCTCACAACTTTACAATCTGATAGCAAGCACAAAGCAGATAATCTACAAATAAAAATTGTGGTGTGGGTGTGGTGGTGTACACCTGTGGTAGTGTACACCTGTAATCCCAGCACTTAGGAGGTGGAAGGAGGATCAAGAGTTCAAGACTATCCTCACAGGTGGTGATGGCGCATGCCTTTAATCCCAGCACTCTGGGAGGCAGAGGCGGGCAGATCTCTGTGAGTTCAAGGCCAGCCTGGGCTACCGAGTGAGTTCCAGGAAAGGCACCAAAGCTACACAGAGAAACCCTGTCTTGAAACACGCCCCACCCCACCCCCCCAAAAAAAAGACTATCCTCAGATACTAGCAAATTCAGCCTGGGGTGCAGGAGATCCTGTCTCAGAGGGAATTAGTGAGTACCAACCTTGTTCTCCGTGTTTCAACACACTTGAGCAGCTCAGCATCCGGCATTGTCAGTAGACAGCCTGGAGCCAGCCAGAACTTCGGAGCTACTCACACTTGAAATTGGTAGTGTTTCCACACAGTGACATGCCCCTGCAGTCCCAGGATTTGGGAAGCTGAAGAGGAAGATTGAGAATTAGAAGCCAGCATGGGCTACCTAGCAAGATCCAGGGCAGCCTGGACTAACTGTCAAGTGTTGCAGCTCTGAAGGGAAAGGTATCCCGGCAGTCGGGAACGAAGGAGTACCACAAAGTCACACTACACAACAAACCTCACATGAGAGATTTACTGGGAGGGAAAAACCCAGGAGGGTGGCTGCCTCTGCTCAGGTGAGAAGCAGCAGAGGTCTGAGCAGAAGTCAGGGTTTATATAGCATTTCTTGGGGGTGGAGCTTTCCNGGTGAGATTTCCAGGGTGAGGATTGGTGGGATTTCAAGTCCTGAGCTTGGGCTTTTTACTCTGTAGAGCGGGGGCTGGGTCCAGCAGTATGGGTAGAATCTGACATTTGAGGGTCCTCAGTGTGTGCTTGCCTCCAAGGGCTCACAGACTGCACCAGGAAGGAAGGGAAGACAGCCAGTACTGGCTTTGGTTCTTGTTTGTTTACGATTGTGACCTTGGGTAATTTCAGTCTCTTCTATTTCTGTAAAACTACAGCTATTGAACAATTGAGTTTCATTAACTCCTCAGGGAGGGCTCCAGTAGAGCACCTCCTTCACCTAGTGTCAGTCAGGTTGAGTGACTCGCCTGGATCAGTTAAACAAAGGTTTACACCCTGTGGCTGCAGACTGTTCATTTTACTCTCCTGCTGCCACATGAGCTCATTAGCCTGCCTCACCTTACAAGGCTCTGTAAGGATCAGAGGCAACATGTGAAGTGTCACTATAAATAAGTTTGCTGTTAAGATCAATTTTCTTGCTGGGTGGTGGTGGAGCACACCTTTAATCCCAGTGGTTGAGAGGCAGAGCCTGGTGGATCTCTGTGAGCTCAAGGCCAGCCTGGCCTCCAGAGAAAGTTCCAGGATGGCTGGGGTTACACAGAGAAATCCTGTTTCGAAAAAAAGTTAAATTTTTTTTCTTTTTTAATTATATTTTTACTTGTGAGCACACCATAACAAGGTATCCAATACCCTGGAATTTGAGTTACAGTCATTGGTGAGCCCACCAGNTGTGGGTCCTCCTTAAGAGCAGTACATGCACTTAACACTAAGCCTTCTCCAGCCCCAAAGGTAAATAATGTTCATCAATCACCAGACACATAAGATGAGCATGTGGCTCTTTGCTACAGTCGCAGCACTAGGAAAGACAGGAGATGTCGTGAGTTTGAGGTCACTCTGAGCTACATAGTGGGTTCCTGCCCACCTCGGGCCATATAATGAGACTCTCTCAAACAAACAAATATTTACTCGTATTATGTGCAGGACATTTTGGACCCTTTGGCTGCAATAGGACCAAGAGTAATATCCCTGGTCCATTGGCCTTCCTGTTAGAAATGAGAGCAGACAAACATATATGTAAGATAGTGTCGGGTGGCACCACGTCTCCAGCTAGTGGGCAGAGAATGTCAGAAGAGGGCTGGAGAGGTGGCTCAGCGCTTAAGAGAATGTCAGAAGAGTCACTTTCCACTGTTCTGTGGGGGCAACTACAGAATGAGGTTGATGAAGTAAGAATCTCCCAGATGAGACAGAGCCCTATGGGCAGAGTAAATCGTATGGTAGAGGCCCTCAGTCTTAGAAATTTAGCAGTTAAAAACTTACTTAGCACCAAGCACTCAGGAGACAGAGGCAGGCTGATCTCTAGGAGTTCAATGTCAGCCTAGTCCACAAATTGAATTGCAGTCAGGGCTATCCAGTGAGACCCTGTCTTTTTTTTTTTTCTTTTTAATTGTACTTTGCCAGGTGTGTTGGTGCATACTTATAATCCTGGCCCTTGAGAGATGAAGGCAGAAGAGTCTGAAGTTTAGTATGATCCTTGTCTACATAACGAGCTTCAGGATAGCCTCAGCCACATGTGACCCTGTCTAAAAATCAAACAAACACATAAAAAGCTTACTCTGCATAGTCAAAATGATCACAAAGATATAAGGTGGGCCTAGTGGCAAGTGCCTGTAATCCCAGCCCTGGGGAGGTAAAGGCAGGAGAATTGGAAGTTCAAGGCCAGCCCTAACTAGATCCTGTCTCAGAAAACTGGGGGGAAGAGGGGAAAAGAACTGGGCAAAGGTGGCTCACATCTTTAATCCAAGCACTTGGGAGGCAGAGGCAGGAAGATCTCTGAGTTCCATTCCAGCCTGGTTTTCAGATTGAGTTCTAGCATAGCCAAGGCAACATAGAGAAACCCTGTCTTAGGGGGGAAAAAAAAGCGAGGAGCCAAGCAATCAGGCATGGTACAGACCTATCATCCCAGCAGTTGGGAGGTAGAGGCAAGGAGGATCAAAAATTCAAGGTCTGTAGACGAAAGTTTGTCCGGTCCGATCCCACCTGGCTCCCACGGCGCTTAGACCCAAATAAACACACAGAGGCTTATATCATTTTTAAACTAAGGCCCTGGCAGACTTCTCGCTAGCTAGCTCTTACATCTTAAATTAACCCATTTTATAAATCTATGTCGCCACGTGTTCCACGTGGCTTTACCTGTGTGCCGTTACATGCTGCTTTCTAGATGGCAGAATGGCATCTGCCCAGCTCTGCTCTCTGCTTCTCTTTCCCTAGTTCGAATGTCCCGCCTAACCTTATTCTGCCTC
>LZPO01096785.1:879836-896562 GCA_001675575.1 Neotoma lepida
ACACACACACACACACACACACACACACACACACAGAAGGAATTGTGTTTGTTGGAAAGTAAATGCAACTCAAGATCATCATAGTAAGCAAAACAAGCCAAACTCGGGGGCAAACATAAAAAAATGTTTTCTCTCCTTTGTGGATCCTAAATTTCACAAATTTCAAAAGGAACATTTTAAGCCAGTTGTTTAAGTTTTCTGAAGTTCAGCTTCATATAAAGGGAGGGTGCTGTTCTTTGCCATGCAGAATTGACATGAGGTTGAAATGGGATAATAGCCTAGCATTCAGTGGCCCTCAGTAAAAGGAAAGCCACCCTGCCCATTGTCCCAGCATTTGAGGAGAGCCATACTACCATTGCAGCAGGCTACTGAGCATACTATTATAGGCATGCCACACACTTACCCTGTGCCTTTGTTCTCAAATTACAGGTCACCCAAAACAGTGGTGTCACCCGTGAGCCAGATGTCAGTGCAAACACAACCCACTCCAAAGGACGCAAGTGTGGAGGAAGACTAGCGATGTTTTTGCCTGGTGGGACAGCCACAAGCTGGTTCCCGGTGACTGTGGTTAGCCTTGTTGGGACAGCCACAAGCTAGTTCCCGGTGACTGTGGTTAGCCCTTGGCTCTCTCTTCCTCCTTTCTAATAGCAGAAGAATGTGGAAGCATAGGGCTGCAGACAGCCTC
Organism: Neotoma lepida; assembly: GCA_001675575.1. Lineage (NCBI taxonomy): Eukaryota > Metazoa > Chordata > Mammalia > Rodentia > Cricetidae > Neotoma > Neotoma lepida. Next base: position 880,522 of record LZPO01096785.1, read on the forward strand.
TGACTGGGCCGGGATGGATGCCCTCCTCTTTAGTGTGGTCCTACAGGCCATGGGAGAGGAGACAGGGCTCTTGAGAAGACCTGAGGTGGTGGTTTAGAGGTTAGCCTTCCCGGCCCCTCTGGGTATATGTCCTGCAGTCCCAGTGTCTGTTTTTCCTCTCAAGGTCAGTCTGGAGCAAGTTCCTACAGGTGAAGGAGAGCACCATCTCTGGGCTCCAAGAGCTCCTGGGAAACTGCAGCTTTCCTGAAGACTTTGTCAGGGCATCAGACAACAGAGTGCAGCTGATGTGTCACTCCCCGCCCCTCAAATGTGCAGACTTGCCTGGTATAGATCCTGCCAACTGTGACGTCTCCTGGAATGCATACATAGTCCTGACAGCACTGCCATCTCTGCTGCCCATCTCTCCAGTTCCCAAATGGTGCTAGTAGGCATCTGCAGTAGCTAGAAGCTTGAGGATACCTGAGTGCCCAGTGGGATCATGGGAAGCACCAAAGGAGGCCTTTGTCCTTTATCAGAGATGCTCTGACCCAGGCTCATGTGAAAAAGTCTCCCACCTGCTATGTTCCTTGATGATTCTGTGCCCTGAACGGCAAACTGCCTCCCACCAGCCTACTGAAAGGCTACTTGGTATTAGTTCTGTGCCCTTGTGTAGTAGACTGTCCCACCCAGGTTGCTGTGGTACTGTCCTTTCCCTGTCATCCTCAAGGAGATTTAGGGGACCCAGGAAGGAAGACTGGAGAACTGGTGTGAGGAAAGGGCCCAGGCCCTGAACTGAGAGTTTCCTACTGCTGTTTTGTGACCTGAGAATCCACTGGGAGTGGATTTTTTCACATAACTGTGGAGCAAGGATTCTAGGAAGTATCCCTAAGGCTCCTTGTCATGGAGATAAAAAAACTTCACTTATTAATGCAATTGGGTACCATTTAGGAATGGGGGCTGGGCTTAAACTTAAACCTTTGGCCACTCAACCATCCAAATAAAATTTCTTCTGTAAGCCAGGCTGTAATTTTAGATCTAGGGTTTCTAGCCAGCCATGTTGATACTGCTATAATATCCCCCACACAGTCAGAGCCCCCGGGGCCCTCAGTAATGATCTTACCCCAGGAAAAGTCTCCCTGGTGCCCCAAACCCAGCTGGGTTCATCTTTCACATAGGCCTCCTAGAGGTCTTGAGAGAATCTAAGCTTTGGAATGTGATTTATTCTTGAGATAGTCATTTTAGCTACTGAGTGGAGGACTTCAGGGAGGCCATTATGAAAGCTGTGTCCTTAAGGCTGTCTCCAGGGTCATGTCTTCAGGGTAGATCTCCACCAACTTCATGTCTAGGGTGCTGTGTCTTAAATTCTGGACATGAGTGATTAAAGACANGTGTCCTTTTCCTGCTCAGATTAAAGAGCTAGAGGAACTTTCACAGGGCTTCTCATAGGCTTGCTGGTCCTTGGAAGAGCCTTTTCTGTGATTTGGAAATGACGGGAAGGAGTGCTACACCTTAGGAGTTGATGCAGCTGGGCCACACCAAGCTGTCTCAGCTCCAGTTCCTGCAGCTTACTGTTCTGGGCACCTGCCCCGAGCCAGCTATGAGAAGCTCTTGGCTCCTAGAATAGCTTTTCAGCTTTCCACTTCCCAACTATAGGCCACCTCAGCAGTTTTCCCAGAATTCTATGCAGCCCAGTGTGTCAGAATTAGTAAAGATAACTGGGTAAGGAAGTGAAGGGTCATGTCACGAATGGGCTGACCGGCCATGAGCCCTATTCTGTAAGACCTCTTTGTCTAGATTCAGAGTCCCTACCAGCTGCATGTCCAGCACCACTGGTGTGGAACCCTCAAAGGAGCTGGCTCTTGCCCTCTGAGGGCACACACGCTTGAAAATCATGAGTTAGAGAGTTGTATAGGCCATATGGGNATGCCCAGGACGCAGGCACTACCAGCCTGGAGTAGGAAAAGACCGAGAAAGGAACATCTGGTCTATAGAACTTCTGAGGTTTGATTTTCCAGTTTGTTTCATGTAGCCAGGCTGATCTCAAACTTGTCATGTAGAAGGCTGGCCTTGAACTGCTGATCCTCCTGCCTCTACCTCCCTAGATCTGGAATGTGCCACCACATCCAGTTTCATCCATGTTATTGTGTATATGAGTTCTCTTTTGTTTGTTTTGTTTTGGGGGGACAGGGTCTCATTATGTAGTGCTAACTGTCCTGGAACTCACTCTGTAGACCAGGCTGGCCTCAAACTCAGAGATCCGCCTGTCTCTGCCTCCCAAGTGATGAGATTAAAGGTGTGCACCACCACTGCCTGGTGAAAAGTTCCTTTTAATGCTATCTAGTAATCCTTTATTTGAATCAGTCACAACTGAGCCTCTCCACTGTTGAACAGTTGTGTTTCTCTTTGAGGGTCATCCCAAATAAAGCTGCTGTCATTTGGTGTGTGCACTCCCATCACTCAGAAGTGGGATGATGGGATAGACAGTTTTTAGCCATAGTGGTTCTGATGTTCCCCCACTCAGTATGTAAAGGCCCAACCTGTCCCGTTTCTTGTCTGTGCTAATTATCAGTCTTTAAAGTTGGATTTTCTGATGGCAACCGGGAAGTTGGGCTCAGGGTCCAGGCTTCTAATAAAGGGCACTCTACTTTCATCATTGAAAAAAAAAAAGTCTATGTAGCCCTGACTGTTCTGGAACTTGTGTAGACCAGGCTGGTCTCAAACTCGAAGACATCCACCTGCCTCTGCTTCCTGAGTGCTGTGATTTAAAGGCCTGAGTCACCATAGACAGCCTTTCAGCATTCTTTGTAAGAATGTATGTGAGATTCAGCGGCCTAGAATGATGTCAGGTATCAGTGCACAGGTCCACACAACAGCAGGCAAGCATCAGAGAGAGCTTCCCCATGGTTCTAGTGACCCAGGAAGGTCTCACAGAGGCATGGGTCCTGGAGAGGCAGTGTAGAGCAATGCAGAGAATTCAAGGTCTGGAATCAGGCAGACAGGACTCGGGTGCCAGGTCTGCAACAGTGCCTACCTCAGAGTCTCAGCCTGTGCCAAGCCTGAACTTTAGAGCAAGACCATACATCTCTTTTTAGCACTTTCCAGGTCACTGTCTGTAAATGCTGCTTTGAGTCTAGAAACACCAAAACCATTGTGAAAATGGGCCAACTTTACCGTGCAGTGACTCATGCTGGCCACTAGGTGGAAGGGAAGGCACTCCTTTTTTTTTTTTTTTTTTTTTTTTTTTTTTTTTCTGGGCAGGGTACACCACCCCCAGGACCTTAAGTGTTTGATTTAACACCAAAGAGAGTGGGGCAGTCTTCTCTTAAGTTTCTGTGTTTGATATTTCACTTAACCCTCAAGACAACTGGGAAAAGAAAAGGTTTCACAGGAAAAACATGAGCCATGTCTCAGGCGATCTTACCACAACCAAGCAGCCTTGGAAAGATCTGACCCCATTCTCTCTATTATTTTCTTTTTAACATTTTTATTTTTTACTATTTTTATGGTTGCTTGGGCAAATGTGGAGGCCAGAGGACAACTTGTAGGACATCCCCCACTCCTCTTGTGAGGTGCAGAGGAGTGGGACTCAGGTTAGTGGGACTTGAAGCTCCCTGAACCATCTCTGGCCAGCTCCCAATTCTTTCTTTACACAGCTGCCATCTGTAGTTCTCAGGCTACCTTGCCTTCCACCATCACACTTCTCTTAAAAGGCTGCAAAATTAGCCACCTGTCTAAGAGTATCCTGGTGTTAACTAGCTTGGGAGCCTTTCTTACTTTAGTTTATGATAGGGTCTCATGTAACCTGGGCTGACCTTCAACCCTTTATGTAGCTAAGGGTGACATTAAACTGATCCTGTCACTACCTTCCAAATGCTGGGATAATGGACATGTGCCACCACACTCTATATTTTGTTTTCATTTTTTGTTTTATTTGAGACGGTATCACTATGTAGCCCAGGCTGGCCTTGAATTCACTATGTAGCCTATGTTGACGTCAACAACACAGCAATCCTCCTGTCTCAGGCTCCCAAGTACTGGAATTCCAGTACTGAGCCACCACACAGGCTTCCACATTCTTTTGTTCTTTTACCCAGGGTGCATTTCTGCTTCATTCTTACACCCTACAGTGCAGGGGAAGAGCTCCTGCTCTGTTCCAGAGGGTGAGCCTGTACAGCCTAGGCAGTCAGAACATAAATTTGGAGCTGTTAGTGACTACCTCTGCCAATGTCTAAGGAAAATCTGCCTGAGATTAAACCAACACAAAGGAAACCAGCTAAGAAATGAGAAGAAACATTTCTGATGAGTCCCCCATCTAGCCATGCCCAAAGCTAATAGCCCAGAACTTTGTAATTGTGACTTTTCCTTGAATCTATTTGCTGCATTTACTTCCTATTACTTTCAATGAAGAGTTCTACCTAGGGGCTAGGGACACACCTCAGAGATGTATCACTTACCTGTTTTGTAGGAGATGCTCTGGCTTCAAACCATGCAGCTGGGGATAGGAGTAAGGAACAAGGTGCAGGAAGGAGAAGGAAAAGGAGGAAGAGAAGGAAAATGGTTGGGAGAGGCAGATGATGGCCTAATACAGGTTGCTCTTGTCAGCCTGGAGACCTCTACTGTGCTTAAATATAAAAATAGCATTGGCCCCCAAGGCTAACTTGGCTCCTCTTCCATGTGCCCAGATGCCCTTAAATACACTGTGTCAGGACGATCTGTTCAATGGCCTTTTTGGTTTTTGTTGTTTTTGAGACAGTTTCTCTCTATGTAACTCAGGCTGGTCTGGACCTCATGATCCTCCAGCCTCAGGCTCCGAAGTGCTAGGATTATAAGTGCACACCACTACAGTTGGTTCCTAGAAGCTGCTCCCTATGGGCAGAAATTGGGTCTTACCACACTGGCTCCCTGGTGCATAGCAGAGAACATGATGTTTTCCTGGGAGGNGTAATTGTTAGGGTTTGTTTGTCTAGTGTTTTTGAGACAATCACTAAGTGACCAGGCTGTCCTCAAACTCATAGAGATCAGCCTGCCTCTGCCTCCTGAGTGCTGGGATTAAAGGTATGCACCTTTTTTGGTTTGTTTTGTTTTGTAGTGCTGGGAATTAAACCCAGGAACTCCATTATGCAAGGCAAGTGCTCCACCACTGAGCCACTTTAAGACTTCTTAAAGGAGAGGAACTGCTAGTGGTTGTAAAGGCCAAAGGAGCCAGGTTTTAGGGGGAGGGAAGGAGTTGATGAAAGGACCTAAAAGAGGTGGGTTGTTTCAATGATGACTTCCCATGAATCTTTGCCTCCCCGCACCCCTTTACACTGCAGCAGTGGTCCTATATAGATGGGGAAGACTTTTCTCCAATCCCTAGGATGTCGGCTNGCCTCATGATTGGCTTTGGAGAATATAATGTCATGACTGTTGGCATTACTAGGGACTGTACTGGCCTGTCCTTAGGGTCCTGACAGANTACGTCCTCAGCTGCAGCCACTAAGAGCACCCCCTTTGCTCATTCTCTACGTTCCCTTATAAAGGCGGGCTTTGCCCACCTCCCATCTCTTTCTGTTCCATCATTCTTGTCCCCAGGGACCTGTCTCTGTCCCCTTCTCTGCCCCTCCTCCTCCTCCTCCTTTCTTCTTTCTTCTTCCTTCTTTTCTTTCTTCAGCTCTTGTCTCCCCAATAAACCCTCCACGTGAGTTCTTTTGTGTAGTGTGACTTTCTAGGGCCCCTTGGCTCCAACCAGCCAAGGTCACCTTTCACTAGTTTTAAATAAATTATAACAATGACATTGTGTGACTTCCAAGGCTGGGATGGAAGAGTCCTTACAGTCTCTCTCCCTGCCACAGTNAAAGAGTCCGGGTTGAGCTGTAGGAAGATGAGCAATCACATGAGGAAGCCAGCAGTGAGTTTCATACAACTGGCTTTCTATCTATATTTGTGTTTTGTTGCTTTGTTTTTTATGGTATTAGGGGTTGAACCTGGGCCTTGTTCATGCTAGGCAAATGCTTTACCACTGAATTAATAACCCTAGCCCAAGGAGGTCATCTTGGCAATCCACAGTATAAGCAACCCTGGTNTGATCCGAGAACTATCAAGCTGAGCCTAGCTAATCCACAGAAATGCAAATGAAACAAAATTGTCTAAAGTCACTGTCTTAGTTAGGGTTTCTTTGCTGTGATAAAACACTGTGACCAAAAGCANCGTCAAGAGGAAAGGGTTTANTTCATCTGACATTTCCAGGTAACACTGAAGGAGGTCAGGGCAGGAACTCAAGNAGGGCAAGAATCTGGAAGCAGGAACTGAAGCAGGAGCCATGGAGGATGCTGCTCACTGGTTTGCTCTCATGACTTATTCAGCCTGCTTTATTATAGAACCCAGGACCACCAGCCCTGGGGTGGCACCACCCACAAAGGGCTGGGCCCTCCCCCATCAATCACTATACAGCCCGATATTATGGAGGCATTTTTTTTGGGGGGGGTGTTCAAGACAGGGTTTCTCTGTATAGCCCTGGCTGTCCTAGAACTCACTCTGTAGACCACACTGGCCTCAAACTCAGAGCTCTGCCTGCCTCTGCCTCCTGAATGCTGGGATTAAAGATGTGCGCCGCCTGACTCTGCTAGGAGCCAGTTTCTTAATTGAGGTTTCCTACTCTCAAATGATGGTAGCTTGTGTCAAGTTGACATAAAACTAGCCAGTGTAGTCACTAAGTTTGGGAATGGCTTATTATTATTGAGGGCTCAAGCATCAATGGGTAAAGCAAGCTTCAACTATTTACCTTTCTTCCAACAGTAGGATTTTCCTTGAAGAGCCCCACCCTCACCTCATGTGGTCTGCTAGAGCCTCTTTGCCACCTTTCTGGAGTTCCTGCCTGGTGCCCAATAGCAGAGCGTAAGGAAGAAAACAGAACAGAAAATGAGTCTGCAGNGGCAGAAGAAGTAGGTTGAGACAGGGCCTCATTATTCAGCCCTGGTTGGCCTGGAATTCTTACATAGACCTGCTTCAAACTTACGATAATCCTCCTGCCGTTACTTCCTGAGTGCTGGGATTACGGATGTGCACCACCACGCCCAACCCGAGAATGATGTGGACCACACCACTGGGCTTCTGGGATGCGGCCATTCTTGAAACCTGAACCAAGCTCCTGGGAGCAGGTGTGAGTTGGAGCATCTGTTACTTGCAACTGAGAGTGTGATAGGGATTTAGCAGCTTCAGGGATGGNGCAGAGGAAAGTATAAGGAGTGTAGAAAGGAGAATTCCTTTTACCTCAGCTCCTACTGTAGGCCAAGGCCCTGAAACAGGACCTCAAAGTCCCAGGGCTACAACTGTGATAAAGTGCTACAAAGGAAAGTCCCAGTGTAACCAGAGTGTATGACAGAAGACAAGCTCACTTTGGGATGGGACAGGCTAGATCTCCCTGAGGAATTAACTTCCTTTTTCTGGGGATGTGGATCAAACCCAAGGCCTTGTGCATGTAGGCCTCTGTTCTGACACTGAGCTATATGCCAGCCCAGAAAGTGACATTTGAACTGGTGCTGGGGGTGTAGCACAGTTGGTAGACTGCTGACTGAGCATGAACAAGGCCCTGGTTGGTAGAGTGCTTACTGAGCACAAACAAGGCCTTGGGTTCAATCACCAGTATCACATAAACCAGACATGGTGACACAAGCCTATAATGCCACCATTTGGAAGGCAGAAGCAGGAAGATTGGAAGACCAAAGTTATCCTCAGATACATAGTGAAGCCAGGCTGGGCTTTATACCTTGTCTCAAAATATAAAGCAAAATGAAACAAAGTAAAATAAGATACAACAAACTGGGCCATGCATGACTGTATATGCCTTTAATCCCAGCACTCAGGAGGCTGAAACAGAAGGATCATGAGTTTAAGGCCAGCCTGAAGTAGTTAGTGAGACCCTATCTCAATTAATTAAGTGGGGATACACTGGGGATGTAGTTCAGTGACAGAGTGACTTCCCACACAAAAGCCCTGGTTCCATTCTCAATATAGCAAACAAGGTTGGAGAGCTAAATTTAGGGATTAATCAGTACATGAGTGGTAGATGGGAGAAAAGAGGACAGGGGGAAATTCCAGACAGATTGAACAGCACTTGCCAAGGTTCCCAGGCAAGAAAGTGCTTGTCTCCTTGGGAAGCAGAATGTGCTACCAGATAAAGAGAGGCTCATGGGAACCAAATCCCTCAGGACCTATCAGCCAAGACTCCGCATGTAAAAGCTCTTGCTACACAAGCTTGATGGCCTAAATTTAGACGCTGGGAATCCATGTAAAAGCCTAAAATGGTGGCATAAGGACTGACACCCAAAGTTGGCCTCAGACCTTGACACATGTTGTAGGGAAAATGGGCTGGCTAAGGAAAGTGGCACCCTGGCCTTGGAGCCCTGACCAGGGAAAGCCTGGGTTTGGGACCTGAGCCAGAGAAATGAACACTTTATCCCCAAACCCAGAACTAAGGAAACCTGCCCTGACTCTGAAACTAGTACCAAAATAACACTCTTGGTCCCTAGAATCAGAGTCAGTGAAAGATTTGTGCCCTGGCCTTACAATTAGTGACCAAAAGCCAAAAAGGGCCAGTGAAAGAAACACAGTTTGGCTCTCACATCAGGGCCATCTTTGCCCCTAGCCCACAGAACTGACCAATCCTAGGGCAGGAAAAAAACTAGCCAATCCCTATTGACTGCACCCCCTGGCCATCCTATATAAAGGGCCCTATCTGTGCAGTTTTGACCTGTTATCTCCACCCTGGTAGAGGCAGCTACTTTCCTGGACTCCTCCTTCCCAAATAAATCTCTTTCTCAAGAGTTTTGGGTGTGAAGACCTTGATTCACCAGACAGATGATCTTTGCTGAGACGTCCCATAGTGGATTGAGCAAAGAGGAGCTGAACAGAAGATTTCTGCTGAGACGTCCCATAGTGGACTGAGCAAAGGAGAGCGAGCTGAGTAACACTTAGGCCTGAGAAGCAGAGNTCTGCTAGGAAGCCCCCTTAAGTGGGGGCTGAGCAAAGCTCAGCTGTAGCAGCTTTCCAGGAGAGAAGCAGGATTGCTATATCCTGCGGGGAGACCATCCCCCACCACACCAAGTATAGCCTGACTCTTCCGAACTGTCAGGATACCCTTCCCTACTAAAGCAGTTCCAGACCTGACTCTCCTGAGCAGTCAGAATAACTTCCCCTCCAGGGCTGGGCTCACTCCTTGCAGCCCCAACCGTCAGAGCTGTTCCAAGCAGCTCAAGGTGTCTGGGACACCTACAGAGCAGAGCTGTTTTACACAGCTTAAGGTGTCCAGGATACCTCACCCTCCAGTGGGATACCTCACCCTCCAGCGCTGGGCTGACTCTTTGCAGCCCCAGCCGTCAGAGCCCACTGAGTTGCAACTTTGTTGCTTACATTTTGGTGCTGGAACCCGGGACCAAGCCCAGAGTTGCAACAAAGTACCTACACATGTGCTATGATATACACATGCCATCACACACGCACATAATTCAACATAAATACAACATAAAGACAAAAGCAAGTTCAAGGCCAGCCTGGTCTACAGAGTGAGTTCCAGGACAGCCAGGACTACACAGAGAAACCCTGTCTTGAAAAACCAAACAAAAAGAGGAGGAGCAGAAGACAATGACTATGACAACACGAGCAGCAGGAGCACTGAGGAAAAGGACTCAGAGCAAGAGCACTGAGGAGTAGGACTCAGCGTACACAACCAGGATCCTAAATGTCTCATGGTGGATGTGAATGTCTTCTTGGCCAAGCAACCACCATCTCTGNGAGTTCAGCTGTCATCCTTTGCAAAAGAATTGTCCTAGCTGGCCTTGTTGACTGTCACATCCCCTCATGGTAGGATAGGAGGTGTCACAAGACCCTCACCTGAGTATCCAACCACTCCCTGTACCTATTGTATGCAACCCTGCTTTAATTGCACGTGGTCTAGAGTATAGGTGGGGAAAAAGGAGGGGAGGGGCTCCATCTATGCAGCTAGGGGACTGCCTTCATCCCTGCTGCGAAGACTTCCTGGTGTGGCCTTTTTGGGGAGAAGCACTCACACCCTTGTAAGTAGTCCCTCACCAATGCTCAGTAAGGAAGCCCAACAAACTCATTGGTTCCCCAGAGTGAACTCGGTGGAATTGTACTTCAGTTTGTCTTTGGGACCTTAGGAGGAAGGGGAGGTATTGTTTACGTCTCCCTCTAGAAAGGAATCTTAGGAACACTTTACATCGTCAGGCGGTGGTGGGGCACGCCTTTAATCCCAGCCCTCGGGAGGCTGTGACTGTGAGTTCGAGGCTAGCCTGGTCTATAAAGTAAATTCCAGGACAGCCTGGGCTACACAGAGAAACCTTGTCTTGAAGAAGAAAAAAAAAGGAAGGAAGGAAGGTAGAAGGAAAGAAGAGAAAGGAAGGAAGGAAGGAAGGAAGGAAGGAAGGAAGGAAGGAAGGAAGGAAAGAAGGAAGGAAGGAAAGAAGGGAGAAAGAAAGAGAAAGACATATCACAGAACAGCTCCAGGATGGACAGCTCCGCCCCTACCAACATGCCATGCATGCTCCCCACCCCCACCCCAGTCCAGACACTGGGTAAGATATGTGGCCCCACTTCCCTGTGCCCAGGAGCTCATTTTTGTTACCATGGGATCCACCAGGGAATGTTCTTTCTAGGTCTTCCTAGCCCTGCTCCCAGCATCACTGGCTTTCTGGATTGGATGCTGTCCACAGGCAGAACACACTTCACCTGGAAGAGGAATGATACGTAACTAGAATTCCAGCTTCTACTTTGAAAGGTGAACTCTGCCACAGGAGTGCTCCTCAAACCTTAGAGAGGGCTTAGACAACACAACTCTGCCACAGGAGTGCTCCTCAAACCTTAGAGAGGGCTTAGACAACACATACCCATCTATAGGTTGCTATGAGCTTGGGAAAGAATGGGTCTTGTGGAAGTTAAAGATGATGTCCACATATCTCTCCTTTGCTTCTTTCTCTCCTCCCTCCTTCCTTCTTTCTTTCCTTCTTCTTTCTTCCTTCCTTTCCTCTTTTCTCTCCCCTCCCTCTTTCCCTCCCTCCCTCCCTCCTTCTTTCCTTCCTTTTCTCTGAGATGGTAGCCCAGACTAGCAGATTAGCCTAATTCATGAGAAGTCCCCTTTCTCAGCCTCACAGGTACTCTACTCTTGGGGAGCAAGCCATGGTGACTAGTTGCTTGGCTTTTATTTTCTTCTTTGGGGATGCTGCAGCTCCAGCTCAGGGCTCAGCTATATACCAGCTCCCACAATTTTTTTTTTTTTTTTTTGGTTTTTCGAGACAGGGTTCCTTTGTGTAGCTTTGGCGCCTTTCCTGGAACTCACTCGGTAGCCCTGGCTGGCCTCGAACTCACAGAAATCCGCCTGCCTCTGCCTCCCGAGTGCTGGGATTAAAGGCGTGCGCCACCACCGCCCAGCCCACAATTTTTTTTTTATATCCTTCTTTTCAAGATGTCAGATTTAATCTCTACCTTATAATGGTTGACTCACTTCTAACACATAGGATATGGCAGAAATAACCAGACTGCTTGAGATGGACAGGACAAGGACTCAGAGGTCAAGAGCATCTGTTGTTCTTCTAGAGGACTTGAGTTTGGTTCCAGCACCCATGTGGTGGCTCACAACCATCTGCAACTTCAAATCCCGAGTTCCAAGGGATTTGACAGCTTCTGACTTCCCCAGGCCCACACATGATGCACATACAAACATGTGGACAAAACACTCATATAGATAAAAATAAAGTAATTATATTAAATAACTATATTTAAAATGGCCNGAGTGTGATTCCTGAAGTGTGTCATAGCAGATACTGCAGGATCCANCTTCTCTCTCAGACTTCTGACTCACATAGTCAGAGTCAGAAGAGTGTAGTGAGGACCCTCAAGTGGCCCAGTGGAAAAGCTCTCACACCAAACATGAGAGATCCTCTACCAATAATTAAGATTCTCACCCAGTGGTGGTGGCACACACCTTTAATCCCAGCATTTGGGAGGCAGAGGCAAGCAGATCTCCATGAGTTTGAGGCTAACCTGGTCTACAGAGCTGGTTCTAGGACACCCAGGGCTATACAGAGAAAGCCTGTCTTGAAAAGAGAGAGAGATTCTTAGTATAATTAGGCTCTCAGTCAGTCCTACTAGCCCATCTGTTCATTTTCTTGTAAAAATCCAGTTTTAANAAAGAGCACCAGGAAGTCAGTTTGGTAAGAATACCCTACCCCGGGTGAGAGATGGCTCAGAGGTTAAAAGCATGGACTGTTCTTCCAAAGGTCCTGAGTTCAATTCCCAGCAACCACATGGTGGCTCACAACCATCTGTAACGAGATCTGGCGCCCTCTTCTGTATACATAATAAATAAATCTTTNAAAAAAGAATACCCTACCCCAATGTCTGATGACTCTTGACATCTGACAGGGCTCCTCCTGCTCCACCCACCCGCTACGCATTAGCCACCCACCCCGACCCCAGGAGTCTGACCAACACATTATGTCTGCTACAAGAATCATGCTGGTTGGGCAGAATCCCCTTTACCCCTGATGGCTCCTCTTAGTCATTTTCTGCCCACTGAGCCCCACAGGCTCCTTGGCTCTAAGACCTCATTTACCCATGCCACATTTAGAGTTGCCCCATCTCTGTCCCCCACTAGAAGACCCAGGACAGTAGCAGCCTCTGTCCTATTACAATGGTCCTAAATAAGGTCTTCCTCATTAGTCTCTACCAAATATATCTGCCTTGGGTTTTATTTGGTTGATTGATTTGGTTGGGTTTTGTTTGTTTGTTTATTAGGTGTTATTTTGCTTTGTTTTGAGACACAGTCTCATGCTAGGCTGGTCCCAGCTTCACATCTGGGAGATAGAGACAGAAGGATCAGAAATTCAAGGTCATCTTCCAGTACTGTGCTCAAGGCCAACCTGGGCTACATGAGACCCCTTCTAAAAAAAAAAAGTGCTGTGGGTAAAGCTGTTTCCTCTTCCTGTTCTTCCCCCACCACACACAGCACTGTGAGTGCCTCACTCTGGAGTGCACAGCCCTTCACTGCCTCTGTTGCTGTCTCCTGACCAGTCTGAGACATCCCAGTGACAACCTGTTTCCCAGCTGCATGATGCTCTAGATGAGCCCTCCAGAAGCCATCTGAGGGGTTCACACCCTAGTGCCTCTGCCCCTGCTGCTCCTCTGCCTAGCAATGTCCTTCCTCTGGCATGCCAGCCTCTCTTTCCCTCTTTCCAAATGTCTCACCAGGTACCTGCAATTCAACATCCTGAATTTTCCTCAGATGTTCCCTCTTCAGCCTCCTGACCATTCCTGACTACACATTTGTGCCCATGTCTCTCTCTGGAAACAGCCCCTCCATTCTTCACTGGTGCCCTAGTCCTCCTGTACTTACAGTCAGTCCACGGGAGTCTGTGTGAATTCTCCTTGTCTGTTTTGGAGTACATGGGTCCCAAACCAGCCAGGTGTGGTGGCTCTCCCCTGTAATCCCAGCACTCGGGAGGCTGAGACAGAGGGATCAACAGGAGGCTGGCCTGGATTACGCAGTGCGTTCCAGGCCAGTCTGGACTATAGAGTGAGAACCTACCTTTTAAAAAAGGGGGATGGCTGGAGAGATGGTTCTGCAGTTAGAGCACTTGCTGGGTTCAATTCCTAGCACCCACACGACCATCAACCATCTGTAACTCTAGTTCCAGAGGATCCTATGCCCTCTCCTGGCCTCCCTGGTACCAGGCATGCATATGGTACACATATGTACATGCAAGCAAAACACCCATACACATAAATAAATCTTGTTTGTGTTTGTTTTGTTTTTTGAGACAGTGTCTCACCATGTAACCCTGGCCTGGGGCTCATTATATAGACCAATTTGGCCTGGAACTCATAGAGATCCTCCTGTCTCTGCCTCTCAAGTGCTGGAATTAAAGGCGTGTGCCACCACATCTGGATAAATCTTTAAAAGGAGTAAATAAATAAATAAAGGAGAGGCAGCAGGACGGCTCAGAGGATAAAGGCACTGGCTGCCAAGCCTGATAACCTGCATTCGATCCCCAGAACCCACATAAAGGTGGAAGGAGAGAATGGACGCCACAGAACTGACCTCTGACCCCACATGTTGTGGCACAAGTCCTCCAATGATAATAAGTTTAATTTAACTTACAAAGGAATCTTCTATCTCTCGGGCTATTGTGATTTACTTAGAAATGAGCACAAGCATAAATCCCAAGCATGGGAAGCATCTGGGTTCTGCACTGGGACTAATTAAGGCTCCCTGGGGAGCTATGAATGTGGATGCCTAGAGCTGCTTGAGAGAGTTGCCTATGAAGGAAGCCAACACTGAAAACAGAAGGGCAGAGAGATAGGGTGTGCCTGGATTCAGCCATATCTGAAACAAAAAAATTACTTCTCTCTCCTTTTCTCGCTCTCTCTCACTTTTGTTTGGGTTTTAGTTTCTCTCTCTCCTTTTTAAGTAGTCTTGGCTCACTGGAACTCACTATGTGTAGCAGGCTGGCCTCAAACTTGTGGGAGACCCCACCCACCCATCCCCATTCTGCCTCCTGAGTGCTGGGACTACAGACGTTTACCACCACACCCAGCCTGACAAGTAGACAAGGCTGACCTGGGATTTGCAGCAATCATCCTGCCTCTGCCTCTCAAGTTAAGGGATCACAGGCATGTGCCACTGCGTTGGTTCCTTAAAGTCTTTACAAGTCCCTCTTGGTCACAGAGCCTTGCCTCCATTTCTGGATGACTGTTGGGTCTAAAGTGACTCTGTCTGCATTGANCATGCTGAGCGCGTGCCTCTCACATCAATCATCATATTGAATCATCATGAAAGCACCATACTTTACAGGAAGTCAAACAGGCTTGGAATGACTTCTCCATTGTCCCCAAAAAGTTCGCTCTCAGATGCAACCTNAAACAACCCCTCAACTGCTATCACTGGCCGTGTGTTCCAATCGTCAAACTGTATAAATAGGAGAAGACAGGGTATAAAGAGAGGGTGGAGGGGCTGGGGAAATTACTCAGTGGTTAGGAGTATGTACTGCTCTTGCAGAGGACCTGAGTTCAATTCCTAGCACCCATGTTGAGTGGCTCACAATTGCCTGTAACCCCAGCTCCAAGGGATCCAAGAACATACACATGCACATACAAAAATAATAAAAATAGGCTTTTTGCAGTTCAGCTGAGATCCATTCAGGTGAGGACTCAGAGGCTTTCAGTCTGAGGAAACAAGATCAGCTGAGGAGTTGGCAAGATATGTGCATTGCTATCACAATCTCTCTCCTCATGATCCTGATATGTGCAATGGCTACTTACGGAGCATATAAACAACACGAAGCCTGGATCATCCTGTTCTTCTGTTACCAGATCTTTGATTTTGCCCTGAATACCTTGGTTGCAATCACCGTGCTTCTCTATCCAAACTCCATTCAGGAGTACATACAACAGCTGCCTCCCAGTTTCCCCTACAGAGATGATATAATGTCCGTGAATCCTATGTTTGGTCCTTATTATTCTTCTGTTTATCAGCATTATTTTGACATTTAAGGGTTACTTGACAAGCTGTGTTTGGAGCTGATCCCGATACATCAATGGCAGGAACTCCTCTGATGTCCTTCCTGGTTTATGTTACCAGCAATGACACCACAGTGCTTTTGCCTCCGTACNATGATGCCACTGCTGTGACCTGCGCTGCCAAGGAGCCGCCACCACCTTATGTGTCTGCCTGAGCTGAAGGTGGAGGATTGAGGAGCAGCAGCTTGAGTCTAGAGCTGCCTGACTGATCCTTCTGTGATGTCACTGCTGAGACAAGCTCTTTGAGCCTGTGTGTTGTTACCACATTTTTCAATTTAGATGTTAAGTTGAAGACTGTTGTTTGAAACATATGCTGTAGCTAGAACACCAGAATAGCTATAGATTTTGGTGGAGGTGGGGTGTAATGAGCTCCATTAGTCTTTCCCAGAACTGTAGATGGCCTTTCCAGAGGCTGGTTTGTAGCTGCCTGGCCCCACAGCTGGGCACTCAGTCACACTGTTTCTCTCCATTCCTTCTGACTTTCTTCAAAGTATA
>LZPO01096785.1:901901-915285 GCA_001675575.1 Neotoma lepida
TCCTTCACAGGCAGAATCTCACCCCTGGGGGCACTAACCAGGAGCTGAGCAGGTGACCTGAGTTGTGTTTTCTTCCAAAGAGCTTTGGAGAAGCAGAATCCTGGGACTTGAGGTTTGCTTCCTGGTTTAGCCACAGTCCACATGCTCGACAGAAGAGCTGTAGATGAGACATACCTGGGCCAGGTGGGGATGAAGCTCTCTGAAGACACCTACTGTGTGCCAGGCACTTGAGATACAAAGGTGAGGTCTGCAATTTCAGTTCTTGCCACCCAGAAGCTTAACATTTCCCAAAAGTCTACACAATGACTATTCAGTTACAATCTAGAAATGTGCTGGAGAAACAATGATTCTACGAGACCACAGGTCATAGAGGAACACATGAATCTCCCTTTTTGCAAGTCTCTTAAGGACCACACTATCATTTACTGATTTACTGGGGAAAATGAGGAGAGGGCCAGGAGTAATAGTACTGAAACTTGAGGCCATTTCTTTCCTCATTCTAAAAAAGGGAATTTGATAAAGTCCACAGGGCTGTTCTCAGGCAGTGAACTGAGACCAGGACAGACAAAAAAAGTGANTGAGGTCTNCACATGTGGACCAGACCACCATGCCATGCCAAAACTATCCACATAAAAGACATGAGAAATTACTTGAAAATTCACTGGGGCCTGGCTCTCACCCATAATCTCCCTCCCAAGTACAAACCAGACCTGGCCCCATGTAGTTTCTGCAATCAGATGAATTCGGGGTCCTGCAGCCATAGGCACAGTCTGGGAACAAAGGCGGGAAGATCATCGCAAGACGGAGGACAATGTGGCCTTCACAGAAGAATGTCACACCAGCCAGGACTACATAACCAGATCCTGTTTCAAAAGACCAAAAACAAATTGAACATTAAAGTTGAAGGGCCTGGNAGCTGGAGAGATGGCTCAGTNGTTAAGAGCATGGCTGCTCTCCCAGAGGACCTGGGTTCATTTCCCAGTACCCACATGGCAGCTCAGAACTGTCTCTAACTCCAGTTCCAGGGGATCTGACATAANTATGCATATAAAATAAAGTTAAATAAATTATAAAAAAAAAGTTGTTTTTTTTAAAAAAAGTTGAAGGGCCTGAGAAATAGTTCCCTGATTAAAACCTGGGCTACTCTTTCAGAGGGTCCAGTTTGAGTCTGTAACTCCAGTTCTAGGGAATCGAACCTCTTCTGTGTCTGCAGGCAGTTAGACATGCATGCAGGTTAAATAGTCATATACATAATGTAACAGGAATTTTTTTTTTTTCGAGACAGGGTTTCTCTGTGTAGCTTTGGCGCCTTTCCTGGAACTCACTCGGTAGCTCAGGCTGGCCTTGAACTCACAAAGATCCACCTGTAACAGGAATATTAAAACTGTTTAAAAATTAAAGTTTAAAATCAAAGTTCAGAAAAGGGAAAAGGGGCTGGAGAGAGTTGGCTCAGCGATTAAGAGCACTGGCTGCTCTTCCAGAGGACCGGGGTTCAATTCCCAGCACCCACATGGCAGCTCACAACTGTCTGTAACTCCAGTTCCAGGNGATCCGACACCTTCATATTAGACATACATGTAGACAAAACACCAATGCACACAAAATAAATAACTAGATCATTTTTTAAAGATAATTCCAGCATTTGTTTGTTTATTACATTGGGGTTTGAACCTAGAGCCTCACTCACAGCAAATGTTCGACCACTGTAATTCCAGCTCCCTGCTTTTTTTCTTTTTATTTTCAAACAAGGTCTCATTAAGTAGCCTAGGCAGTCATCCTGCCTTAACCTCTGAGTAGCTGAGATGACCAGGACTGGCCCCAATATGTATTTTATTTATTATTATTATTTTATTTTTTTAAGACAGGGTTTTTCTGTGTAGCCCTGACTGTCCTCACTCTTGTAGACCAGGTTGGCCTCGAACTCAGAGATCCGCCTGCCTCTGCCTCCCGAGTGCTGGGATAAAAGGTGCGTGCCACCACCGCCCGGCTCGGATATGTCTTTTAAATACTCTCTGAAGGTCTCTCTGTCTGATGTACCGCGATTGCACGGAAAACAAGAGGAGCCTGGCGAGTTCCAGATTGATGAAAAGCAAAGTGTAGAGCAGGTAGCACGTTAGACCTTAGAGGCTGGGCCAGAGGCCCTGGAGCAAAAGATGCCGAATCAGAGCGGCTGAGCCTCGGCGATCCTGTCCCACCCAGAGCTCCTGGACTAGGGTGCAGGGTTGACATTCGCACGATCTCGGACCACGCCCCTCAGGATAGAACTGGTCCAGGAGGGGTGGAGCCAGGGGTGGGCGGGGCAGGCGGTGGGCAGCCCCCCGCCACGCTGCACTTGCCTGGACATTCCTGGCTCTTCGGCCGGGGCGGAGGAGCTCCCGGCGGCTGAGCGTGCCAGCCCCGCCGGGATCGTGACCCGTGGGCGCGGGAACCAGGAAGCGGAGGAGCCAGGTGAGCCGGGCCCCCTGCACTGGGAGCCGAGTCTGGCTCTGGGTGAGCCGGGCCCCACACCGCGCTCCCGGGCGCCGGGGAAGGAAGACCGCAGAGCTCCGGAGCTGTCCCCTCCAGCCCCGAGGACCTTGGCGTCCGCGCGGCGGGAGTGGTTGGGTGGAGGGGGCGGTAAATCAGTAACCCGCAGCGCACACAGGGCCTTTTGTCCCCCTCCGTTCAAAGAGCACCCTGGTCACCGTTCTAGTTACTTATTGCCCACCGGGCGGGGGCGATGGGCCAGCTGTCTATGCAACTCTGCATGAGGACCTATGACTTGCACCTCCGTCCGAGGGTGACGGAATGGGGGCACTAAAGTAAGAGCACTGTCGCCCTTGGGGCTGGTAATTGGCAGTGTGCTGGACATAAAGATGAGGAAACCAACGTTGGGAGAGGAGCAGTCATTTGCCTAGAGCTCCCCATCGTGTGAGTGCGGGAGGGTGGAGAACTCAATGCTGTCAGTCTCTGGTCCCAAGTATTGGCGATCTTCAGCCGTGGTGACCAGACCAAGGACTCTGTGGTTTTGAGTTCAAGACAGCCTGGGAATGGGAATAAAACCTTCCCGGACCTGTCCACCCCTTGGGGCGCTAGAGAGAACCTCTCTGCTTCGCAGGGTGTGGTAGGAGTCTTTTGCAGATGGGCCCACCAAATGTGCTAGACTTTAGAAGGAACTAAAGGGATACACAGTGGGACTAACAAGATTGACACCGGCATTTAAAATGAGGCCTAGAGAAGCTGGGCTTGGTACATGGGCTTTAACGGGCACTAGCCGGGCTGGGGCAGGAGGCTCACAGTTTGAAGACCCGTTTGGTTTACAGAGTGAGTTTCCAACCCAGCCTGCCTGATCAACTTTGGTAAGACCCTGTCTCAAAATAATAAAAAAGATAAAGAAAGAAAAAAAGAAAACAATGGCCTGCAGTTAACCCTTAAGAGCTTGTAAACTGGGTCATAGGGTGAATGGCTAAAACAAGCAAAAAAACAAACCTGCTGGAAGGTAGAAGATGAAGAACTAAGATTTGTCAAGATTCCAAGCAAGAAATGACCAGGACCTGACCTAAGTAAGGGCAGGGGAAATGGGATACACTGAAGAAGGATTAAGGCAGTTAAGTGGACTGACTGTAGGGGCAGCGGGCAGAGGAGAGGAGTCTAATGGGCAGCGTTACCAGTTTGGTAAAATATGCAATGCAACTTTTAAGAACCATGCTGCTTTCTTCCACCATACATGTACTAAAGTTGCACTGATTCGAATTCACAAAGCAGCCAGGCAGTGGTGGCACACACCTTTAATCCCAGCACTGGGGAGGCAGAGGCAGGTGGATCTCTGTGAGTTTGAGTCCAGCCTGGTCTACAGAGAGAATTCCAGGACAGCCAGGGTTATGCAGAGAAACCCTGTCTTGAAAAACCAAAACCAAAACCAACAAACAAAAAACCAAATTCACAAAGCATTCCATACTTAAAAAGCATGCTCTGGGGTTAGGAATGTAGCTCAGTAGTAGAGCACTTGCCCAACATGAGCAAGGTCTTGGAGAAAAAGAATACTGATCCAAAGATGCCAGTGCCACCTGGACAGATAACAGTCCTGCCACTAGGACTAGGTGGCAAGACTGTATGTCCTTAGGACTACACTGGTCCCCTGCTCAAGTTAAAGCTTAGCTCTGGGTCTTCCCTTTGGGAAACAGAGATCTTCCATTTGAACAAGGGTTTCTAGATGTGGTGAGTCTGTGCATCATACTTAACAGCAACCATTTGGAAGCAGAGAATGACTGGCCAAGGTCGGGCAAAAGGTGCCAGGTGAGCAGTCAGTGTGGGGATGGGGAACATACCTCACCAACACCCTATATATGCCATCCCTCCATGTATTGTCTCTTTTATCCCTGGAGCAAGGATAATGGTCCATAAAGGGATAAAAATAGGTCTCGGCGAGAATCAGGATTTGGGTTTGTTACTACCAGACATGTAAAATCTGTGTGATTTACAAAACCAGCTAAACATGAAATCAGCTCAGTAGCAGAGTGTTTGCTTAGCATGCAAGGAGGCCTTGGGTTTAATCCCCAACGCTGCGAAAACAATAAGCAAAACCAAACAAGCTCCTACCTTGTCTAAGATGAAGTTGGGAGGGTACGAACCAACTGAAGTGTCCCCAGGATGCATTTCTGGCTCAGAACGAGGAAGAGTGTCCTTAATTCGGACAGTGCCTTGTTAGAGGAGAGCACCCAGCCACTGGAAGGATTCCAAGCTGGACATGGAAATGTCAGGAACGCTAACATGGGGTCCTGTTAGACAGCGTCCAGATGCTGAAGGCTGGCCTTGGATTAGATTTCACTTTTCTCCTTTAACTCTTCAGCAATGAATCCATTTATTCAGCAAAAAATAAATGATGTGTACTGAGAGTGAGCAAAAGATATGTCACCATCTCTGCTTCCTTCCAAGAAAGGAATCTTAAAACTGCTCTTTCTGTGAAGACATGCCAGGGTCTCAGCGGGACCCAAGGCAAGCAGGAAGTCCAGCACACCCCCCTGCAGAACCTCCTGTGGGGAGGCCTTGGGCACTGGCAGCAACGAGGCTGGTTTCAGCCTTGACTCTGCTACTGTCTGACTGGGGTCTGGATGAGCCTGCCGACTGCTTTCTGTCTGCATCCTCACCAGAAAAGAGAGAGCATGTAACAGGAATTCTTTCCCCTGTTTCAGGAAGGTGGTCAGTGGGAAGTCTGGCCTGGGTCCTGAGAACAGCTGGAAGGAAATGTGGCTGCTGGTAGCCCTGTTGAGCATCCTTCTGGGGACGCCAGCCTTGTTCCTTGAGGCCTCTGAGGAAATGGAGCTGGGTATGGCCTCTAAGGTGGGAGAGGGTGGCAGGGAGGGGGCTTCTGGCTGAGCAAAGCTGGAGAGGATCCTGGCCCTGGCCCCAAGAAGGTGGCAGCGGGCAGGGCTCGAGCGTTGAGATTCACTGTCTGGCTCCCAGCAAGCACCCTCCTATCTGTATGTCTACAAGAAAGAATTAGCCTTGAGGGCACAGAGCCTGGGCTAGGCTGCAGAGCCAGTGGTGAGCCCCTTGGCTGTATGTATATGTGTGTGGTTCTATGCACTGTGTGTGTTGGTTGGGAGGTCCAAGCAGCATGTGTGATGTGTGTACCCAGTATAGTGTGCCTCAGAAGTGTGGCATGTGTCCTGTATGGCACCTATAGCATGTACCTTGTGTGTGTATGTGTGTGTGTGTATTTGGGGCAGTAGCATGTCTAGCACGTGTGCTAAGTGTGTGTGTGACAACTTCCAGAAAAAGTGTGGCATTAGCCCTATGCAAAGCATTTGTAGCATGTGGTTATGTGTGTGGAAATAGCATGTGTCACAGGATCTTTGGTTCCATGTGTGTAGCATGTTCTCTGTATGGGGGGGGGGGTTTGCCTCGGATGGAGCTATGAGTGTCACTGACTTTTCCCATCTGCCCTCAGAGCCCTGCCTAGCCCCAGCCCTGGAGCAGCAAGAGCAGGTGTTGACTGTGGCCCTGGGGCAGCCTGTGCGGCAGTGCTGTGGGCGGACTGAGCGTGGTGGTCATTGGTACAAGGAGGGCAGACGTCTAGCATCTGCTGGACGAGTACGAGGCTGGAGGGGCCGCCTGGAGATCGCCAGCTTCCTCCCTGGGGATGCTGGCCGATACCTCTGTCTGGCACGTGGTTCCATGACTGTCTTACACAATCTTACCTTGATTACGAATGGTAAGAGGTTCTGAGAGGGAGTTTAAGGGTGCCTTGGGAGAGAAACTCTCTTCTCTTGGACTTCAGATGCCTTCCTTTGTCCCCGAATAGATTCCTTACCCTCCATCAGTGATGAGGACCCTAAGACCCTCAATGGCTCCTCGAGTGTGCATGTTTACCCCCAGCAAGGTTGGTATGTCTTCTCAAGGACTCCCCCCACTACTCATCTGGTCACTGCAAAGAGATCTGTGTGGGAGCCAAGGTCACCTTAGGGCTCCTAATTAGAGGGGTTCTCCCTCCAGCACCCTACTGGACACACCCCCAACGCATGGAGAAGAAACTTCATGCAGTGCCTGCTGGGAACACTGTCAAATTCCGCTGTCCAGCTTCAGGCAACCCCATGCCCACTATCCATTGGCTCAAGGATGGACAGAGCTTCCATGGGGAGAACCGCATTGGAGGCATTCGGGTGAGTCTCAACTTCCAGGTCCATCTGCTCCCCCATTCTCCTTTTTCCCATTGAGCCCCTCACATAGATGGATATATCTAATGAGGAAGGTAATTACAGAGCCCCAGACAATGGACAGCTCTGGCTCAAGCTCCCAATCTGCCACTCACAGCCTTGGGTTCTGGTGGGGTTCTCATTGTCAATGATGATGTTTATGGGAAAGAGGCATTAAAAATTCATTTTTATTATTTTTATTTGTATGTGAGTAAATACCATGTGCATTGGTGCCCACAGAGACTAGAAGAGGGCATCAGGTCCCTGGGAGCTAGAATTATATAGGCAATTGTGAGCTGCCCGGAGTGGGTGCTAGGAAACAAACTCAGATCCTCCAGAAGATCAACAAATGCTCCTAACCACTGAGCCATTTCTCCAGCTCTGATGATGCTGGTTTTGTTTTTGTTTTGTTTTGTTGAGACAGGGTCTCTCTATGTAGCCCTGCCTGCCCTGGAACTCACTATGTAGACCAGGCTGGCCTCAAACTCACAAAGATCTGCCTGCCTCTGCCTCCCAGGTGCTGGGACTAATGGCGTGTACCACCTCACCTGGGGTGATGATGCTGTTTGTTGTTTTGTTTTGTTTTGTTTTGTTTTGTTTTGTTTTGGAGACAGGGTTTCCTTGTGTAGCTTTGGAGCCTGTCCTGGAACTCACTGTGTACACCAGGCTGGCCTCGAAATCACAGAGATCCACCTGGCCTCTGCCTCCCAAGGGCTGGGATTAAAGGCATGCGCCACCACCGCCCAGCTGATGATGCTGTTTTTGAGACAGGGTTTTACTGTAGAGTTCAGGCTAAGTCTCCAACCTCAGCCTCCTGAGTAGCATCTTCTGTAATGTGGGAAGGGAGAGTGACTGGTAGGTGCCACAGGCTTTATTTGAGGCTAATACTTACAGGCTGAGCTCTATGCTATGAAGAGGAGCCTCAGACCAGAGTGACCAAAGACTAACATGGTGGTTCTCAACCTGTGGGTCACGACCCTTTCACAGGGGTCACATATCAGATATTACGTATATCAGATATTTACATTACAATTCATAAAAGTATCAAAATTACAGTTATGAAGTAGCAAAGAAAATAACATGGTTGGGGGTCATCACAACATGAGGAACTATATTAAGGGGTCACAGCATCAGGAAGGTTGAGAACCACTGGTCTAGCACAAGGAAGCACACCTAGGTAGGGTACAGCTAAAACTCAAGACTCAAACTAGGGCTCAGATGATGGTTTTTTGTTGTTGTTGTTTGTTTTGTTTGTTTGTTTGAGACATGGCCTCATTGTGTAGTCTTGACTGGCTTGGAATTCACTTTGTAGACCAGACTGGCCTTGAACTCACATCCTCTTGCCTTTGCCTCCCAAGTACTGGTATTAAAGACATGAACCACCATGCCTGGCCTTCAGACACCTAATATACACAAAAATATACAAAGAATAAAGCAGTGACTACTGTGTGCCCACCCGTCTTAGACTGTATTTAAAGCCCCCAGTGTAAACATTTTCTACATTTCATTTGTCATCCTGCAAGAAGGAAGTACAAACATCCTTGTCTCAGAACAAGAACTCCTCCCCCCGCCCACTCACCCCCCACTCCCGCATCCCCACCTGGCCTTGGGTGAGGACTCCCAGGCCTTCCGACAGGAAGTCTTCGTGCAGCCCTTGGGTTNAAAAGAGTGTCAAATCCCCTGGAACTGGACTTACAGATGGTTGTGAGCCACCATGTGGTTGCTGGGAATCAAATCTGGGACCTCTGGAAGAGCAGCCAGTGCTCTTAATTACTGAACAATTCTCTAGCCCCATTAACGCACTTCTTACAGCCTTTTTCTCTGTCTAGGAATCTCTGGCCTTAGCCTGATCCTCTCAGGGCCTAGGGAGAAGAGCCCCATGGGCAGACTCTATCCTCCCTCTGCCCTGGCTTTCTCAAGTTTGGACACTTCCTCTACTTCCAGCTGCGCCACCAACACTGGAGCCTGGTGATGGAAAGTGTGGTGCCCTCAGACCGTGGCACATACACATGCCTTGTGGAGAATCCTCTGGGCAGCATTCGCTACAACTATTTGTTGGATGTGCTGGGTGAGTGGATGGTCTAGGGGGTAGAACAAACAATTTAACTTATCTTGGGCTCCATCCTGCCCTCAGGGTGGGTATCCTGTCTTGTCTTGGAGACAAGATAGAGTCAATTTTAGATGAGTCAAATAGTTTCAAGGATCAGAAGAGGCAAAGGGGCCTGTGGACTGAAGGAGTAGAAGTCTGCCTAAAGGAAAAGTGAGGCGGGCATCCAGGCAGATGGCACAAGCTGAACTCAGCTCTTAAGAAAGTAATGCATTAGTGGGCAGGTATATGCCATGGGTGCTGCACTTATGGGGGTGAGGACAGGCTGTGGGAGTTCTGGATGTGAGTCTGAGAAGCTGTCCTGGACCTAAAGGCAGCAGAGCCATAAAAAGTTGCAGGAGGGTGAACAGAAGATGGACGAGGTCTGAGCTGCCTGTCCAGAGGTCCTTTCCTTGAACTGGGAGGGTGGCTGGAGGAAGGTAAACTGGGTGATTTTGTGGGTGCCACTGGTCAGGGTTGACGGCCTGGCCTGGCCCCCAGAGCGGTCCCCGCACCGGCCCATCCTGCAGGCGGGGCTCCCAGCCAACACCACAGCTGTGGTTGGCAGCAATGTGGAGCTGCTGTGCAAGGTGTATAGTGACGCCCAGCCCCACATCCAGTGGCTGAAGCACATCGTTATCAACGGCAGCAGTTTCGGTGCTGACGGCTTCCCCTACGTGCAAGTCCTCAAGGTTCGGTTCCTGCCTGGGCCCCACCCTTTTCCCACTAGGGTGGGATGGTCCCCAACCACCCTCCCAGCTACAGTGTGGCCCCAGACCCTCCTGTGACCCAGGGTGTCCACTGCTCCAGACAATAGACATCAATAGCTCAGAGGTAGAGGTCCTGTACCTGAGGAATGTGTCAGCTGAGGATGCAGGAGAGTACACCTGCCTGGCAGGCAACTCCATCGGCCTTTCCTACCAGTCAGCGTGGCTCACGGTGCTACCAGGTGAGCATGGGGGGCGGGGGCTGGGACAGGCTACAGGCATCCTCTCTGGTTTGTTGTGGGCTATAGCTTGTTGATAGGCAGTTTCCTTGACCTGTAGGGGGTACAATATTTGTTTGGGCACTGTGCATGTTAGACAAATGCTCTCACTGAATTCAGCGGGGATATGTGTTTGATTTGACACAGTAAGTGTAAAATCCATGTGACCCTCAGGGATATAAGACTTTGTATAACTGACTTTTTCAGTGTGTGTGTCCCTGTGTGTTGGTAGCTGTGGGGACCTAAGCTGGGGTGGGAGGGATGGTCAATCCAAACACCAACCACCCAGCTTCTCTGTCTATGTACTCCCAATGGTGAAAACAGAGGAGGACCCCACNTGGACAACAGCAACATCTGAGGCCAGATACACAGACATCATCCTGTACGTATCAGGCTCACTGGCTTTGGCTGTGCTCCTGTTGCTGGCTGGGGTGTATCACCGACAAGCAACTCACGGCCACCACTCCCGCCAGCCTGTCACCGTACAAAAGTTGTCCCGTTTCCCTTTGGCCCGACAGGTAATGTGCCTGTGCCCTAGGCCCCCACCCTGTATGGCCCTCAGCCTGACTCCAGCATGCAGAACAAATCTCCCACTTTGCAGTTCTCTTTGGAGTCAGGGTCCTCTGGCAAATCAAGCTTGTCCCTGGTGCGAGGTGTCCGGCTGTCCTCCAGCGGCCCTCCCTTGCTGACGGGCCTTGTGAACCTAGACCTACCTCTGGACCCACTTTGGGAGTTCCCCCGGGACAGGTACGCTGAGCAGGGTAAGGATGGGGATGCCAACCCAAGAGTGGTACCCACAGATCTGAGGCATGGTCCTTCTTGATCTCCAGGCTGGTGCTCGGAAAGCCTCTGGGTGAGGGCTGCTTTGGGCAAGTGGTTCGTGCAGAAGCCTTCGGCATGGACCCCTCCCAGCCTGACCAAACCAGCACAGTGGCTGTGAAGATGCTGAAAGGTACACATGGCAATCTGGACAGGGCATGCTGGGACCAAACTCCACTGCTGGTCCCAGCAAGTGACTTCTGAGGCTCAGTTTCTCCTTGTATCTCTATAGGGATGAATAATAGTCCCTTACCTCTCAGGCTGAAGTTCATAGGACATGTCTGTGTACACAGGACTTAGTCAATTTTTGATGCAGGGTGTGGAATTGGTTTTCTTAAGGCTGGGTCACACTCTAGCCTGGGCTGACCTAGAAGTCACTCTGCAATCTAGCCTGGCCTGGAACTCAGTGATTCTCCTATCTCACCCTGGCTAGCTCAGTAAATTTTTTTTTGTGTGATTTTTGAATGAGCGTATTTATTAAGTATACAGTGATCCAACGTCAAAGAATAAGTAGTAATAGAGAGAAAGTAAGACATCATGAGATTGGACACTCAAAAGCTCTTAGCTCAGTGAATTTTAACACTGGGTGATGATCCTTACGAGGTTTGTGGTGACTGGGGCTCTGGCCTCATATCTCTTTGTCATTCTCCCATGTCTTCTGCCTCATCCTCATCCCTACCACTAAACTATACACCATCAGTACATATTCCCCCCATTCCAAGTCTTACCTTAGTCTAGAACAGCTGTTTAAAAGTCCCAGTCTCAGGGCTGGAGAGATGACTTGACCATTAAGAGTGCTTGCTGCTCTTGCAGAGGATTCAAGTTCAATTCCCAGCACCCACATCAGGCAACTCAAAACCACCTGTAACTCCAGCTCCAGGGATTCAGATGTCTTCTCTGACATATGAAAGCATCACACACACATGGCATACACACACACACACACACACACACACACAAATAAATAAATAAATAAATAAATAAATAAAATCTTAAAGAAAAATAAAAGTCCCAGGTACAAGCTTGGTCTAGTGGCACAAGCTGTAATCACAGGTACTTGGGAGATTAGGACAATAGGATGGTAAAATCAAGGCCTGCCTTAGCTACAGATTGAGTTCAAGTCCAGCCTGGACAACTTACCCTTTCCCAAAATATGAAGAGGGCTGGCTACATGTCTTGTCTAATGGGCAAGGGCCAATGTACAATCCCCAGAAACGATATAGAGAATAAAAAGCCCAGACCTCAAGCAGCATCCCCAAAAGGTTCTGCAGTCACTTAGCATGTGTCCATTGGAATCTCCTTTACTTTTATTTTTAAAAGTTTATTACTCTTTTAGGCAGGGTCCTACTATACAGTTCTGGTTGGCCTGTATAGACCAGACTGGACTTGAACTCACAGAGATCCGCCTGCCTCTGCCTCCCAAGTGCTGGGATTTAAGGCAATTATTGTCTTATGTGTGTAATATGTGTGTACATGTAAGTATGTATAATGAGCACATACTATCCTGTGCATGTGGCTGTCAGAGAACTTATGGGAGTCAATTTCAGGGATCAAACTCCGTTATCAGGCTTGTGCACGGAGCCACCTTGTCATCTCCTTTATGTTTTATGTATTTGGTTGTGTTTTTTTTTTTTTTTTTTTTTTGTGGTAGTGGTGTTTTTGACACAGGGTTGTTTGTTTGTTTGTTTGTTTTTGTGTGTGTAGCCTTGGCTGTCCCAG
Source organism: Neotoma lepida (assembly GCA_001675575.1). Taxonomy (NCBI): domain Eukaryota; kingdom Metazoa; phylum Chordata; class Mammalia; order Rodentia; family Cricetidae; genus Neotoma; species Neotoma lepida. Next base: position 914,185 of record LZPO01096785.1, read on the forward strand.
AACTAGCTCTGTACACCAGGTTGGCCTGTGAGATCCACAGAGATCCACCTGTCTCTGCCTCTGGAGTGCTGGGATCAAAGGCTTTCAACACTACACCGGCTTGTTTTGTTCTGTGTAAATCATATCATGCTTACTCAATCTCCTGCTGTTTAATATTATACCATTTGGTCCTGGCTGTCTTGCAGGGCCCCCCATTAGGTTGCTGCTGTCCCCAGCCACCTTTGCAAGAACAGCCCCAGCCACTGTAATGCTCCCTCCCTCCATTCTGCACAGCTGGAGCCAACTGTGCACTTTCTNGGAGGCGGTGACTGTGAAGCAGGCTTCTTTATGTTGATGTGTGGCTAGGATAAGAATTATGTCTTTGTCCCAAGGCTTCAGGTCAGCCTTGGGGGCCTAATCCCTGGTCCTTAGCCCTGTCCTCTCAAGGGAAGTCACAGAAGTCTCCTTCCCAGATGATAACAAAGACCCCGGGGCACTTCCTAGAAACTGTTACCTCACCCAAGGACGGGTTAGCATGGCTTCCTTCCTGTTGGAAGCTTCTGTCTCCCTCCTACCCCATGGACCTGATCATGGAAAGGTCAGCTCTTGGAGATCTTTCATATTTCGTCCTTTTGTGAGAGGTTCCGCTTCACATAAATCTGAGGTTCTGTGAAGTGTGTGTGTAGGTGTATGTGCACGTGGGTACAGGTGTAGGTGTGCAACACCAGCAGTCTTCCTCCATTACCACCATAGGCTTGGAGACACAGACTCTTGAACCTGGAGCTGTCTCAGCTGCACAAGCTGGCCCTCTAGCTGCTGCCACTACCTCCATCCCTGTACCGCGAGTGTGAGGGCCGCGGCTGCTACACNGCTGCACCCAGCTTTTATGTGGGTGCTGGGGATCTGAACTCAGGTCCACATGTTTGTGCAGCAAGCACTTTATGCACTCAGCATCTCCCCAGCCCATTAAAGGAATGATTTAAGTCAGACATAGTGACACACGTCTTTAATTCCAGCACTCAGGAGGTTGAGGCAGGCAGATCTCTGAGTTTGAAGCCAGTCTAGTCTACAGAACTAGTTCTGGGACAGCTAGGGCTACAAAGAGAAACACTGCCTTGAATA
>LZPO01096785.1:925533-936388 GCA_001675575.1 Neotoma lepida
CCTTATATCTAAGAGTGGAAAAGTCAAGTGGCTGGGGGCACAGCTCAGGTGGTAGAGTGCTTGCCTAGCACACAAAATCCTGGGTTTGACCCCTACCCTAGCATAAACAAAAGTAGGTGAACTCCATGCTGGTGTTCGATGTTGGATTTTTGGGGGGAGACCACCAGCCCCCAAATAATGACATGGAGACTTATTATTAATTATGAAAGGTCAGCCTTTAGCTTAGGCTTGTCCCACTAGCTCTTATAACCTAAATTAACCAGTTTCTATTAATCTACATTCTGCCACGTGGCTTTTTAACCTCTCCTCTGTTCTGCATGTCCGATTCTCTCTATGTCTAGATGGCGTCTCCCTTGTGTGCCTAGATTCATCCCAATTCCTCTCTCTGCCCAGAAGTCCTGCCTAACCTCTCCTGTCTAGCTATTGGCCATTCTGCTCTTTATTAAAACAATCAGGTGCCCTACACAGGCAAGGTGAAACATGGACACATCTTTACACAGTTGGCTCAAATATCCCACAGCAGGTGTTTTCAGGCCCCTTTAACTTGGGAATGGTAAAGCAGGTAACAACAGCAGCTGCTTCCTCCTAGGAGGGAAACAACTGGCCTAACGTGGGGAATCTTCCATTGTGCATCTCTGTTCCTTCCTTCTCTTTGGTTTTGTTTTGAGACTGGGATTTGCTGTCTGAGGCTTGCTGTCTGGGTTTTACTCTGAGGCCTGAACCTCAGAGATCTGCCTGCCTCCGCCTTCCAAGTGTGAGATTAAAGCCATGTAAGACCATGCCTAGCCTGCCTCTCTTTCAATTTTGGTATCTGATATGGTGTGTGACCTAGTTACAAAAACTCCAAGTATTTCTAGGGCTGGAGGTTGAACTCAATGATACAGCATTTGTTCAGTGTGTGCTAGACTACATCCCCAACCTGTGTCCTTAAACTCGGTGTAGCAGAGGCTGGGCCTGACTCAAAATCCTTCTATTTCCCCCTTCTTAGTGCTGGGATCAAAGGCATGCATTACCATACCCAAGGGGTGAGGGGAGGAGTGAGGGTGAGGGGTGAGGAACAGGGGCGAAGGTGAGGATTTTGGGAGGGTGCTGAAGAGGGGGTAGATAGGGTGTGGTGGTTTAAATGAGAAAGGTCTCCTGTAGGCTCATGTTTGAATGCTTGGTCCTGAGTTAGTAGAACTGTTTAGGAAGAGTTAGGAGGTATGGCCTTGTTGGAGGAGGTATGTCACTGGATGTGGGCTTGAAAGTTTCAAAAGCCCATGTCAGGTCCAGTGTCTGTCTGTCTGTCTGTCCGTCTGTTTGGCCTGTTTCCTGCAGATCAGGAAGTAAAGCTCCTGCTCCTGCTGCAGCACCATGCCTGTCTGTCTGTCTGCTTCCTACCATAATAATCTCGGACTAACCCTCAGAAACTGCAAAACAGCCTCCAACTAAATGCTTTCTTTCTTTTTTATTGTTGTTGTTGTTTGTTTTGGTGTTTCAAGACAGGATTTCTCCGTGTAGCCCTGGCTGTCCTGGAACTTGCTCTGTAGACCAGGCTGGCCTCAAACTCAGAGATCCACCTGCCTCTGCCTCCTGAGTGCTAGGATTAAAGGTGTGCACCACCATCACCTGGCTGTTTGTCTGTTTGTTTTTTGAGACAGATTCTCTTTATATAGCCATAGTTGGCCTGGAACTCACTGTATAAACATGGCTGGTCTCAAAGTCACAGAAATCTGCCTGCCTCTGCCTCCTGAGTGTTGGGATTAAAAGCGTGTGTCACCACACCTGTCTCAATTTTTGTTTTGTTTTGTTCTTCCAGACAGGGTTTCTCTGTGTAGCCCTAGCTGTCATGGAACAGTAACTAAAACACAAGGTCTGCAACTCAGGTGGCCTTAAACTACCTATGTTGCAAATGTAAGAGCTTGTTGCTCTTCCGAAGGACAGAGTCTGGTTCCAAGCACTTACATCAGGCAGCTGACAGCCACCGGTAACTTTAGCTCCAAGGGGTCCAACCCCCTCCTCTGGTCTTCTTGGGTACTCACGTGCACGTGCACATGCACAGACACACACACACACACACACACACAAATTAAAAAATAAATCGTTAGGGGGCAGAGAGATGGCTCAGCAATTAAATGTATTTGTTGCTCTTGCAAAGAACCCAGACTGGTTCCCAGCACCCACATGGAAGCTCACAGCCATCTGTAACTCCTGTTCTGGGGATCTAATGCCCTCTTCTGGCCTCCATGAGCACCAGACATACATGTAGTACACATATATACATGCAGTCAAATAGTCATACACATGAAATAAAATTAAATCTTTAAAATTTTAAATAAAACAAATATATCTTTAAGAAAATAATAATAATAATAATAATAATAATAATAATAATAATAAATCTTAAGGAAAACCAAATAGGGCTGGTGAGGTGGTTGGGAAGGCGAGGGTGCTTGCTGTCCAGTTTGATGACCTGAGTACAAGTCCTGAGCCCTGCACAGTGAAGAAGAGTTGGCACCTACAAGCTCGCCTCTGATTCCCACAGGCAAATCCACACAGCCCCAAACCCAGCTCATTCCAAAACCAGCCTCAGAAATTTTAGACCTAGCACACAACAAAGGAAGCCACATTCTAAGGCCCAACTGCCCTCCTGTCTGCACACCCACTGGAAAAGCAAAGCTCACTGGATGCGGCCTGCACTGGTCCCTAGCCACTCGCTGCTTACGCTTCCCCACCTAGTCTCCAACCCCCGNGGTCTTCCTGTTTTTCTATCACTCTAAGCTCCGCTCACCTCGGGGGGCCTCTGCAGGGGCAGGTCTCATTGCCTGCCGCACTATTCCCCAAGGACTCCCTCCGGCTGGCTCTCAGAACAAAGGTCCCCTCCTAAGGCAGGCTTCATCCGACCACGGGCTGAAGTCTTGCCCAGTTATTCTCTATTTAGTCCCCTGTTTATTTGTTCTGTCTTTACTAGTTGCAGCCTTGCTAGAAGGTGACCTCTGAGAAGCTGGAGGGTTGCCTTGTCCACAAGAACTTCAAATGTCTCATGGGAGGCTGGGGGTATGACCGTGGTAGAGCTTGTGTTTAGAGGGGTTCTGACTCCCATGCCCAGCCCCAAGCCTGGTGGTGCACACTTCTAACCGCAGTACTTGGGAGGTGGGAGCAGGACGGTCAGGAGTTCAGAATGATCTGCTCTACTCAGCAAACTCATTGCCCACCTAGACCACAGAGACCCTGTCTCAAAAAACAAAAGCGGCTGGAGAGATGGCTCAGCATTAAGAGCATATACTGCTCTTGCTGAGGAGCTGAGTTTAAGTTCCCACTACCACATCAGGTGGCTCACAATTGCCTGTAACTCCAGCTCCAGGGGAGTCTGCCACTCTGACCTCTGTGGGTACCAGCTCTCGTGTGCACATAACTCCTGTCCCCCATATAAACATAATTTTTAAAATTTTACAAATCTTTAATAAAAATAAAAGATAAACATATATATCAAGGCTGGCGTTGAACTCACAGAGATCTGCCTGCCTCTGCCTCCTGAGTGCTGGGATTAAAGGCGTGTACCACCTCACCCAGTCAGATATTGTTTTTAAAGCCAGGCATAGACAAACAAGGTGGTGCATGCCTTTAGTCCCAGTATTTGAGAGGTAGAAGCAAGTGGATTGTTGGAAGTTCCAGGACTGTGTGGTCTACATAGTGAGTTACAGGACATTCAGGGCTACAAAGTGAGATCCTGTCTCAAAAACAAAACAGAAGTGCCTCATGCCTGTAACCCCAGCACTCGGGAGGCAGAAGCAGACAGGTTGCTGTGAGTTCCAGAAGATGGTGGAAGGAGACTCTATTTCCAAAAAACTAAAAACATGCTGGGCAGTGGTGAATCACACGCCTGTGATCCCAGCACTGGGGAGGCAGTGGCAGGCAGATCTCTGAGTTTGAGGCCAGTCTGGTTTAATAGTGAGTTCCAGGACAGCCAGGACTACACAGAAAAACCCTGTTTCAAAAAAACAAAACCCCAAACAAACAAAAACCTGAAAACAATGAAAACACACACACACAAATGACAACAAGTAAAAAGGTGTTGGGGGGAGCAGGGCAGGATGAGGACAGTACAGTGATTCACGATTCTAAACCTAACCCTTGACAAGCTGAAGCAAGAGGATCAGGAATTCAAGGCCAGCTTCTGCTCCATAAGGCCCGACTCAGGTCAGGGAGATGACTTACCAGATAAAGGTATTGTGAGCTAGCTTCACGACCTGAGTTCAGTTCTCTGAGACCCACATAAGGCTTTACCCAGGTCAGGGAGATGATTTACCAGATAAAGGTATTGTGAGCTAGCTTCAGTTCACTGGGACCCACATGGTGGAAGGAGAGTACCAACTCCCAGAAATTGTCCTCTAGCTTCCACAGACACAGACAGACAGACAGATACAAATACANAAATAAGTGTAATGAAAAGTTTAAATAATAATTACAAAAATTAAGATCCTGTCCAAAAAACACCAAAAAAGAAAGACATGGCGGCTGGGTATGGTGGCTTATGCCTATATTCCCAGTAGTTAGGAGGCTGAGCCTGGACGATCACCGTGAGTTGGAGGGTAACCTGGACTACAAAGGGAGTTCCAGGTGCATCTCTACCTCAAAACCAAACAAAAGGAAAGGAAAGGACGAAAGAAACCAAAGCCCAGGCATGGATGCCTCTGGGAGGGGGTGACCTCTGTGCACATCCGGAAGAGAGAGCTAGACAGACAGAGGAAGGTGTGGGGATTCGAGCAAGTGANCAAANGCTTCTGAGCACCTATCTGCCAGGTATTCTTTCAGGGACTGAACACCAAGAGAAGGTAGCCTGGCCCCTGCCCCACAGGAATGAAGACAGATAGGCCTGGCCCCTGCCCCCCAGGAGTTTCCGATTAAACAAACATCCAAGAAAATGCTGACTCCGATTACACAGGGAGCTCTGAAGGTCAACTGCTTGACAATTCTGCCAGGGCTGATCTTGGTAAGGCTCAGGAAGGGGCTCCAGGAGGGAATCCTTTCTGAGTTGCAGTGAGTGGGAGGGAGAGCATTCCAAGAAGAGGGAAGAGGCTCTGCAAAGGCCTGGAACAAAGCAAGCAGGCACAGGGGCNCTCTAAGGAACTCCAGGCCACTCACGTGGACAGACACATGAAGAGTGAAGGAGAACATGGTGTCAGATGAAGCCGACTGCGTAGAGCCTCGGAGATTCCTATCTCCTATTAGGCCAGTGAAGAGACCAGTGGGCCAGCGTCACAGGGATACGGAGAGTCAGGTGAGGTGGTTGTACTGTTTAGTTAGAGACACAGCTGGGAACTGGAACATAACTTCCTCTGGGTCAAAGAGTGTTTATAGAGTCACAACTCACTCCCGCTCCCATCCCCTGACCTGAGACCTCTCAGGCCATCCCCCTCCCTGCCTTCCAAGGCTCTAGCTAGGACCAGGAGTTCCCAGGTCAAGCAGAAAGAATCTGCCAAAAGGGAGCTTTTTAACCCCAGCACTCTTGAGGCAGAGGCAGGAGGATCTCTGTGAGTGTGAGGGAGGCCAGCCCGGTCTACATAGTGAGTTCCAGGCCATCCAGGGCTACATAGACCCTGTCTCACAGAAAAAGGAGGAGGAGGAGAAGGAAGGAGGAAGAGGAACAAGAAGAGGAAGAAGAAGAGGAGGAAGACCTTGCTGATGGGGAGAGGGGTGGAGGGGATTAGGAGAGGGTTAAAACTTTCCTAGATAGGGCTGCTGGCAGCTCAGTGCTGCAGCACTTGCTCAGCACCGGCAGACAGGGTGAGTGTTTCAGGGGCCTGTGGACAGACTGCAGGGCAGATGAAGGTGAAAACAGATGCCAGACCAACACACTTTGCTAGACCCTCAGAAAAACAAAAGCAAAAGCTGATCCAGCTCCACTCTAGTCCCACCATTCTGTGCTCTGCACCCCAACCATCCCCAGCCTCCTTCCTACTCATGTTCTGGCCCTTTCCTTACCCCGTTTTTTCTTCTCTGGTCTNTGGTGTATGAAGGCAATGAATCAGAGCAGAGTCCAGGGTGACATACTGAGATACTGGTGCCACCTCCTGGTGGTCACAGGGAGTGCAGCATCTTGTTTTGGCCTGGTTCCATGGAGGTTTGAGTTGGGAACCTATGAAGCAATTTCTTCTCCAGTTGGTGGCCATCAGGATATTCTTGGAAGACAGTTTTCTGTCTTTTGATTTTTTTTAGGCTTATATATTTTATTTCATGTGTATGGATGTGTGTCAGCATGTATGTCTGCACACTCTGCAGAAGTCAGATGAGATCATGGGATCACCTAGTCACAGATGGTTGTGAGCCAATACATAGGTGCTGGGAATNGAACCCTGGTCCTCTGCAGGAGCAGCAAGTGCTCTTAACCACTGAGCCCTCTCTCCTGCCTCCCCTGGAGGACAGTTTTCTCCAGAAAGAAGTTGCTAATCCATGGTNAGGGGAATTGCTAAGTAATTGCTTCTATTCAAAGCCCTCCACAGACTTCAGGATTGGGTCTAGGCTCCCTAACATAACCCAGGCCTGCAGGGTGTGGCTTCCTTCACACAGACTTCAGTCTATCCCTCCACAGTCCCAATCCTCTGCATAAGTGCCTCCAACCCAGCACGGGGGTGTTCCCTCTTTCTAGAATATTCTCTTCCTCCCTATGGATTCTCCAAATGCACTCCTCCTTCAATCCTTCAGTTCCCATCCTCAGAGATCTTCCTGTACCTCGAAATAGCCATGGGTAGGGGAAAGCGTCTCCGACAGAGGGAACAGTAAATACAAAGACTGACCCAGCTTCTAGGAGATGGAAGAACCAAAGGCTAGAGAGGAAACCAGAGCTGGCAGAGCTGTGCCGACAGCTCTCACGGGCCTCGGTGAGGGCCTGAGTCTCTGGTGAAGCATAGAAGGTTTTCAGTAGCAAACATCATGACCACGTGTGTGTTTGGAAAGATTCCCACAAAGCTGCCCGGTACAAAGGGGAGAGGAGGCTCAGGTAGAGCAGGACTCTGAGAAGGACTCTGGACTCCAGCTAGCCTTTCCTGCATGGGAACTTCTCTATGTAATTCCCTTGCTAAGTCACATGGGGGTGACAGTGTATCATGAAAACCACTCCCCTCTGTCTTTCAGCCAAAATAAAAGCTAAGTAGGACCTATAGAGTTGGCCTTGCAGGTAAAGGTGCTTGCCGCCAAACCTGATGGCCTGAATTCAAACTCTAGAACCCACAGTGAAAGGACAGAAGAGAAAGCTGTCCTCTGACCGCCACATGTGTACTGGTGCATGTGACCTCACTCCCCAACTTAAACACATGTTTTGTTTTTAAAGCTGAGTAGTAGTACCTTTAGGTGACTCAGATCTACTGAGAATCCTTACCACACCCCAGTGAGGGACAGTCCACTCAAATCCCCAATGGACAGGTGGAAGTGATGGTTCAGAGAAGTCAGATAGCCTGCCCAAGATTACCCAACCAGAGTTTGAACCTGGTCAGTGTACCTCCTAATCTGGCGACAGCAGCTTCCGGTCCTGAGCTAACAGACCTGCTTCAGCTTCTGCTGACCATCTGGGGGCTGTGCTGCTTAGCTGAGCTGGCAGAGCAGAGTTCCACCTGGGCAATGAATTGTTAGAGAGGACAGATCGTTTTTGTGCTGTTTGTGAAAGGGGTGGGGTGATGGGCAGTTTGTACCTCTGCCATAGAAAGTTTGGGCTGAGAAATGAAACCTTCCTTTCTCCCATATATGTATATATATAATATAGTGTATATATATATAGTATANGTATATATATAATATAGTGTATATATATATAGTATAGTATATATATAGTATATATATAATATAGTGTATATATATAGTATAGTATATATAGTATATATATAATATAGTGTATATATATATAGTATAGTATATATATAGTATACATATATATATATAATATAGTGTATAGATGTTCACTCTAGAGACTGCATTCCCAGGCTCTTCTAGCTTAAAAAAAATTACCAGCCAGGAGGTGGGGATGGCATATGCCTTTAATCCCAGAACTCGGGAGGCAGAGACAGGCAGATCTCTGTGAGTGTGAGGCCAGCCTGGTCTACAGAATGAGTTCCACGACGGCCAGAGCTGCTACACAGAGAAGCCCTGTCTCTCAAAAAACCAAAAATAAATAAATAAGTAACCAGAGGGAACTAACTAAACACTTTCAGCCAAACATTATACTGATTTTATTTATTTACATATTTATTTTTGGGTGTTAGGTCCCAACCCAGAACCTTGTGCATGTTATACACTGTGTGTAACTCTAGCCTCAAGCATTCCTTTTGAGGCAGGGTCTTACTATACAACCCTGGTTGGCCTAGAACTCACTATGTAGACCAGGCTCGCCTTAAAACTCAGACATGTGACTGCCTCTGCCTCCCAAAGGCCACCACACCCAGCCCAGCTCCCAAGCATTCTTTATCCTGTGTTACTACCTACAGTGTTGGTTACAAGAGGCCAAAATACTCAAGCAACTAACATGCATCATAACTACATACTTAGATATATCATTATAAATAGAAACACAGCTTTAATTTTAAGCATTGAGGATGGAGCTCCGGGCCTAGAACAAGCTAGGAAGTGCTATACTGCTGAACAACACCCCAGTTCCTAACGCTTATTTACATTGAGCCTGTACCTTTCAAACTTCCAAGNCACTGAGTTTGGAACCGTGGGGCAAATCTGGGATAGGGATTGAGCTCAGGAATTGCTGGGGTTAGGAGATGCAAGGGAAGATAGGCGAGACCCCTCCCTCTAGGAAAAGGACACGCTGTGTCTGGGATGTGACAGAGAACACTTCTGGTTGATGGAAGGTCAGGGTGGGAAAAGAAAAGGCAAGCCAATCTCATGGAAACCTCAGTTCCGAGGGGTACTCATCACGCTCGGATGCCCTGGAAACCCGCTGCTTTTAAAGTCAATGCTGCTGAAAGTGAAATAAAGGTTGTCAACTGACAGCAGATTCACCATTGTACACTATCAATGATCTGAAGCCAGATTACAGCTGGGACAAAGGTCGACTTGAGGGGTGGGAGGGAGAGGAGATAAGAGGCTGGGCCAGGAAACAGTTGTTTTTGTCCTAAAAGGGGAAAGAAAGAAAACAGGAAGAGAAGACTGTCTGGGAAAAGAAGGAAAGTAAGGGTTGGTANTCTAGCGGAGCAAAAGGCACAAAAGCTCAAGGAAGCACGAGTGCGCATGGGAGGGACTCGGAAGTGAAGAGGACGCTTGGACNGACAGCCCAGTCCCGCCCCTCCTGTCTGAGCGCTGACGTCGTGGAGTTGCAAATCCTGATAGATGGGCACCGAACGGTCGCTGGATCTGGGGCATATTGGATAGGACAAGAACTGGCAGTCTTTTCTCGCTCTGCCCAGCGTGCAAAGCTCACCTTTCTCCAAGGCTCCTCATTACGTGCCAACAACATGGCCTTGGCCCGGGCGGCCGCCGATTGGCCGGTGGCAGCCACGTGACAAAGGCGAGTCAGAGCCTCCCTCCCTGGGATGCAGTCCCACGTGCGGCCGCGGTGGCCGCGTGGTGTTGCCCACAGCGTTATCGCNGGTTTGCAGGGCGTGTAACTGGGAGACCCAGCCTCCCACGGTCCTGTCCCGCGGGCTGGAAGAGAAAGGGTCNCCAAACCTGTTGCCAGGACACCATATCCTTTGGCTAAGTCTCACGCTTCTCACACGTTTCTCAGGCAGGCACCATCTGGCCTCTCCAGTGATCCAAAGCTGTGTTTTAATCTGGATGTGGTACCCCAGGCCTGTAATATCACCATTGAAAGGATCGGAGCTCAAGTTCATCACTGACTACACAATATGAAGATCGCTCGAGGCCAGCGTTGACTACACAATAAGGGGACTCATAAAAAGAGAAAGGAAGAGGGAACAAAGGGGAAGGAAAGGAGGAAAAGAAGGAATACTTTAGGCTCAGGGGATTAGTTCAGCTGCTAAAGCCTTGCTGGGCAAGCACGAAGACCTAGGTTCGAGCTGTAGACCTCACCCCCCTACCCCCTAAAAAAGGCACCGCATGGTGGTGATCATTTGTTATACAGCGTGGGGAGGTGGAGACAAGGAGGATCCCTGGAGCTCACTGGCTTGCNAACCAGCCCAGCCTAATAGTGATCCCCAGGTCCCAGGTGAATGGCTCTTGGGTAGTGATGTGGAAGTTTGANCTCTGGCCTTCACTTGCAACTGCACACTCACTCACCTACACACATCATCATAAATAAAATGTTTTTAAAGTAGTGTTTTTGGTCTGGGGATGTGGCTCAGCAGCCTACTAGTTATGAGTCCCAGCACAATAAGGTAAATAATAACATTTTAGGGACTTGGAAGCAAGCACATCTAGCTGAAATGAGTTGCCCATCATGTGAGCTAGGGCAGATCTTTAGCTTGGTTGATCTTCATATTCCCCTTCTATAAAACAGGACTCTCTGGAGCTGGCAAGATGGGTCAGTGGGTAAAGGTACTTGCTGCCAATCCTTGACCTGAGTTCAGTCTCTGGGACCCGTAGAAAGAGGGATCAACTCCTGAAAGCTGTCTTCTGACTCTCATAAGAATACTGTGGCTCAAGCCTGCCCACAAACCCACCCATACTCACATCCATACGCAAAATAAATTCATACATATCTTTAAAAGCCAAGGGGACTGGAGCGCTGGCTCAGAAGTTAAGAGTGCTTGTTCCATCACAAAGATCAGAGTTTGGATCCTAGCACCCNCCTCAAGTGGCTCTCAAAACCAGTGACCCCAACTCCAAAGGATATAATGCCTCTTCTGGCTCCCACAGGTATTGGCACACATGCATGAATTTACACTCACGCATACATAAATAGTAAAAATCTTAGCAG
>LZPO01096785.1:973882-984075 GCA_001675575.1 Neotoma lepida
TCCTTTCTCGAGACAGGGTTTCTCTGTAGCTTTGGCGTCTTTCCTGGAACTCACTTGGTAGCCCAGGCTGGCCTTGAACTCACATAAATCCGCCTGCCTCTGCCTCCAGAGTGCTGGGATTAAAGGCGTGCACCACCACCACCTGGCTCAGTATAACAGATTTTATTAGTTTCTTTTGCTGTCTTAGGGCCATGGGATATAGCTGTTAGCATCTTTTATTATATTTTGGATTTATTTTTTGAGACATGGTCTTTGTATATAGCCTGGCTGTACTTGAACTGACTATATAGACCAGGCTGCCTTCTAACTTACAGAGCTCCTCCTACCTCTGCCTCCTGAGTGCTGGAGGATTAAAGGTATGCACCTTTAGTCTGGCTTTAATTCATGTATACATCTAGCCATTCATTTATCTAATTTTTTTCTCCAGTCCTGGAGGTTAAAGCCAGGACCTTGCACATGGTGGACAAGCATTCACCTGGCAGGCTATATTCTGAAACCCCACTCATTCATTTGCTGCTTGATACTGAGGACTGAATCTAGGGTCTCTTGCATGATAGGCAAACGTACTCTATCAACTGAGCTCTGTCTTCAGCTTTTTTGTTTGTTTGTTTTAATGTTTTTATTTTACTTTATTTATTTAGCTGACTATTTATTTATTTTTGAAGCAGACAGGGTTTCACTTTGTAGCACTGGCTGGCCTGGAATTCGATATATAAATTTGGATGGCTTTAGGCTCAGAGATCCTGCCTCTGTCTTCAGTTGTCTCCAAGTGCTGAGGTAGAAGGCAAATGTCACCCTGCCTGGCTCTCCACCTCATTTTTTAAAACAGGATCTTTCATTGAGTCTGGAGGTCACTGATTGGGTTAGGCTAGCTGACCAATGAGTTCTAGAGTTCCACAGGTACTTTCCTGATGGAGCTAAGAGTCTAATGCTTAGTAGTACCCCAGGCTAGCCTTCAGTTTGCTATATAGCTGAGGCTGATGTTGAACTCCTATGCTGACTCTACCTCCCAAGTGCTGGGATTATAGGCATGCATGATCCAGCCCTGATTCTTAGCATAATAGAAATAATGTATAGTTACAAATGCAGGGAATGAAATTATAGCAGCTATTTTTAAGGTGACCATGTGCATTCCAGTATATAGGTGCTCTGTAGAATGAAATGTTAAAACTGTGCTCAAGGTTGTAACTTTGTTGATTTTTGGTTTTGTTTTTATGGATTTGTCTATGAAAGAGCTGGGGCTCCTGCCTAGAATGATTTTAATCATTTATCACATGCTTAATAAATACTGACATTAAAAGTAGCTGGGTACTAGGTATGGAAATGCAAGCCTATAATTTTTTTGTTTGTTTGTTTTGTTTTTCAAGACAGGGTTTCTCTGTATAACAGTCCTGTCTGCCCTAGAACTCACTTTGTAAACCAGGCTGGCCTTGAACTCACTGAGATCTGCCTGCCTCTGCCTCCCAAGTGCTGGGATTAAAGGTGTGCTCCACCACCGCCCAGCTCAAGCCTATAATCTTAACACTGAGGAGATTCAGGCTGGAACTAACTTGGATTATATAGGAAGTTCTGTGGGAGCCTGGATTACACAGACACTCTCCCAAAACCAACCAAGGCCAAACATGGTGGTGTACATCTCCCAGCACCTGGGAGGCAGAGAGGGGCCCTCCTGTGAGTGAGGCCAGCCTGCAGCCTGGTCTATATATATTGTTCCAAGGCTACTTAGTAAGACGCCAACAAAACCACCCAGAAACCAAAAGAATTCCCGCCCCCCCCCCAAAAAAAAGGTACTTGGGATTGGAGAGATGGTTCAGTGTTTCAGAATATTTGTTTTTTTGTTTTTTTAGACAAGATTTCTCTTTGTAACAGCCCTGGCTGTCCTGGAACTCTTATTTGTAGACCACATTGGCCTTGAACTCACTGAGATCTGTCTGCCTCTGCCTCCCTAGTGCCTGTATTAAAGGCGTGTGCTACCACACCTGTCAAGAGCGTTTGCTCTTGAAGAGTACCTGGGTTCAATTGCCAATACCCAGGTGGCAGCTTACAATTGTCTGTTACTGTAGTTCTAGGGTATCCTATTCTGGCCTAGGGGGTGGGGGGTTGGGGGATGCCAGGCATGCATACAGGCAAAATACACATATATGTTTAAAAAAACAAACCAACCACCTATCCAAAGTAAATTTCAGATTTTCTTCCTGAAATCTTTTATTTATTTAAAAATTTTATTCATGTGTTTCTGTGGGTATATGCCACATGTGGGTGCCCAGGGAGGCCAGAAGATGGCATTGAATCTTCTGGAACTGGAGTTGTAAGTTGCCTGATATGGGTGCTGGGGATCCAAACTCAGGTCCTCTTAGAGTTTGGGAGAGCAGCAAGTGCTCTTAACCACTGAGTCATCTCTCCATCCCCTTAGATCTTTTTTATTAATTGTTTAAAGATTTATTTTATGTGTATAATTGTGTATCACATAGATACCTGGGAGTTATGGATGTTTGTGAGCTAATATATGGGTGCCTGGGAAATAAATGATCCTAACTGCTGAGCCTTCTCAACAATTGTCCCTCCCTGGTTTTTGTCAGGGTTTCAGGCTGTCTAGGATTGCCTCAAAATTGATTATACATTAAAACTGAGGCTGGCATTGATCCTCCTGCCTTCATCTAAGTGTTGGGATCATAGACATGTACCACCACACTCAACTATTTATCTGTTCATTCTGTATGTCAGAAGGCAGTGGCGTGTGTGTGTGTGTGTGTGTGTGTGTGTGTGCGCGCGTGCGTGCGTGCATGCATGCATGGGTGCACCTGTGTTTGGAGGCCAAAGGTATCTTCCTTAGTTGCTCCTTACCTCATTTTATGTTTTAGAATTTTAGTCTTGTGGTTTGTGTGTTCATATGTGAGTGTGGTACATTCATGGAGGTCAGAGTACAATCTTGGATCTTGCTTCACTGATTGGCTAGACTGGCTGGCCAGCAAGCTCTGGAGATNTCCTTGCTTGTCTGTGCTTCACCAATGCAACTCATATAACTTACTCTGACTTCAAACTTGGGATCTTCTTTCCTCAGCTTCCTAAGCACTAGGATTATAGATTTGTACCTCTGTGCCCTGCTCCCCTCAATTAGAGTTTTGATCTACTGTTAGTAAATCTGCAGAAGTAGACTCCTTAAATAGGGAGGGCCAACTATATTTCATTGTATGCACAAATCACATTTTATGTTTCCATTCTTCAGTCAGTGGCCATTTAATTTTTTTTCCTTCCTTTTGACTATGGTACATAATCCTATGAACATTTGTATACATTTTTGTGTGTGTCTGTATTTTTCCCTGGTGCTGGGGATGGCATAAGGGCTCTTGTAGATAATAGGCAAGTCCTCTACCACTAAACTGTATCCCCAAGCCCTGGCTATGTATCCATTATTCTTGAGTATATCTATGAGTAGAATTACTGGGTCATTACTGTCTGAAGAAATATTTTAATCTCTTAGAAAGTGTTTACGTTTAGATTTACCTTATGTACATGACTTTTGCCCCATGAATGCATCTTTACCATGTGAATACTAGGTGCTCATAGAGGTCAGAAGAGGGTGTCAGATCCCCTGGAACTGGAATTAATTGATGTGGGTGCTGGGAACCAACCCTGGGTCCTTTGTATTCTGAGCCATCTCTCCAGCCTGGATCTTTTGATCTCTTAACAGGTTATTTTAAAGTTACCGTCATACTTTTTTCTCCACCAATACTTGTTATTTTGCTGGTGGCTTTGATTTGCATTTCCTTCAAAACACAGCACATTTATTTTTTGGCAATGTGTCTGATAATACAGTGTAATCCATTTGTAACTGGTATATGAAGAGAAGGCAGAGCCAATTCCATGTCCTCAATTATGGTTAAATTTATCCTAAGTAGTTAAAGTAACTGAGGTTACTGTTATCGGATGATAAATGCAGTCATTAATATTTGAGCTACAGTTGTACTGTTCAACTCTGAATCCTGGCACTGCCATTTACTAAACAACTTACCACTAGGCATGTCGTAAATAAATGTAAAAATATATATGTCTGATGAGAATCCAAGGAGGATCATTGTGCTTAACACATCAGAAATACCGAGTAAACATTACTTATATTTAGGACTTGAATAATATTTATGAATGATTTACAAATTATTCTTTGTCTATTTTTTTTCTTTGCTATTTTTTGCCCCCAGACAGGGTTTCTCTGTGTAGCCTTGGCTATCCTGGAGCTAACTGTAGACCAGGCTGGCCTTGAACTCACAGGGATTTTCCTGCCTCTGCCTCCTGAGTGTTGGGATTTAAGTCCTATGCTACTACCGCCTGGCAACAAGTTATTCTTAAATTACAGATCACATCAGAAATTTAGGTACCTGAGTTAGACAAATACAAATTTTAGTATTAATTAAATTTTGGCACATAAAAGCCTTGTTTTCCTATTCAGGCTTTTTTGTTGTTGTTGGTTGGTTGGTTTTGGTTTTTTGAGATAGGGTTTCTCTGTGTTGCTCTGGCTGTCCTGGAACTAGCTCTGTAGACCAGGCTGGCCTTGAACTCAGAGAAATCTGCCTGCCTCTGCTTTCCAATTGCTGGAATTAAAGGACTCTGCCACCATACAGAGCTTCATTCAGACTTTAAAATTCCAGTCAACAAACTTTAAGGTCACAGTCTTTCTGAATTGATTGGCAAAATGGCTCTCAAGGGCTTTTAAAAAGGAAATTCTATATTTCCTACCTAACTCCTTAGTGACTATAAAAATGAAAAAATGTACTATTTTCAGTTGAATTTAACTTACTTATATGAGTATTTTGAAGCATCCTAGGTTATTCTACTTTACATACTTCATGGGGAATAAGTCTTAACTCTTTTTTTTTAATGTTTATGAGTATTTTGCCTACATGTATGTCCTCGTACCAGTGTGTATTTGGTGGCAGCAGGGGCGAGAAGAATTCCCTGGAACTAGAATTACGTTGGTTGTAAGCCACTCTGTGTGTTGGCAATGAAACCACTGTCCTCTGGAAGAGTGGACATGCTCTTAATTGAGCTTCTTTTCCAGCCCTATGTAAAAGCAGTCTTAAGGTTGAGAGATAATTTACGTATTGGAGTGAGGCACATCTTTTGATATCTTTTGAGTAAGGGCATTATTCACCACTTGAATTATTTAAATTAATTCTTTTTTGACAACTTGGGTACCATGTGGATAGTTTCAGGCATTGAGGAAATAAAATGTAGACAGACGGATGAGCTCTCTAAGCATATATTTTAAGACATGGCCCTTAGGGCAAAATGATACTGTTTTGTGTCCCTGTGAGTTAAGCAGACGAGGTTGTTCTTAGTTGTATCCTAGGTACTTTGTCCTCTGCAAAATACTTAGTGTGTTTGCATGTATTTTGTATTATACAAGATGGAAAGCGCAGGCCTGGGAAACAATTTTTTTTCCTCTGAAGGCAGAAGTTTGTGCTGTTTAGAGACAGGGACATGGGAGCTGGGATGGAGACAGTCAGATATCAGATCAATCAGGCATATTATTTTTGGAGAAAGGATGTGGCCTGGGCTTCTATGTTGAACAATTCCTAACAGCTTCATTTATATTTATACTGTATTCTATTTCAATAGTTCAGAGTTGTGCTGCACAGCATTTTGTAGATCTTCCTTGTATATCATGGGGAAATTTAAGGCTGAGTGCATTGGCATGAGGAGAGTGTGGCCTGTAGTTTGTTTTGTTTAAGTCAGGTCTCACTATGTAGTTCTGGCTCTATGGAACTATGTAGGCCAGACTGGCCTTGAACTCCCAGAGCTCTATGCTTGCCTCTGACTCCCAAGTACTAGAGTTAAAGGTTTATGCCAACATATCCTGTGTGCTTATTATGACCATTAATGAGAGTGTAAAACAAATATAAATTGAAAATTACTCTAAAAGGATATGCTATGAACGGTTAAGCCACAGTAATTAGTGCTTATTTTGTCATCCATGACTAGCTGGGTTTTTATCTTCTATGTTTTTTATTTTTCAAGACAGGATTTCTCTGTATAGCTTTGGAGCCTGTTCTGGAACTCTAGCCCAGGCTGGCCTTAAACTCATAGAGATCCACCTGACTCTGCCTCCTGAGTGCTGGGATTAAAGACATGCACCACCACTGCTCGGCGGGGGTTTTTATCTATTAACATTAAAAACATTTATTGTGGATGTGAGTGGGTGCTGTGTGCCACGGTGCTAATGTCGAGGTCAGACAGTAACATATGGGGTTTGTTCTCTGCACTGTATGAATCCCAGGGATCAAATTCAAGTTGTCAAGCTTGGTGGCAGGTACCTTTACCCACTGAGCAATCTTGCTGGCCCTGGCTGGGTTTTCATTTTGTATTTTTTAGGCATTGGCTTTTCAGAATTCTAGTTGGAGGATAATGCTGTGAAGGTTTTTTATTCTCACTGATTCTCCCATGTTTTGTCTGTCTAAAGTGTCAACCGAAGAAAAAATCTGCACCACTGAAGTATGAAGTTGGTGATCTCATTTGGGCGAAATTCAAGAGACGCCCATGGTGGCCCTGCAGGATTTGTGCTGATCCATTGATTAATACGCACTCAAAAATGAAAGGTAATAACTTACAGTTGATTATTTGTGATAAAATACAATGTGGAATCATAGGCTTGCAGCTGCTTTTAGTGTAATTCAGGATTTTTGTTATTTTAGCAGTACACAAGCCATTGTTTTCTTTGAAAATTTTATGAATTGTTAACAAATTTCCTCTTTTTAGTTTTCTTTTTCAGTTTGTCATTTAAAAGTTGTTACTTGCCTGTAATCTCATGATTTGAAAGATTGAGGCAGGAATCATGAATTTGAGAGCAGCTACATAGTGAGACTTATGTTTTAAATAAAAATTCTCAGCTCTTCTGTATGTATAGAATGGAAAATGGAAATGGCTGTTTAGCTTTACCAATTAATATATATTCCCAGCCCCTTTATCCCCTTCTTATTTGTTGGAGATGGGGTTTCATGTACCCCAGGCTGGCTTTGAGCTCTCTGACCATCTGATCTTCCTCCATTTCCTGTGTGCATTATAGGTGTGTGCCACCCAACCCCTGTGAAAGGGTCATTCAGTTCCAAGAGGGATCATAAACCATAGGTTGAAAATTGCTGACTTAGGGGATTGGAAGCAGGAGGATTAAGGATTTCTAGGTCATCCTTGCCAACACAGTGAGTTTGAGGACAATATGGGGTACATGAGACTGTGCCTTAACAAGAAAGAATGACAGAATCTTGATTTGGAATATTTTTCTTTGGTTATTGTAATTTGTTTCCCTTACTTGGTGTCGCAGGGTTTCTATTTCTGTGAAGAGATACCGTGACCATGACAATTCTTACAAAGGAAAACATTTAATTGGGGTGGCTTACAGTTTCAGAGGTTTAGTCCATTATCATCATGGTGGGACATGGCAACATGCAGACAGACATGGTGCTGGAGAAGGAGCTGAGAATTCTACATCTTGATCTGCAGGCAACAGGAATTGAACTAAGTGTAGCTTGAGGATAGGAGACCTCAAAGCCTATCCCTACAGCAACACACTTCCTCCAACAAGGCCACACCTCCTAATAGTGCCATTCCCTATACGCTTATGGGGGCCAATTACATTCAAACTACCACACTTGGTTTAATATGTTTGAATCGAAGATATTTTAATTCTCTTAAAGCTAAGGTCTGAAACTTGATTTACTTACTTATTTTTATAGTTTGCAATAATATATGTATGTGTGTCTGATTGAGAGTATGTGTGAGTGCAAGTGCTTGACAAGGTCAGTGGTGTTGTGTCTCCTTGAGCTCCAGTTACAGGCAGTTGTGAACCATGGGTGCTGGAACTTGAACTCTGGTACTAAAAGAACAGTAAGTGCTTTATGGCTGAACCATCTCTGCAGATGCCTATTTTTATTTTTTGAAAAGCCTAGGGTATTATGTAGTCTTGGTCTGGAATTTGCTGTGTAGACTAGTTTGGCTTCAAACTAGTGACTATTCTGCTTCTATTGCAGAATTATACTGTCCCAGAAACCAGGAAATACCCCANGTAGTGGCCACTGGCCACATTGCCACTTAGTTCTAGTCATGCCTGAGGAATGAAACTTTTCATGTAAAATTAATTCTTTTATTTTTGAAACAGGGTCTCTCCATAGCCTTGGTTGGCCTGGAACTCACAATGTAGACCAGGCTGGCTTTGCACTCAGAGATTCACCTGCTTCTGCCTCCGAGTGCTGGGATTAAAGGCGTGCACCTTTACCTGGCTCAGTTTGGTATTTTTAAAAATTTACTTATTTTTATTTTATGTGAATGGATGGTTTGCCTACATGCATTCAAGAGGTTGGATTCCCTGGAACTGGTGTTATAGACAGTTGTTAACCCATGTGGGTGCTGAGAATTGAACTTCTTTCTGTTCTCTTGAAGAGAGAACAGAAAGTGCTCTTAACTACTGAGCCATCTCTGCAGCCACTACAGGGTTTTTTGTTTGTTGGTTTGTTTTTATTTATTTTAAAGGATTTATTTTTATTTACATTTTATGTGTTTTGCTTTAATGCATATACGTGCACCTTGTTCATACCCAGTGCCTGTAGAGGCCAGAAGAGTGCACTGGATCATTGGGAACTGGAGTTATAACTGGTTGTAAGCTACCATGTGGTGCTGGGAATCAAACTCAGGTCCTGTGTAAGAATAGCAAATGTTCCTAATGTCTGAGCTACCTCGTCAGCACTGGAGTTGTTTTTTCTGTTACTCTACCTGTGTTGTAGAGTTTTGGTTTCTTTTTGGTTTTTCTAGACAGGGTTTCTGTGTGTAATAGCCCTGTCTCTTCTTGCTTTGAGACCAGGCTGGCCTCAAACTCAAGAGATCCATCTGCCTCTTCCTCCTGAGTGCTGGGATTAAATGAGATTAAAGGCATACACCACCATGCCAAAATGCTATGTAGTCTAGATTGGCCTCTAACTCACAGAGGTCTGGTCGGCCTCTGCCTTCCTGTCTTAAGAGTATTTAGTAGTGTGATTAAATACCATGACCAGAAGCAACTTGGGGATGGGTGAGTATTTCTTCTTACATTTCCAGGTAACAAATATCTATCACTGAGGAATTCAGGGCAAAAACCTGAGACAGGAACAAGCAGAAACCATGGAGGAGTGTTCTTACTAGCTTGCTTAGCCAGCTTTCTCACATCACCCAGGACCATCTGTCCAGGGATGGTACCATGCAGTGAGCTGATCCCTCTCATATTGATAATCAATCAAGAAAATGTACCACAGGCTTGCCCACAGGTCTGGTGAAGCATTTTCTCAGTTGAGGTATTTTCTCATTTTCTCTATCCCATATCAGGTTGACATAAAACTAGTTATCACGTTCCCTGACTGCTGAGATTAAGTTTTGGGTTCTTATTCATTGTGGTTTTCTTTGTGCATGCTAATTGGGCCCCTGCTGTTTATTTTTCAGATACTATTTACATCATATAAGTTGAGTCCTATGCCAGTACAGTTGACAAAATAATCATCT
Source organism: Neotoma lepida (assembly GCA_001675575.1). Taxonomy (NCBI): domain Eukaryota; kingdom Metazoa; phylum Chordata; class Mammalia; order Rodentia; family Cricetidae; genus Neotoma; species Neotoma lepida. The sequence goes on from LZPO01096785.1 coordinate 983,402, forward strand.
TGCTTATCTTTGTGGGAAATTAGAGTCCAGTAAAAGAGAGAAGCCACCAGCTAATAATTTNTAAGACAAATTGCTAAATGGTCTTATTAATAAAAAACCCGGAGCCAGATATTGGGGTGAAAACATGAGAGATCAGAAAAGCAGAGAGAAGCCAGCCATGTTCTTACCACTTGGAGATCCTCCGCTAAAGAGACCTGCTTCCTGTATACCCACGCCTATATGCCTTTCTGTTCTGTCGTCTCATTTCCTCTCTCTGCCCAGCTACATCACTTCCTCTTCCTACCCAGCTCTGTCACTTCCTGTCTGTCTACAGACCTAGACCTTTATGGTTAGTGCTGAGATTAAAGGCAAATGCCACCATGCCTGGCTCTGTTCCCAGTGTGGCTGTGAACTCACAGAGACATCCAGACTGATCTCTGCCTTCCAAGTGATAGGATTAAAGGCGTGTGTGTCACCATTGCCTGACCTCTGTGTTTACTATAGTGGCTGGCTTTTTCCTCTAATCCTCAGATAAACTTTATTGGGGTATACAGATAAAATATCACCACAGTAATTAAATAGATAATTTCCTGAGAAGTGTACCAAACAATATTGGCTTCTAATCAGTGATAGGAATAGGGCCATCAACTTTTGATACAGAAGTATTCTGGGCAGTTTTGCTTAATAGTGCTTGC
>LZPO01096785.1:1014327-1025800 GCA_001675575.1 Neotoma lepida
AGGCTGGCCTTGAACTCACAGAGATCGCCTGCCTCTGCATCCCAAGTGCTGGGACTAAAGGTGTGTGTCACCATTACCCAGCTAGTATATAGTCTCTTAGCTTTGCTTTTTACCTTATGTGTTTTGGCCATATCACAGGCACACTGGATCTCACCTGACTTGGATGTGATTATATGTGGTAACATGTAGCAGTAACTTGTTTTCACTGCTGAGTAGTATTTAGCATAGCTATAGATACACACCCCATTTTATCTATTCATAAGTTGATATTTGGATTGTTTTGGCTTTGGGGCTGTTTTATTATTTTACCTGTGTGTGCTCTCTGAACTATAAAACTATTGCTAGACCTACCAGCACAAGCAGTTTATGTCTATAAATAGACAATACAGTGTTTTCCTTCTTGAAAGTTTATACTTGTAGAATAGAAATAAGAGCTTGTTTCTTTTCTGAGAATTTCAGTGGTGGTGAGCTTTAGCTCTTGGTTTGTTCACTCTTGCTGCTCAGCCTGTGTAAAGGCTTGCATGATCTACCATCTGTTATTTGCTTGTCATTCACTCATACTAGTGCCCTCCAGTATTCAAAAGATTGTGTTATATTCATCCTTTTCTTGATTATACCTTTTCTTAGCTTGCCAAATCATTTCCTTTTGTTCTGATGTTGCCCACCTACATCAAGGACAGCCAGGGCTACACAGAGAAGCCTTTTCTCAAAAAAACAAAACAAAAATAAATTAATTAATTAAAAAAAGAGGAAATGGATAGGGAAATTCTTCCCACTCTTCCAGCTATCCTATGTGTTGTGACTGGGCAATCTGTCTTAGGGGAGAATTGTANATGGGGGGAAGAAAGAAAAAGAATGTATCTTCTGGCTTTTAAGTCATTCAGTTGTTACTAGNTGTTTTCACTTCACAGTTTGTTACACTATTTAAGGAAAGTGCTGGTAATTTTTTCCTAAAAGAAAATGTTTTAGGCATTAAGAACTGTATAGCCTCTGTACCTACTAACCTTTGCCTTTGTGGCAAAAAAGCCATAAAACTTTACCCAAAAAAAGTCTAAATTAATAGTTTGTCAGACTCTAATTTGGGGAAGGAGGCATGAGGGGTTTTTGACAGGATTTCTCTGTGTGTAGCCCTTGCTGTTGTGGAATTCATTTTGTAGACCAGGCTGGCCTCAAATGCCTGCCTCTGCTGGGACTAAAGGTGTGCACCACTATGCCCAACTGTGACCCTAAAATTTTACTGTATTCTACAGAAAACTAACAGGTGTGCTGAATACAGATTTATCTTACTCTAGTATCCACTCCTTTGCACTCTGCTGGCTTCTTTGTTTGCCTCAAAGAAATAGCCAGAAAACTGAAGTTTGGCCTGAGTATTTTCTAAGAGAAAGTCAAATTCCTACTATATCATGGGAACAGCAACCTCAAGAAGGAAGGGAACAAGACAGTCTTGAGACCTGGGATTGAGACTTTGTTTAGGAATGAAGGGGCGGATACAGTGCTACCCCAGGAGCTTGCTTTAATAAAAAGCACCCAGGGATTTTAGAGTTGACAGATTTTGATTATTATCATGGCTGGCCTACCTCCCTAACTGACTTATAAAATCATAGTAAGTTTGATGTGCCACTTTCCCTCTTTGAGCTTCAGTTACATTATTTATAAAACGGAGATGCCGTTTTCTGCCTGGTGTGTTGAACTGAGGATTAGAGATCTTTGAACGTGAAGTGGTTGGAAATAATGAACCCATGTTGTTCTTAACATTTGTTTGGTGTTCCTCCCCATTAGAAATTAATGTTATTAGTATTGCAAAACTCAGATGTCTAATGGGGATTTATTAAATTATAATCTATTATTGTTTTCCTTAGAGCTTGAAGTCATGGGTATAAATGTATATATTTATTCCAGGTATGTTTTGACCTTTTGTTTTTTTATTTTGTTTTGTTTTTAACCAAGACAAGGCTTCAAGGCTTAGAGGGTATGATCCATTGTAGAAGGAACATCATCATGGTGGCAGGAACTTGAGGATACTTGTCACATTGCTTGGGGAAAATTCTCTGCTTTGGTTCATTTATAGATATATTACCAAACATGGAACAAAAAGAAAAATTCTATTGGTTTTTCATGCTTTGAGTAGCTGCGTAATTATATAGGTAGCAATGTAGGCATACACTTTAAGTAACTATTTTCGCCTTTTAATATTTGACCTCAACATTTTGTTGTCTCCCCCCCCCCCTTCATTTTTTGATATAGGGTTTTCCTATGGTCCCAGGATGGCTCTCCTGGATTAATACATTTATTTGTTGTTTGAGATGGTCTCATTGTATAGCCCTGGCTGGTCTGGAACTCTCTGTGTAGACCGGGCTGGCCTCGAACTCACAGAGACCCTCCTGCCTCTGCCTCATGAACGCTGGGATTAAAGGTGCACACCACACAACTAGCTTCTAATTGCTTTCCTTTTTGTCAAAAGGAGCAATACCATATTCACTTGAAGTAGGAACAGTTTCCACATAGTTTGTCAAATACCTCTTGCCTCCTAAACAGACCATACCTTACACTATGTAGGTGTTAGCCTCTAGTCGTAAGGGGCTTCAGTGTGCTAAATTGTATCAGAATAAATGTTTTAAAACTGAGACAGAGTGGGACTGAGTAGGAGAAATGGAGCAAATACCTGACCCTGTTAGGTTGTATACCCTTCTAGAAGTCATGAGCTTGGCTCCCTAAGTGTTTGTTTTTTGTCTTTGCTGTTTTGTTTGTTTTTGAGACAAAGGTTTATTCTTAAGCTCAGGCTGGCATGAAACTTAACCTTGTGTAGCTTGTGCCCGCATTGAACTTGCAGCAGTCTTCCTGCCTTAGACATCATGCCCAGTTCCCAAGGTGTTTCTTATTCCACAGAGTATCAGGTATTTGTTCCAGTTTACCCATTAGTACTTTGTGTTTTAATTTTAGATACATGCTAACTTTGTATTGGTATACAGAATGCTAGTTTCAGCTTAATCTTTTCCTTACTAAGGGAGTAGCGTATATATGGGGAGTTTAGTTTATACAAAGTAATAAAAACCCCCCTCCCAACTTTTGTTTTTGATAAACCGTAGCAAATAATTTCAAACTTCTTAACCAGATTCATTTATATCTTTTAAAATCGTTTTGAGCCTCTTTACTTCTTAGTAAGCAANAATTTACTTTCAGGGGTGTGGTAGTGGTTTCATGAAAGAGTAGGTTTAATTAATTAAATTCATTAATTTATAGTGAAAATATTTTCTCTTTTAGCTATTCGGTCAGAGAAGAAACGCCTTAGGAAGCCAAGCAAGTGGCTTCTGGAATATACAGAAGAATATGATCAGATATTTGCTCCTAAGAAAAAACAAAAGAAGGTACAGGAACAAGTGCATAAGGTATGCTGCAACATTTTAGAAGATGTCAGTTTCACCTGTAGTATCATAGTTTTATCTTCAGAAGACAGTCATTTTCTTTAACTGGAATCTTGCCTTCTCTGGTGTTTGTTTTGTTTTTTTCTATTAGCTTCTAACACAGTGCCTGCCTGCCCTGTATCAGTTATTTAGAAAGTGTATAAATGAATCTACGTATGTTTCTGTTTATTTTCCCCTCTGCTTTTGTAGAGTATTTAAGTATTTAGGAATATTGTTATGATGCAACATTAAGAACCTGGATAATGAAGTAAAAATACATAGTTTTACCCTAACTTTTTTTTAGTGAGCTAAAGTTGTCATAGTGCTGACTAATCTCTTTATCTTTATTTTACATCTTTGTGAATAAGCAGTATGTATGTAATTAGTAGCCAAGGAATGTCCTGTACTGTATTAGCCATTACTCTGTGGTTTAAAAAAAGTGTTCACGAACTTTGTTCATTTTATTAGTGGTTATAAAATAAAAGGACTTTAAGATTTTTTTCTCATCTCTTTCTACCTTAAGCTCACAGTCTTTTTCATTAAAATTTGAAATTCTTTTTTTTTTTTTTAATTTATTTATTTATCATGTATACCGAAGAGGGCGCCAGATCTCATTACAGATGGTTGTAAGCCACCATGTGGTTGCTGGGAATTGAACTCAGGACCTCTGGAAGAACAGTCAGTGCTCTTAACCTCTGAGCCATCTCTCCAGCCCCCTTGAAATTCTTTGAAAGCAAAATAAATGTTTCTTATAATCAAGGGGTTTAATTTTAATTGTTAATAATAATGAGGAATTTTGATTTTTTTTTTCTTTTCCTCCCTCTTTCTTTGGCTTACCGTTTTAAAGTTTAAATGTTAAATATTTTNCTTTTTAATTATACTGAAATATTTCACAAAGTCTATAATAGTACCTATTTTAAGTATACAGTTCTACAACAGTAAGCATAGTTATAGTGCTATACAGCCATAAGTATCAATCATCTCTAGAAATTTTTGTTTCCCTAAACTGAAAAACAATACTTGCTGGCTAAATAATTCCCCTTCCTATCATTTTCCATATTATATTTTTCATCTCTATGAGTTTAATTCTTCTAGATTCAGATTAGTGGAGTTTTGTAATACTTTGGCCTGTTTCCCTTAGCATAATATCCTCAAACTTAGTTCATGTCATAGCAAGTATCAGAATCTCTTGTGTTTGTTTTGTTTTTCCAAGACAGGGTTTCTCTGTGTAGCCTTGGCTGTCCTATGTAGCCCAGGCTGGCCTTGAGCTCACAGAGATCCACCTGACTCTGCCTCCTGAGTGCTGGGATTAAAGGTGTGAGCCACCACTGCCCAGTCCAGAATCTCATGTATTTTTTTAATGCCTTTTCCTTTTTTTTTTCTGTAAATGCTAATAATTTTGGCCTGGGTATTCTATTTGCACCTACTCTTTTTAGGTAAGTTCCCGCTGTGAAGACGAAAACCTTGCCCGATGTCGCTCTAGTGCTCAGAACAAGCAGGTGGATGAGAATTCTTTGATTTCAACTAAAGAAGAGCCTCCAGTTCTTGAAAGAGAGGCTCCGTTTTTGGAAGGGCCCTTGGCTCAGTCAGATCTTGGAGTTGGACATGCTGAGTTGCCACAGCTGACCTTATCTGTTCCTGTGGCTCCAGAAGTCTCTCCGCAGCCTGCCCTTGAGTCTGAGGAATTGCTTGTTAAGACACCAGGTAAGGTGGGGGTGGGGTCTCAGTGTATAAGCAGATATGAATGGATGCAGCAGGAAATTTCTACTATGTGTTGTAAAACTGATGTCTTTTACTGTATACAACAGTTTTATTCGAGGAAATCCCTAAAATAGTGGCTAATTTGATATGCGTCTGACCACAAATGAATTTGTGGAGCACTACGAAGGAAATGCTTTTAGAAACTACTTTGTTTTATTGTCCTTTTGTGATTATTGATCAGCTGCAGTGTGAACCAGCAAACAAATAGGAGTGCTGCACACAGGTGGAATAAGAACTTGAAACCTGGCTGCTCTTCCAGAGGTCCTGAGTTCAATTCCCAGCAACCACATGGTGGCTCACNACCATCTGTAATGAGATCTGGTGTCCTCTTCTGGCCTGCAGACATACATGCAGGCAGAACACTGTATATATAACAAATAAATAAAAATCTTGGGGAGGGGGAAGAACTTGAAACCTAAGTCCCCTCCCCCCATGGGGTCACTATGTAGCCCTGGCTCACCTGGAACTCTCTCTGTAGACCAGGCTAGCCTCAAACTCAAAAAGATCCACCTGGCTCTGCCTCCCAAGTGCTGGGATTAAAGGTGTGCGCCACCACACCTGGTGAAACCTAAGTCTCTTTCTTTCATCTACTAGCTCTACCAGTTCATGTGTTCCTTGGATATTTGTTTAGTCTCTAAAGTTGTTTGATCATGTATAAACTGGTCATAATTGTGCTGGAATAATAGCTCAGTTGATGAGGTGATTGCTACAGTTCATTCCCCAGGCCCTGCATTAAATTCCAGGTGTAGGGGTGCATGTTTGTAATGCCAGGCAGAGACAGCCTTGTGTAATCGTGAGGCCTTGGGCCCAGTGAGAGACTAAATCTCAGAAAACAAGGTAGATGGCCTCTGAGGAACAACTTGTAAAGTTGACCTCTGGCCTCCACAGGTATGCCCTAACACCAGCATACAAAGAATCAATGTGTTATCTTAGAGTTCTGAAAACACAGTAAGTATATAGTAAGTTTCAGTACTCCCTTGAAGTTCATTTCCAACTGATTCTCATTTCATCATTTGCCATGTCACCTGTGGAGAATGAAATCTAAACAGACTGTTTCTGTCTCTCTCTGTTACTGTAGACAGCCAAGGAGTGGGGAGAACTCTTAAATGTCCTTACATTTAGATAATAGTAAGTTATTATCTATACATTCCCAGCATTAGTTACTGGTATTTTTCCTTTAAAAAAAATTTGTAGATATTCTTACTGCAGTAAAGTGGCATCTAAAAGATTTTTGTTTTATGTTCCATTATTTTCATTTTCGTCATGCCAGGACTCCCACCTAGGGCTTCACACATGCTAAGCAAGTGCCTTACCACTGAGCTCCATGTCCAACTCCTAAAAGATTTTTAAAATTACATTTATTTGTGGAGTTTAGAGGACAACTTTCAGGGAGACAGTTTTTATCATGTGTGTTCTGGGATCAAACTGAAGTTAACCTGTCAGGCTTGGCAGCAAGTGATTTTATACACTATGCCATCTTGCCAAACTAAAGGATATGTTTTAAGGAACAGGAATGAGTACTTACGGTATCACACAAACATGTGTATGTGCATATGTGGGTGTGTCCTTGAGTATACACAATTACATTGTAGGATTATTTGTTTTACCTTTTTTCCTTTTTTGAGAGTGTCTCTCTATATAAGCCCTAGCTCTCCTGGAACTCGATAGGTAGGTCAGGCTAGTCTTGAACCCACAGAGATCTGCCCACTTCTGTCTCTGCAGTGCTGGGATTAAAGGGGTGCAATACCATACTCAGCTTGTTTTACCTTTTTTTTCTCTTTCTTTTTTGTCTTTTGGTGGGAGTGGTTGGTTGTCAAGACAGGGTTTCTCTGTGTAACCCTGACTGTCCTGGAACTCACTCTGTAAACCAATCCCTTTGCCTCTGCCTTCCAAGTGTTAGAATTAAAGGCATGTGCCACCACTACCACCTGGCTTTGTTTTACTTTTTTCGAGGCCTTGAACTATGTAGTTCTGGTCCATTTGTGCCCAGAATCCAGCTCTACTTTATTTATCCTCACTGCCAATTGATTGCTATAAATGTACTTTAGCCCTTTTGATTTTGCCCTAATTCTGTGGTTCACACATACACACAGTCATTATACACTAATTAATGTGTGTCTTCATTGAGTAATATTTCATGTATTTTAGTAAGCACTATTTTAGAGCAATACATTCTTACTGTACCCTTCCTTATAACATGATGAAAAATGCAAACAAGATTGTGACTCATATTAATACAGATTTTCATTTTTCAAAATTAGCATGTGCTCAGTTTCTAAAGCATCTAAAGGAAAAATTATGTGCATTTCAGGAAATTATGAAAGTAAGCGTCAAAGAAAACCAACTAAGAAACTTCTTGAATCCAATGATTTAGACCCTGGATTTATGCCCAAGAAGGGTGATCTTGGCCTTTCTAGAAAGGTATGTTATTTTTGTCCAGTCTAAAATAGGCTTAAACCCAGGAAATACATGATTTAAAAATGGCATTTTTAGTAGTATTTTTAACATTGATATGTATAATCCTCCTTCCTTAATTGTGGTTTCGCTTTCTACAGTTCCAAGTAATTAATAACTGTACTCTGAAAGTATTAAATGGCAAATTCAAGAAATACACAATTCATATTTAAAATGCATGTATAGGGTGTGATAAGATAACCATGCCATGGTATCTTGTGCTCTGAATATGACTTATCCTTTGTCCAGGCTTTCCATCTATGTCATTGTGTGGGTTACTGGGTTAGTTCATGTTATCACAATGTTTGCTTTCAAGTAATCCTTTTGACATANTATGATTACAAAGTGCAAGTGTGGTGATGCTGGCAGCTTACTTAGATATGCTTAAGAGCCTGGTAAGTGCTTTCTTTAAGTGGAAAGGTAAATGTTCTTGAGTTAATAAAGAAAGAAAACTGTATGTTGAGCTTACTGAGTATATTAAGAATGAACCATCTACTCATGAAATTATGAAGAAAAAGAAACTTGTGAAACTTTCCTCAAACTACAGAAGTTACAGTCAGAAGTGTGTAATAAGTACCCAGTTAAAATGGAAAAGGCATTGCATTTGTGGGTGGAACACATAAACCAGAAAGTGTGTTCCAATTGATGGCATAGAGGTGTGTCACAAGAATTGAGCCATTATAAAAACATCGGAGAAAAGTAACACAAAGCCATATATCATAAATAAAATTTAACTACAGAGATTTAGGAAATGTTTGAACTGAAATATAAAAATTACTGGAGAAACATTGTCTGCTGGTGCAAAAGTGGATGCCACCTTCCCAGCAGAGTTGGAGAAGTTGATTAATGAGAAATATTATGTAAAGCAAGTCTACTTTGTGTTAAAAATGGGCCTTTTTAGAAGAGGAGAGACTGGCTTATGCATAAGATAAATATGAAGAAGACATGAACTCTGGTATTTAAGTACAAATAAGATATTTTAGGAAAGAGAAGAAAACCACATTCACATAATTTATAGTAGTATAATATTATAGTTTTGTCATGTGCCTAATTAAAAATTCAGGTTTATTATATATTATGCTATGTAGGAGAAAACAGTGCATGTAGTATTTGTATTTTCAATAATCCAAAGGGAAGTTCTCAAAACTTCCATTGTGGCAGGGTAGAGGTAGGGCCAATGCAGATTAATATATAGAGAAATTACAGAGTTTCAGTATGCGTACTTGATCTGTCTGAGATCCTGTATTTAAAAACTGTTTTGCAATACATAGCCTTGGTGTGAGCTGGCTTCATGTAGTTGTTTTGTTTTGTTTTTTCTTTCTTTCCTTTTGGCAGTAGTAGAAATTAAGGCTGGAGCTCACACATGCTCAGCATGCATTCTGCGATACATTTTTGTCGTCTCCCCTACCCCCACCCTGTAACTCGGATTGCTAAATGGTCTTATTAATAAAAAAACCCAGAGCCAGAAATTGGGGTAAATATTGAATGATCAGAGAGACAAAAGAACAAGCCACCTGTTACCTGTAGGACTCCTCAGCCTGAAAAGCTTTCCTCAGCCGAAAGACTTTAGTTCCTGTCTCCTCATGCCCTATATACCTTTTTCTGCCCACCATATCACTTCCTTCTTAGTGCTGGGATTAAAGGTGTGTGCCACCACTGCCTGACTCAAATGTTTAACTCCTAGACTGAATCAATCTCATGTAGTCCAGGGTGGCTTTGAACTCACAGAGATCCAGACGGTTCTCTGCCTCCCCAGTGCTAGGATTAAAGGTGTGTGCCACCACTGCCTGGCATCTTTGTTTTTTGTTTTTGTTTTTTGTTTGTTTGTTTGTTTTGTTGTTGTTGTTGTTGTTTGGTTTTTCGAGACAGGGTTTCTCTGTGTAGCTTTGGCGCCTATCCTGGAGCTCACTCTGTAGACCAGACTGGCCTTGAACTCACAGAGATCCACCTGCCTCTGCCTCCNGAGTGCTGGGATTAAAGGCGTGTGCCACCACCTCCTGGCTGGCATCTATGTTTTAATCTAGTGGCTTGTTCTGTTCTCTGATCTTCAGGCAAATTTTATTAGGGTAGACAATGTATCACCACCAGCACCCCCTTTCCCTTCTGAATGTTTTTGTTTATTCTTTGAGAATTTCATGCAATATATGTTGATCATATTCATTCCATCCCAATTCCTCCTAGATCTCTCCCCCACTTCCCTACCCATTCAGCTTCATGTTCTCTCTCCCTCTCTCTCATAAACAATTTTGGAAGTAAAGAACAAAAAATNATGGAGTCCCCTTTGTGTTGACCAACTATTCCTGGCATTAGTGCTTACCCTGGAGTGTGGTTGATACACCAAGTGTTACTACACCAATAAAACTAACTTTCTCTTCTCCATTAATAGTCAAATGCAATAGCTCCTCAACTAGTGGTAAGACTTATTGTCCACCTCCCCGCTCCTACGCTGGAATTTTGTCTGGTTTGAATTTGTGCATGCTGTCAGAATCTCTTGAGTTTATATGTGCATCCTACCCTGTTGTCTGGAAAACACTAATATGACTTATCTGGCCTTGGGTTCTTGGCCTCATTGACAGTGTCAGGTCTGGGTTCTATCTCATGGATCGGGTCTTAAATCCAATTTAAAGAGTGGTTGGTTATTCATGCCACTGTTGCTCCAACCCAGCCCTTTCCTTACTTTGTTATGTAGGCGGGGCCTCATAAATTGCCTTGGCTCCCCAATAACACAAAATAATTGAATGTAAAAAATATTTTTTAATGAATTTTGAAAAGAAAAAAACAGACTATTATAAAATCATAGTTATTGTACTTCTCTTCTTGCTTAGCTGGAGAAAGCTTAGGTCTTATAATCCTGTTCTAAGGGCCTAATTTTTGCTGCATACTACCTTATTTGGTTTGACTTGTCAAAAAATGTATTTGTGCTTTATATTTCATTTTAAATTTTTTTATTTTTATTTTGAGACATTGTAGTTGGAAGTTTCTCCAGTCCCACCTGGCCCCGCGGTCCCACAGCTGCTGTAAAATAATCACTTAGAAGCTTATAATTAATCACAAACTGGCCCATAGCTTCTAGCTTCTTGCTTTCTAGCTCATATAAGTTAACTCAACCCATTAGTATTAATCTATGTATCTCCACATGTTCTGTGGCTTTACCTGCGTCCCATTCCATTTTTTGTTGCTCCTTGGGCGGTGGCTGGTGTCTCTCCTTACTCTCTTTTTTCCTTTCACTATCTCTCTTGGATTTTCCCGCCTGGCTCCATCTTGCCCTGCTATAAGCCAATGCAGCTTTATTAGCCAATGAGAGTAACACATATTCACAGCATACAGAAAGACATCCCACAGCAAGACATGGTCTTTGTATGCAAAGACTTATGCAAAGGCCTATATGCCTTTTTTCCCCCTAATGCAACATTATGTCTTAATTGCTTTAAGAAAAATAATTATTTAGGACAGAGTCTTAGTATATATCTCAGGATGACTTCAAACTATCAATCCTCCTGCCCTAACCTGCTAAGTGCTTGAATTTTAGGCATAATTATAGGCATGTGCCATAATACTTGGAGGTTTTGCATTTGGTAGTTGGGGAGGGAGGAGCTAAGGACTGTACCCAGACCTTTATACATTCTAGGCAAATGCACTTGCTACTCAGCTACAACTGCCATGTGAGTTGATGAGTGTAACAGCAATGTCATGTCCAGAAGGCAGCCCCATTTTGAGTGTTTATTTTCTTTTCTTTGGTTTTTTGAGACAGGGTTTCTCTGTGTAGCCCTAGCTGTCCTTGAACTCTCTCTGTAGACCAGGCTGGCCTCAAACTTGAGATCCACCTGCCTCTGCCTACCCAGTGCTGGAATTGAAGG
>LZPO01096785.1:1025905-1037022 GCA_001675575.1 Neotoma lepida
TTTTGGTTTTGGTTTTGGTTTTTGGTTTTTCGAGACAGGGTTTCTCTGTGTAGCTTTGCTCCTTTCCTGGAACTCACTCGGTAGCCCAGGCTGGCCTGTTTATTTTCATATTAATAGAATATCATTTATTTAAGGACTGTAGCCAGGTACAGTTTCCTTTTTTTGTCTAAAGTTTTAGGTTTAGTGCACAGAGTAATGGGTTGAGCTGTGGCCTTTTGGACCTGTGTCCAGTGTCCATTGCTCGCAGTCCTCCCCTCTTTCACTCCGCTTGCAGTATCTCTTATCCTCTTGACTNGTCCCCTTTCTCCTTATAAATAGAGTCCCCCACTTCATTTTGGGGGTTTAATAATAACTTTGATCTGTAGTGGTAAGCTGTCATGCTATTCCATGACTTAGAGTTGTTTTACTGTTCAATGTTCATTGAGTTAGTTTGTTGATTCTGTTGGATGTAGTATTCATTTAAACAGAACATACACTAAAATTGGAACATACAGAGAATTGGGTCCTTGTATAATGATGACATGGATATTGATCAAGTATTTCACATTTGTTTCTCATTTGAAGCTTGTGTATGTTTGCGTCTATGTATATTACATGAAAACACAGAATTGAGACAGGGTCTCATGTAGCCAGGATGGCTTAAAATTCCCTGTGTAGCTGAGGATGACCTTGACCTCCTGATGCACCACCGCAGCCAGTNTGGTCCTTGTTTTTTGCTTTTTTGTTTTTGTTTCTTCTGTTTTAAGGCAAGGTCTTGTTATCTAATCTCCAGCTACAACTTGTGGTCCTCCTGCTTCAGCTTCCTGAGTGCTTAAATTATTGTACCGATAGTAGAAATTGCCAAAATAACCCAGGATTTGTTGCTATCCCGAATTTTGGCACATATGGTGCTTTAGAATGGTTTTCTGTGCCTGAATAAACCCTGTTGCTTTTTGNTTATTTACAGTGCTTTGAAGTGGGTCGCTTGGAGAATGGTNTTGTTGACTCNCGTGCCACGTCTCATTTGAAAGAGTTTGGTAGAGGTGAGTATTTTTGATATTGAGAAAATGTAAAGCAGGCCAATTTACAGCACTTTATTGACTAGAAAGATAATTTCATGTATAAAATTATGATCTAGTACAATTATAATTTTTGAGACTTTCTGACCACAGTATGCTTTCTGAAATCATAGGAATCTATAGCTATTTTTAAGTCTTAATGCTATTACTAGTTAAATGAAGTTCAATTTTTTTTTTCAGTAAGGAAATATTTGGACTAATTGTGAAATATCAGTTCCTCCTTAATTTTCTTAAGTAGTCTAACTCTCCAGATTGTACCATTAATTTCATAGCATGGATCCAGTTTTGATTTCGTTAGAAAATATCCAGTTCAGTTTGAGAGGGGAATCCTAAATCATCTGAGTTGTCCTTCACAAATTGTTTAGGTTGCTTTTTATCACATCTAAATTGTCTTTAGTTTCTTCTCGTACATCTGTGCATTCTTCAGCTAGCATATGCTTGAAAAAGAACACACATGTTTGATACTGTTCTATTGTGGTTGTATCTTCTTAAGAAAAAAATTATTTCCACTTCATTCTTTTTCTGTTCCTACTATAATGCTTCTTCCCTATAAATCCCCAGCTGCATTCCTCTTTTTGTTGTTTTGTTTTTCCATGACGTACTGATTTCAGTTAGCTTCTTGCATGATCATAAGTGAGGTGTTACTGACTGGAAATCAGCAAATTACTAGTAACTATACCACTGAAGAAAACCACGCTCCCTTTCCCCTCAGCTGTTACTAGCTTCACTAATTCCTTAGGTCTCTTAAGTCCCTCCCTAGCTCATAATGGATTGTTGACAGACTACATTTAGTGCACGTAATCACAGCTACTATGAGTTCATGATACAATGGCCATGCCATATCTAGAAGACAGTGTTTAGCAGCATTCCTCCTTTCCCTAGCTCTTACAATCATTCTGTTCCTTATTTCACAATATTCCCCAGTTTTGAGTGGGGTTGATGTAGATGTACTCTACAGCCACTTATTTTCTGCCCTTTGACCTGTTATAAGTATCTATGTTGCCGGGCGGTGGTGGCGCACGCCTTTAATCCCAGCACTCGGGAGGCAGAGGCAGGCGGATCTCTGTGAGTTCGAGGCCAGCCCGGGCTACCAAGTGAGTTCCAGCAAAGGCGCAAAGCTACACAGAGAAACCCTGTCTCGAAAAACCAAAAAAAAAAAAAAAGTATCTATGTTAACCATTACCCACTGAAGAAAACACTCTGTTCAAGGCTGAAAGCAGCATTGATTTATGTAAAAATAGACATTTAGTGGTGGCGCACGCCTTTAATCCTAGCACTCGGGTGGCAGAGGCAGGCGGATTTCTATGAGTTCGAGGCCAACCTGGTCTACAAAGCGAGTTCCAGGACAGCCAGGGCTGTTACACAGAGAAACCCTGCCTTGAAAAAACAAACAAACAAAAAAAGACATTTAGAAAGTAGCTTGGCAACATGCCATACAGCAAAAACAACAGCAACAAACCAGATATTCCCCTCCTCCCTTCCTAGTCATGGCCTTTTGATTAGCTTTATAGTCCCAATTATGAGTTTCAGCCAGTGGAGCGGGCCTCAAATCCACTAACAAAGTGGCTTGTTTTCTTCACTATTAGACCAGTCCTGCCACTATTGCACCGGTGGGTGCAGCTTGTTTGGCAGGTTTTGTCGCTTCCCCAGCACTATAATGGCACCTTCCAGCACTAGGAAAGCTGGCTAACGTGGAGGAAGCTTAACCACTCAGTTCCAGCTTCACCTCTCCATTTCCTGACCCTGTAGTTGAATTGTTTTTTTAACGGCATAGTCTAACTTTGTAGCCCTGACTGGCCTTGAATTCATTCTGTCGACCAGGCTATAGTAGTTTCTTCTTTTAAAAGATATAGCTGTCACCATCCTGTTTGTTTTTTGAGAGCGAGTCTCTATATAGCCGTGGCTGTACTGAAACTGAATGTATACTAGCTGACTTCGAGGTCTGCCTGCCTCTGCCTCCCAAATGCTGGAATTGAAGGCATGTACCACCAAAGCCTATCCCCTGTAGTGACTTTTAAAGGCTTGTTTTTCTATTATTTGAATTTTCACAAACTGTGTTCTGGCATAGAGTCATTGAAATATCCCTTCAAATTTGAGCACATGGCACTAGATGTGCTCTGCTGGCAAACTCTTAGATATATATTTCTGATACCATGATCCATGATTGTTGAGTNTCTTAGCAAATATGTTGGTTGATTTTAGTCACAGGCAATTAGAATCACCTGTCCATCAGTTTGCTTGCTTTTCAAACAAATGGCTTGCAGATAATGTCAGGTCTTTTCTGATACTTTAATATTTTATTCATTTATTTTTAAAAACCTTTATAAGCTGGGGATTGGAGAGATGACTCATCAGTTAAGAGCACTGACTGCTCTTCCAGAGGACCTGGGTTCAATTCCCAGCACCCACATGGCAGCTCATAGCTACCTGTAACTTGAGTTCCAGGGGACCCTATACCCTCACCCAGACATACATGCAGGCAAAACACCAAGGCACATTAAAAGATAAATAAATAAAATCCTTTATAAACTTTATCTTTTGTAAATTTAATCTGCATGGTTCAGCACATAAGAATCTCTAGCTGAGCAAGGTAGTACACACCTGTGATCCCACTACTTGATAAAATGAAAGAAGTGGGTGTCTGTGAGTTAAAGGCCAGCCTGTAGTCCATTCCAGGTCAGCCAGGGCTACATAATAAAACAAAAAAAATTTTTTTTTTTTCTTGAATACAGGTTCCAGAAACTCTCAACTCATGATAGAACACTTGCCCAGCATGCATGAGACATGAGTTCCCTTCTTAGCACCTCCAAGTAAAAAGAAAAACTTACCCTTACCTTAACTCTCTTAATCTTGGACTATTGCCTATTCTAGTAACTTCTCATCTCCATAAAGTAGTTAGAAACAGTAGTATTGGTAATAGCCTCATTGATTAGTGTAAATGTCTTGGAACTTTTTATTTTTTTAAAGATTCTTCCCACTCCAGCTTTTAGTTCTTTAAAGTAGATACAGATTTGTTCACAATAAATCTGATTTTAAGAGAACATAAAGGTTAAGCATAAAGGCATAGTGTGGCGGCTCAAGCCTTTAATCCCAGCACTTGGGAGGCAGAGGCAGGCAGATCTCTGATTTTTAACTGAATTTAAAAAGTGTTTTAACTGAATTAAGATTGCAGATCAGGGGCAGGCAAGATGTCTTTAGTGGCTAAAGGCACTTTCTGCATATCTTGATAATCTACGTTTGATCGCCAAGACTCACCTCTGTTCTCCTCTCTGTGCTATAGCATCTCTGCTTACATAAACACCATTTGTGACCAGATAATAGAATGTTTTTGAAGATGTAGATCATTTTTAAGTACTACATGCATCATTGCTACTGTATTAAAATTATATCTGGTATTCAAACAAATTTCACTACCAAATGCTAAAGTAGACATCAGTCTAAAATGCTTATTAAATTACCCATAGGTATAAGTATAGGTCATGATTTTCAAATCTATTCTTTCTCCTACTAAATCAGGAATGCCACAGTTATAGAATATTCCAGAGAGCGTGAGGTCAATAATCCCACCAAAAAAACTCCATTGTTTCCTGGGATCATTGTCCAAGGACCTCCCTGAGTAGGCACATAGGCTACCTCTTAAGTCCCTTTACATAATCTTTGCCATGTTATCATCCCCTATTAAGGACAGACCTATGCTCTGTAAGAAACTAGGCTTAGGGACCACAGGTAGAGTTCACTTGGTAGAGTGCTTGCCTGACATGCACAAAGCACCGCGTGTTCCATCCTCAGCACCACAAGGTGTAATGACACATGCCTATGTCTCAGCATCCTGTAAGATTCAGCAGAAGGACTGCTATTCGTTAGTTTAATGACAGCTTGAGCCACAGAGTAAGACCTTGTTCTAGAACATCAGAAGAAAATTGTTCTAATGACAGGAGGAAAAGATTGCAACTGCAACCCAAGCAGTGGTGATGCATACCTTTAATCCCACCACTCAGGAGGCAGATGAGGTGCATCTCTGTGAGTTCAAGGCCAGCCTGGTCGACAGAGTGAGTTCCAAGACAGGCTCCAAAGCTACACAGAGAAACCCTGTCTCAAAAAACAAACAAACAAGTCTATAATAATATATTCGTTCAGATGAGTTTTAAAGTAAAAGATAATGGAATTTTTTTACTTTTGCATTTTATAATTCTGGGCTAAGTAAGTACTTTAAAATTAGGGGAAAGTTATCTAAAATGGTGGAAACAAGGGTTGGAGAAGTAGTAATTTAGCAATGAAGAGCAGTTACTGCTCTGAGATCCTGTGCCTACATAGGGCAGCGTACCCACACTTTTACCTCCAGCTCCAAGAGATCCTGTACCTCTGTCCGTCTTCAGTGAGCCTCTGCACATACAAATAGAAGGGGTGGGTATGGTGGGGCATGTTTTTAAGCATAGCCCTCATAGCCCTCAAAATGCAGAGGCAGGTGGAGTTCTGTTAGTTCAAGGCCAGCCTGGTCTACATATGGAGTTCTAGGCCAGCCAAGGACATATGAGACTCTGTCCTAAAAAATAAACGTAAATAAGAAAATAGTGGATACACTCCAGAATGAAAATGCACCAAAGCTGGGCATGGCTCTCAAGTGTCTTGAATAAGCTACATGCCCTGAGTATCGCCATAGTCAAGGCTCAGAGTGTTTTTCAAAATTCTTTGTTTGTTTGTTTGTTTTTTGAGACAGGGTTTCTCTGTGAAACAGTCCTGGCTGTCCTTGAACTCACTGTAGATCCACCTGCCTCTGCCTCCTGAGTGCTGGGATTTAAGGCATGCGCCACTACTGCCCGGCTTTTTTCAGAATGCTTGATGAACCCTCAGAAGCTTTTGGAGCCTAGTCTGAGGTCAGGGAAATGTCTCTGAGAAAGTCTGGAGCAGCAGTGACACTTTCCCTAGTGTGGTAGGCTTCAGGTTAGCATGGGAAGTGAAAAAATTTACTAAGTTCTGACACCTTGCTTCCTTAAGACAGCTAGTTAACGGAGAAAATTTTAGCGTTCATATATCACCTTATTAAATATTAAAACATTTAGTGTATATCGAACATGGACAAGGTTTATTTAGCACTGCTTTATTTAACACTGCTAGAAATAACTGGACAAGATACTGCTACCTCAAAATGATGTGCAGAAATGGTATAGAAAAGGATGGTAGTATCAAGTCAAGCAGTAACCCCAGCTTACTTGATGCCCTTAGGTTTTGTGGCCTCGCAACAATCTTAAGGGCTCTATATTTTAAGGCCCAGCAAATACTTGTTGAGTTCATGTTAGAAAAGTAATCTCATATATTGAAGATTTAGCTCATTTGCTAAATATCATAGAACATCTTATGAAATGCCTGTTTATATTTCCCTTGGTGTTTCTATAACAAAGAATTTAAATAAGAAACTAGAATTTCTTATTCTAGTTTTGCCCGATGAGATTATATATTCATTGTAATTGTTGAATGTTAAAAGGTATACTACCACTAAATGATAATCCTAATTTAAGTCACAAAATGTAGGGAGATCTCTTCCTACCTCTATGAGACAAATCTTACCTCTTTCCATTTTAATTCTTTTTTGACCTATCTTTTGCTTTCTTTATGACAAGATCTTACACTTAAAGTCTGGGCTTGTCTGGAAATTCCTATGTAGCGGAGCCTGGCTACAAACACATACAAATCTTTCTTTAGCCTCCTTGAGTACTTGAGTTACATGTGTTAACTACCATTCCTGCCTCCCACGTTAATTTGCTAGGATTTCAAATGCATGCCACCATACCCAGCATCTTTTTACATGGGTTCTGAGGATTGAATTCAGATCCTCATGCATGCAAGGCAAGCATTACTGACTGGGTTATTTCCCCAGCCCCCATCTTAGTTCTTACCATGTAGTGATGTAAGTGGTTTTCTCCAATCTAAAACCTGGGGATGCTGGGCGGTGGTGGCGCACGCCTTTAATCCCAGCACTCAGGAGACAGAGGCAGGCGGAGCTCTGTGAGTTCCAGGCCAGCCCGGGCTACCACGTGAGTTCCAGGAAAGGTGCAAAGCTACACAGAGAAACCCTGTCTCGAAAAACAAAAACAAAAACAAAACAAAACAAAACCTGGGGACTAGAATTTTTCCTTCATGGTAAGTGTATTTCTTCTACATCTGGTCATAAAATGCAATTACTTTAAATGAAAGATTTATTTATATTTGTATGTATGAGTGTTTTGCCTGCATCTCTGTATGTGCATGTGTTGTGCCCACATTGCAAGACACCACCCCTACCCTCACCCCCCCAGACCCATATCAGACCACAGAGACCACCACAGAGCCGATATCCAATGCAAAACACAGGGGTTTATTGATCACAAGCAAACCCAGGCTTGGTCTGTGTCCAACACTCCGATACAGCAGGTGGAGTAGGACGGTCCTGAGCTCTCAGAGTGAGGGATTTTTAAAGGGAAAAACCAAAA
Source organism: Neotoma lepida (assembly GCA_001675575.1). Taxonomy (NCBI): domain Eukaryota; kingdom Metazoa; phylum Chordata; class Mammalia; order Rodentia; family Cricetidae; genus Neotoma; species Neotoma lepida. Next base: position 1,033,431 of record LZPO01096785.1, read on the forward strand.
GCAGAGTGGTACAAGCCTTTTCGTCATAGGATTGGGTGAGGGTATGTTACCTTTGAATTTACTGGTTGAGGGTTACAGTTATCATTTTTGGGCAGGCCTGGACAATTCCCAGGCTCTGTCCTTGAGCTGCCATGGAGGCTGGCTGGCCTAGCACATACTGACTGTGGAGGCTGACTCAGTGGCCCAGGCTCTGTCATTGACTTATTATGAATGTAGCTCTNAGTTGGTGAGGGGTCCCAGACAGTAAACAACTGGCTGAACCTTGAGTGGTCAAGTACGTGCAGAAAGGGAGCTATTGCAAGGACTGTTGTTCATGGCCCTCCCAGAAACTGCTTGTTCAAGTCTCAGGAGACTGAAATTGAGCCTGATCTCTGAGAAAAGACTGAGCAGCCTGTTATGGCGTCTGCTTGGTCCTTTCACATGAAGTCCCATGCTCTATTTCCATCTCCCATCACTGTCTGTGCCAGCCCCCCTCCCATCCCTGTGTGAGTGCACAGTTTTTGAGACAAGATTTCTCTGTGTAGACCAGGCTGTCCTTGAACTCAGAGATTTGCTTGCCTCTGCTTCCAGAGTGCTAGGGATTAAAGGTGTGCACCATCATGCATGGCATGCACACACATTCTTGCACACACGCACACTTTTTGTCTTAGAGATAGCCTTATATAACCCAGTCTGCAGGTAAGGATGACCTGTGCGCTCCTGATCCTCCTCCTATTTCCCGAGTGATGGGATTTTAGAAAGGGGTCAGCACACCTTGCTTGAATTGCTTTAATTTTGTACACACACATTTGCTTGTTTACATATATATGTGTGTGCCTCGGAATAGCTCATTGGAGTTGGTTCTGTCCTTCCACCATGTTGACTTAAAGGCTAGTGTCTTCACTAGCTAGTCATCTCTCTGGCCCTTTTTTTTGTTTTATGACCTATACCTTTGCTGTTTACATGAGGCCTTGCCATGTCGCCCTACTAGTTATGTAAAATTAAATGAATTTTATTTTATATTTATTTTTTGGTTTTTTGAGGACAGGGTTTCTCTACGTAGCCCTGGATGTCCTGGAACTCACTCTGTAGATCAGGCTGACCTCAAACTCACAGAGATTGGCCTACCTCGGCCTCCCGGGTGCTGAGATCAAAGGCAACCAATGCACGGCTATATTTTTTTCTTTTTCCACCTTAGAGAAAACCTACTAAGTAGGATAGTTTATTGAAAAACAATTTCAATTGAAGTATTTGTAACATGAAAATTGACTCAAAATACAACATTTTATAGACTTAAAGAAAGTCCTTCTAGGCAGGAGAGATGGCTCAATGGTTGAATTCTTGCTGTTCTTACAAGATTATGTGGCGATAGGTTCCTAGCACCCATTGAAAGCCATTTATAACTACTTATAGTTCCAGCACCAGGGAAATTCAGCATTTTTTTCTGGCCTCCCTAGGCACTGNATGCACAAGCATTCAGGCACACACATAAACACATTAAATAAGTAAAATATTTTTGGAATGTTTTATTGCTGTTTCTTCCTTTCTCAGACTTTTCTGTTAAGTGATTAAGTTATAATAAAACCATAGCTATGATTGTTGGGGAAAAAAATGCTAGCTTTTAGCTTTGTCTTAAATAATAGTTTTCTAGTAAGATAAAACCTATTACTCCTGGGGTTGGTGGTACACACCTTAATCCCAGTAGAAGCAAGTGGATCTCTGTGAATTCAAGGTAAGCCTGGTCCACAGTCAAGAGAGAGACTGTCTCCCAAAAATAAATAAGTAATAAGTAAATACTACGTCTGTTTAAATATTCTAGACATTTCAGTTACAAATAAACTTTAAGTTAGGTTTCACTGTAATTTATCATAATTTTTTAAGGACCTTTAATTGAAGGATAAAAAGTTGTTGGACACGTATTTGTGTAGCTAGCTATTAGGTAACATTTGTTTTCCTGTCATAGGCACAACCAAGATATTTGATAAACCAAGGAAACGAAAACGACAAAGGCACGTCACGGCCAAAGTCGCCAGAGTGCACTATAAGAAAGTGAGAAAGGACGACCCCTCCAAAGAGACACCACACTCAGAGGTATTGCTCGGTTCCTCACCTTTTGACCTTCCAAAGAGAATCGCCTTTCACACTAGAAGTCCCATCCTCTCCCTTGAATCTAAGAATAGTGTTCTACTGAGATGATTAATTAGGTTTAAAGAATCTTGACTTATGGAGAGCCCAGTCCCAACAAAACACATACTGCAACTGTGGGTAATGGCCCCTTTAAAAAGATAATAACCTGTGCTCGAGATAGCAGATACAATATATGTAACTGTTGCCTTAATGCGTAGAGTTGTTCTAAAACCAGAGAGTACAGCTTAAGTAACCAAATAATATGAATGAACCTAGATTGTGCCCTATAAAAGTTAAGACTGCTGCAGTTAGGGGGAAATTCCATATGGTTATTTCTTGACCATCAGTTGCTTAATTTGGGATGTTTATAAACATCAGCTTTTGAAAAGCATTTAAAACTATCTTTACAGAGCATCAATGTAGTCACTGATGCTACCTCTGTGTTTTGAATGCAAGTTAAAAATAGAATTAGATCCAGTGAGTGAGCATCACAGATGCTGCTGCTGAGTGTTTTCTAATTTGAATAGAATGCCCAAGGGGGGCATTGCCTAGGAAACACGGATCTTGGAAGGACAAATAAGTAATCAAATAAACTTAAGAATGTTTTCTCTCCCTTAGTGAAACCTTTAAATGGAACAGCTCAAAAAGTTCCAGTGGAACAGCCTCAGAGCAGTTAGTGGCAGGGCATGAGGCGCCCACTACCCGTCCAATCACAGCAGGGTTAGAACTAACATTGCATGCAGTCCGCCCGCGTGATTGGCTGAACATCTGTAAGTGCTTAATGGCTAGACAAATAGCAGCCCAGAGGGAGGAGGGGGTCAGATGGAGGAAACATCAATAATACAGATGTGGGACATTATTTTTTCTCTGCAAGGGAGAACTGATGATTGACAGGACTGCTGCCAGCCCCAAGGAGATTCTTGAAGACGGCATAGAACACGATCCTGGGATGTCTGCATCCAAAAAACTACAGGGTGAACGAGGTGGAGGAGCAGCCCTCAAGGAGAACGTGTGTCAGGTAGGGGATGCTCGTCTCAATTTGTTGCCTGTGAACTTCTTGAGAAACCGCCCCCCCCCCTTTCTCTCTTAAAGACCTTATCTCAGTTAGAGAAAATGATTATGGATCATTCCTCTTTTAAAGTTATAATTCTTTTGTCTCCTTTGAAAAGCAAAGAGAAGGAATTAATTGAATATTGGTTACAATCTGCCCTTGTGGCCCAGGAGTATATATATGCCCCCAGAAACAGAGCAAGATCTGTTTTCACTCAGTGAAAAAAATTTTCTTGTCCTCTGCCTGTCATAGTGTGAGTCTCCTCCTTCTCTTCCTCTTCTCTTTGAGATTTTTGTCTTTGTTTGTTTGGTTTTTAGTTTTTGAGAGAGTCTCACATAGCCCAAGCTAGCCTTGAACTCTGTGCCCTTCTGCTTCTGCTTCCCAATTTTTGGGAGTTTTAGATGTGTACCTCCATACTCCATTGCTTTTTTTTTT
>LZPO01096785.1:1049557-1081886 GCA_001675575.1 Neotoma lepida
ACACACACACCTTAACCTCCACTTACAGACACGTACACACACATGTACACACACACCTTAACCTCCACTTAACAGACACGTACACACACACAAAGAGTTCAACCTTAACCTCCACTTGCAGACACGTACACACACACAGAGTCCAACCTTAACCCCCACTTACAGACACGTACACACACACAGAGTCCAACCTTAACCCCCACTTACAGACACGTACACACACACAGAGTCCAACCTTAACCTCCACTTACAGACACGTACACACACACAAGAGTCGAGCCATGCTCATTGAAGTCTTCTAACAGAACTTTCAAAAGAAAATCCAATAGATTTTCAAGAGTTATAGTAACTCCTAGGTTCATTTTCAGATTTTTCCATTTGTCTCAAAGGTATTAAAGAAAGAAAAGGCTGGAGAGATGGCTCAGAGGTTAAGATCACTGGCTGGTCTTCCAGAGGTCCTGAGTTCCATTTCCAGAAACCACATGGTGGCTCACAACCATCTGCAATGAGATCTGGTGCCCTCTTCTGGCATGCAAGCATATGTGCAGACAGAATACTGTATACACAACAAATAAAGCCTAAATAAATAAATAAAACTCTTTGAAAAAAAAAAAAAGACCAAGACTGTGATATTTTTAATTGTCAACTTGACACAATGTAGAATTATCTGAGAAGGGATAAGAATTGTCCTTAACGCACTAGTACAAGCCTTTAATCCAAGCACTTGAAAGGCAGAGAGAGGTAGGCAGATCTCTTGAGTTCAGATCTCAGAATTCCCCAGAAAGCTTCACAAAAAATTGTCTAACTCTGCTTGGCCTATGGGCATGTATATAGGAAATTGACTTGGCAATTTAGGGTGGTCTAAAAGTGCATCCCATGCATTCATTCTCTCTACTCCAGACTGGGTAGCACTGGCTGCTTCAAGTTCCTGCCACCTTGACGTCCTGCAGTGATAGACCATAATCTGAAATTGTAAGCTAAAGTAAACCTTTCTTTGTCAGGAAGTTTTGTCACACAAACCAGAAATAAGACTTGAGAGCAAGCACTTACACCCACTGGGATGTCTGGCCAACCCCTTGTTCCTGTGTTTTCTGTGTCACCTACGATGTAGTTGGATCTAAAGGCTGGATTTGATTATAATTGGGTGTCTCTTTTGACAGGAATGCTTTGTAGACAGGAATGCTCTGTTACATCATACCAATAAGCACATATCAGTTCAGATTGCCCACTTATAAAGGTACTAAAGTTGTTCATTTGTTAGGGTCAGATTTTGTCAGTTTGGTTCNGTAAAGTTCTTTACTAACTTAACACCTAATGGCTTAGATTGGGGTAGATTCCTGTAATATTAACTTGTTTCCTCTCTCCTTTCCCAGGAATCCATACTTGTTTTGTATGTAAGCAGAGTGGGGAAGATGTAAAACGGTGCCTTCTGCCCTTATGTGGGAAGTTTTACCATGAAGACTGTGTCCAGAAGTACCCGCCAACTGTCACACAGAACAAAGGCTTCAGATGCCCTCTCCACATCTGTATAACTTGCCATGCAGCTAATCCAGCCAATGTATCTGCTTCTAAAGGTAGTTTTCTGTTGTAATTGTTGTTTTTTAATATAAATCAATCTAATTATAAGACTTCAGTTGCTTTGGCACTATTTATTTTCAAGTGCAATCTGGAGCATCTCTTCATAGACTCCTGCTTGTCGGTTTGGTAAAGGAGCAACATTGTAGCCTAATAGAGTAATGAATTCCACTGATAGCATGTTGTATTCTGTGGGATTTCTAGCTGGTGGTTTAAAATATTTAGATATCATGGGAGATTTTGCTTGAAAACATCTTCTATTCAGTGCATTTTATATCCTCTTTTAATTGTTGCTATCATGTGGATTGATTTAAGCAGTTTGATGCTGATTTTTAGTTACCGAGGTATAATAGGAGATCCATCTGGAAACAAGCATCCTAGAGTACTAGACAAACACTAGTACCACTGTTCCATTCCTCTTTTTTTTTAATCTTTTGGTTTTTAAAGACAAAGTTTTTTAGTGTAGCCCTGGCTGTCCTTCCACTCCCTCTGTAGACCAGACTGGCCCCCAAACTCACAGAGACCCTCCTGCCTCTGCCTCCTGAGTCTTTTCCTTTTCATCGGACTTATTCTAGGCATTACAGGATTCAAGGCAGTTATATGGCTCATGGATCACGGTCTCCTTGCTGAGGCAGGTGTATTTACAGCTGTGCAGTCCTATTCCCACTGGGGACTAGCACAGAGATCCCCTCTTACTCTTAATAGTGGATTACATGTTTAAGAGCCATGGTTTTAGGTAGTCCTTCTTCCTGCTTACGAATAGACTTACATAATGCACTTCGTCTCCATATGTAATCTTTTTCTCTTGCTCTTCCCCCATTTCTTTGCTGTCTATAAATGTAGGTCGTCTGATGCGCTGTGTCCGCTGTCCTGTGGCATACCATGCTAATGACTTTTGTCTTGCTGCTGGGTCAAAAATCCTTGCATCTAATAGTATCATCTGCCCTAATCACTTCACCCCTAGGCGGGGTTGCCGAAATCATGAGCATGTTAATGTTAGCTGGTGTTTTGTGTGCTCAGAAGGTAAGCTGTGACTTATATTTATATTGTATGTGTATTGGAGTGAATATGTGGACAACTTACAGGAGTTGGTTTTCAAACTCAGGTCTTAACTTGGCCCATCTCTCTGACCCTGACAATAAGATCTCTCAGTCAACCTTTTATGGCTAAACTGGTGTGCTATTGAGTCCCTAGGACCTGCTTGTCTCAGCTACCCACTGCTGGGGTTTCCTTGGGTACTGGGAATCCTAACTTAGGGTCCTCATACTTACGTAGCATACCCATTATGACCCACTGAGACATCTCTCTAGTCCCTCATGTATCCTTTTTAATTTATAATACATGAGGCTGGGAATATAACTTAGTTGGTACAATACTTGCCTAGCCTAGCATACCCAAAGCATTGTATTTTATATAAATTGATGTGATGTGCACCTATAATCTTTGCAGGATATGTCTGTACATCACACAAATGCAGTTCTAGAGAAGGCCAGAATATGCTNTCAGACCTAGAACTAGAGTTACAGAGAAGGTTGTTAGTAACCATGTGGTTGCTGGGGAATCAAACCCTGGTCCTCTACCAGAACAGCTCATGCTTTGAATCTCAACTGAGCCATCTTTCCAACTCCTGAAGGAAGTTTTTATTTTATTTTATATATGTATATTTATTTTTATGACAGGGTCTATGTACAGGCTTGGCTATCCTGGAACTCACTTTGTAGACCAAACTAACCTCAAATTCACTGAGATCCACATGCTTCTGCCTCCAGTGTGTATCTATTAAAGGCATTCACCACCATGCCCAGCCTGAAAAAAAGTTTCTAGAACAGTACAGAAAAACAATAGCACAGGCTAGGAAAGAAGTTCAGTCATATATGTTAAAAACAAGTCCAAAAATCACCTAAAATTCTCTCATTGTACTAAGTCTCTAGCCACACTTTATTTAAAAACAATTTTAATAAGTGTGTGATGGCAAATGGAAACGAAATTATGAACCAAGAAACTNAGGTTAACTATTCAATAGGGATGCCAAAAACCCTTCATCTGATGTGACTCCCCTCTGGCAACAAAGCAAATGATGTAACTATGTGGCTGAAACTGCCATCTTCTGAAGAGTTGGTGTTAAGGGGGAGAAAAAGATGGGAAAGACCTAACCATATGGATGTGCTGTTTATGTGTCAGTACTGCTGGGTGATGTGTTGACTATGTTATAAAGAGTGACTATTGTTCATTATAAAATGTTGCTACTAGGAAAATTAGATCTCAATAAGGAAAGTGAATTCCTGAAGTGGTATGGTCTTAGAGCTTAAAGCTCCTTCCTGTCACCAGCTGAATCAAGTTTTAAGGTTGCAGGGATGGTTCACTTGGTAAAGTCCCAGCCACACAAGCATGATAAATAAGGTAGAAAGTGATCAAGGAAGATATCTAACACCAGCCTCTGACCTCCACATGCATGCAAACACACAAACATGTACATACACAAAACTTAATTGTGCTTTTTTTATATTGTGGTTTCTTTTTGCATAGTCTTAGGAGAAAATGTTTATATTGATATTGATGTACATAAATTTTCTGTTTACTTTTCACTTCATTTCCATAACTAATTTTGCTAGTAAAATGTACTATTTATTATCCGAATATGAAAATTTTTTATGTAAGCTGGGAGCTTGGGAATATTAGTACAGGCATATTGTTACAGAAAAGTCTTTCTGCTCGTGTTTTACTAAGCCCTGACTGGAGTTACAAATAATTGACTAGGAGCTGAGCAAAAGCCATTTCTGCTGGACTTTATATGTAACCTTGTGGTCTAAATGCCAGATTTCTTCTTCCTGTAGGAGGCAGCCTTCTGTGCTGTGATTCCTGCCCTGCTGCTTTTCATCGTGAGTGCCTAAACATTGATATTCCTGAAGGAAATTGGTATTGCAATGACTGCAAAGCAGGCAAAAAACCACACTACAGGGAGATTGTCTGGGTAAAAGTTGGTCGATACAGGTGAGTAAGCATGACAAAGAATGGCAGTCTGTTCTTTTATCATCCTCTGTTTCTTGGGTTATGGTAGATAATTCACTTTTTGTTTTTGCTTTTTCTCTGTGTAGTTCTTGCTGTCCTGGAACTAACTCTGTAGACCAGGCTGGCCTCAAACTCATGGAGATCCACCTGCCTCTGCTTCCTGAGTGCTGGGATCAAAGGCATGTACCACCACTGCCAGGCTGATAATTAATTAACTTCTTAAAATGCTGTTCATGATTAGGCATAGTACTTCAAAGTCCAATCAAGTTTTCTCTATTAGAAAAAAATAAATACGATTTTCAGTTCTAGGAATAGTATGTGTGCTGTAGCAAAATTTTTTACTGAAGTGAAATAAGCCCATAACCTCATAAACAAGGAAAATCCATTGTTAACATTTCAAAATATTTACTTGCAAACATGCACAGTAATATCCTTCACCAGATAATTATCCATTTAGTTTACACCCAATTGTTCATTTTGGTTTTGAAGTTGTAATTGAACTGGGAATGCATAAAAGTCCACAACATAAATGTAGTTTTGTTGTTTGATTTTTAAACACGGTTTCATCATGTGTCCCGGGCTGCCCTGAGACTCATAGACGTCGTCTGCATCTGGTTCCAGTCATTTACCCAGCTAACATGAATGATTTCAATATATAACCTGGCACACTATGGTTATATATTTTATGAATTACTGGCTATGTGTGGTTGGTATACCCTGTGTTCCTAGCACTTGGGAGCCTGAGGCAGGANGATCACAAGGTCATGACCAGTTCTGCCTATGTAGCAAGACCCTATGTAGCAAAACAAGCAAAAAAAGGTCTACTAGAGAAAAGATAGAAGGTTATTAACACAAAGAAATGATAGATCTTAAAAGATGGAAATATTAATTATCTTGGTTAGATAATTACTGGGACTTTCTTTTTTAGTTTTTGCTTTTGAGTTAAGGTCTTAATTATGTAGCCCTGGCTGACCTCAACTTGATTTCGAACTTGATATGTAATCCAGGCTAGCCTGAACTTGCCTCTGCTTCTTGAGTTTAAATCCCTCCTGGGATTAAAAATAAGTTTCAGCCAGGCGGTGGTGGCACATGCCTTTAATCCCAGCACTCGGGAGGCAGAGGCAGGCGGATCTCTGTGAGTTCGAGGCCAGCCTGGGCTACCGAGTGAGTTCCAGGAAAGGCACAAAGCTACACAGAGAAACCCTGTCTCGAAAAAACAAAAAAAAAAATAATAATAATAATAATAATAATGTGCCACCTAGCCCAGCGGAAGTTTCTTCTTTAAAGTCCAAATTGTCTGGTATACTACTGTTGATACCCTTAATGATGAGCATTATTTTTTCCTCATTTTTCATTGTCACGTTTTCATTTCTCCTATTATAATTAATTTTAATAAATTTAATTATGTATGTGTCTAAATGTGAATATGTCTACGTGAGTACAAGTGCTCTCTGAGACCAGAAGCTTGGGATTCTATGGAACTGAATATACAGATGGTTGTGAGCCACCTGACATGGGTGCTGGGAATGGAACAAAGTCCTGTAGAATAGCAGCGTGAACTCTTAGTCACTGCCATCTCTCCAGCCACCACTGTCAGATTTTCATTTCATTGTTGAAGAAAATTCTTAATGAATATTATAAATATTCATGTATCATAATTATTTCCTCAAAGTAAAGTAACTGATTCTAAGAAATTATTTATGTTTGTTGAGTGAGCCTGATATTTCAGGCTTCTGGGATAGTCTACTTGATATGGCTGAATGAACAAAGTGCTTGATGCACAAGTATGAGGCGGACTAGTGTTCTGAACCTAGCACCTTCATAAATGGGAGGCAGGTCTGGTAAGCCCACTTGCAGTCTCAGAGCTTGGGAGGCAAAGGTAAGTATCCCTGGGGTAAGCTGGCTAGCTAAACTAGAAAGAACTGGTGAACTCCAGCTTCAGCTTGAGAACCTGCCTCAGTAAATAGATGGACAGTAACTCAGGAAGACATCCGTTGTTCACTTTGTGCCTGTATACACATTTGCACACTATATATACATACGTGCAGGGGAAAAAAAACCTTAAGTAGGTTATTTTCCTAGTGCCTTTGCAGCCTTGTAGAGATTTCTTCTTTTATTTGTACCTTTTCCAGGTGGTGGCCAGCTGAGATCTGCCATCCTCGAGCTGTTCCCTCTAACATTGATAAAATGAGACATGATGTGGGAGAGTTCCCTGTTCTCTTCTTTGGGTCTAATGACTATCTATGGACTCATCAGGCCCGAGTCTTCCCTTACATGGAAGGAGATGTGAGCAGCAAGGATAAAATGGGGAAAGGAGTTGACGGAACATATAAAAAAGGTACGTTTACCCTTACTATTTCTCAGGCAGGCAGAGACTTCTGTAGCTGAGTATCTCCTCTGTGTTCAAGTTCATATAATGGTTCAGGGTATCTGAAGTATTACAAGTGATGCTACTTGTGATCCCAGGACTTGAGGCTAAAGCAAAAGAATTGCAGGGTCAAGGCTACCCTGGATTACATAGTGAGCTCCAGGATGATCTTTGCTACATAGTGACGCTGTGTCTCAAAGAGAAAAAAGGAGAAGACAGGCATCTTAGCACACACTTGTGATTCCAGCTCTTGGGTGGTGAAGCACAAGTTCAGTGGCCTGAGTCATATAAGACCATCTCGAGCTGGGCGGTGGCGGCGCACGCCTTTAATCCCAGCACTNGGNAGGCAGAGGCAGGCGGATCTCTGTGAGTTCGAGGCCAGCCTGGGCTACCAAGTGAGTTCTAGGAAAGGCNCCAAAGCTACACAGAGAAACCCTGTCTCGAAAAACCAAAAAAAAAAAAAAGACCATCTCAACAAAACAGAATTAGGATTATAGATGGAGTTTAATGGTTCAGGGCTTGCCTGGCATTTGTAAAGTCATGGATTGCTTTCCAACACTTAAAAAACAGTTTTCAAATTTAGGTATCCATGCTGATACACACCTGTAATCTAGTGGTTAGGAGGATCACAAATTTGAGGCTAGCTTCTGCTGTTGAATAGCAAGACCCTGCTTCCTCTTCTCCCTCCAAAAAAAAAATGGGCCAGGTATGGTAGCATTTTAATTCCAGCACTCTGGAGGCAAGCAGGTGGACCTCTGTGAGTTCATGGCCAGCCTGGTCTACGTAGCGAGTCTGTTGAGAGACCTTGTCTCAGAGAGAGGGGGAGAGAGAGAAGTTAAAGAAGTAAATCAAGTAGAGTTTCTAGAGTGCTGTCATCAGTGTTCTGACCTAGCAGCTCCATGTTTGCTCGAACTATTGCTTTTGTAGAGAGTTAGTTACTCCACAAATCATAGTTTCAATGTTAACTTTAACTGTACCTTGAGGAAGACTTTCCTTGGTCTTTGCTATTCTTTTGACTCAGCATCTCATCTCATCAAATAATTGAGCTGTGTAACTCACTTCAGTTTGGTGCGCAAGGACTTTAACAGTTTTTTTTTATTGTTTTATTAAAATTGGAGTTTTTCTTTTTTTTTTTCCAAAAGTTATAAAGGCAATTAAAATTGCAGGGAAGTAAAGATTTTTAATAAACTGGTCTAGCATCGAAGACAATAATGTCTGCTGAGGCTAAGATAAATCCCCTGGTATTAGCACATCTAAGTCAGTTTTGAGCCTTGTCTTTCCCTTAAGATATAATGGGGGAGAGGGAAGGTCTTTGAATAACTTTCTGGATAAAGTAAATCTGCAAGGCACTTGGTGTTCCCTCAGTGAAAATCACCTATCTATAGAAAAACACCTGTCTATATTATCCTTTAGAAGGCAGTATATTTCTGGTTAAATGGATGTTGCAGCTTAAGAATTTGTCTGCAGGGTGAGGAGGAAAGGGATTTTAAAAAACTGATGCCTAGTCTCTAATCGCAGTGCTCAGGAAGCGGAGGCAGGCGGATCTCTTGAATTCCTAGACAGCCTGGGCTACACAGAGAAACAATCTGTGTATTTAGAAAAAAAATAAACNAACAAAAAAAACTGATGCTTACTAGCAAGATGATTCTAGAGACCTATGTTCTTTAAATTAGAACAGAACATTAGCTTATCAAATGTTTGTTTACCCTGTATTCTTAGATCTGTGAATATATCCCTATTTGCCATATGGTTTCTGTGGAAAAACCTGGACTTCTGGTACTAATACTACAGGAGCTTGAATATTGAGTCTTACATCTCAGGTAGTCAATAACTACACTACCACCATCGTTGTTGGTGCTAAACTGGCTGTCATTGGGGCTAAAAGAGAAGATAGAGTGTAGGAAAGGCCTTGTATCTGAGCCTGTTGCAAGTTTTTGTATATTTGTTATTATACCTACCTAGACCAAGGCTTAGCTAAATAGCCCTCTAGGAATATGTCTTTTGTGGGAGAATCTGACATAGGTATTAACAGTCAAAATGTCATTCTGTGACTGTCATAGCAGACGTGCATCGAATGCTGAACAAAAAGCATAGGTAGGTCTGGGATTTGAAGTTTTCAAGTCAGGTATTTTTACCAAAGTGATGCTTTGAAGAGAGAACCATAATAATAGTTACCGTTTATTATTGTCCAGGCCTGTTCCAATGTTTGTTTTCTGTTTTAAGTTTTTACAGCAACCTTATGGGTAGATAGCATTCTAATTTTGCAAGAATTGGCCATGTAAAAGTTACAATATTTTTTTTTAAAGATTTATTTATTATGTATACAGTAGAGGGCGCCAGATCTCATTACAGATGGTTGTAAGCCACCATGTGGTTGCTGGGAATTGAACTCAGGACCTCTGGAAGAACAGTCAGTGCTCTTAACCTCTGAGCCACCTCTCCAGCCCAAAAGTTACAATTTTTGAAACTGGGTTTGGTGGTACACAAGTTTAATCCCAGCACTCCGGAGGCAGAGGCAGGTGGATCTCTGTGAGTTTGAGGCTAGCCTGTTCCAGGACAGCCAGGGCGGTTTACACAAAGAAACCTTGTCTCAAAAAACTGGGGTGAGGGGGAGTTACATTATTTGCCTAAAGGTCTCTTTGCCACTCGGGAGTTGTGCAGGAAGAGTTTTGGCTCTGGCAATTAGACTGAAGTTCCAATTTTTTTCTTCTTTGTTTTTGAGACAGGATCTCAATGTAGATTATAAGATGAGAGCCTATATCTGGAAAGATGAATGGAAGTAGATGGTTTGGGTAGTTCTAAGAAGAGAAGAAACTATAACAGGGAAATGTGAGTGGAACAGAGCATAAACACTGAAGACAAAGCAGGACATGCATAATAATCACGAGGTATTCAATATTGGTCAGAGGACAGAATTTCTTTAAAGAAGTAACAGAAAAGCTACATAAAGGAGAAAGGGAAAGATTAAAATTCTCAGTTTTATCCTGGTTGAAGAACAATGAATTAAAAGTTTATGTTGAGAAAACTTGGAGTCGGAAGATTTGTTGGAGTTTTCAGCCATTACAGTCTTCTAAGGATTATGAAAACACGCGGTGAATTTAGATTAGATAGAAGGATCTGCTTATTGTTGGAGCCCATGGTGAAATTTACAGAATGAGTATTAAGAGAATTTCATCTTTGAAATTCTTCCGGAGTGGAACAGGCACATTGCCTATGGCACCTAGGAAATTGTGCTTCTGGAAGCAGCACAATTTTTATTTTTCTCTGACTGTAGCAGTGTGTATTTTATATTTGTTTATGGGTTGTATTTTATCTTAATATTATGCCTGAATACCTTGGAGACTTATATAACCATTTAAAAATTGATGTCATGGTTTTGGTTTTTCATGTAATAGTAATGTTGATGTATTGTTGCTAGGACATGGGTTTTCTTTCCTTCCTTCCTTTTTTTTCTAAGGGGGAGGGTATCGAGACCGGATTTTTCTGTGTAGCCCTGGCCGTCTGGGAACTTGCAGTGTAGACCAGGCTGGCCTCAAACTCACAGAGATCTGCCTGCCTCTGCCTCCTGAGTGCGGGATTAAAGGCATCACCATACCGCCTAGCAAGACATGGGTTTTCTTTAGCTTAAAAGGGAAGATAGGGTAAAATAAATACAGCCAGAGATGTTTTTTAAGTGATACTGTTTTGTTTCCTCAGCTCTTCAGGAAGCTGCAGCAAGGTTTGAAGAGTTAAAGGCCCAAAAAGAGCTAAGACAGCTGCAGGAAGATCGAAAGAATGACAAGAAGCCACCACCTTATAAACATATAAAGGTAAGGGGGCAAGTCTTGACACTGTGTGCTCCTTTCTTTTCCTTGCTCATGGTAAACATTTAAAAATTGCTTTGAGAGTTGAGAGCATAAAATAAGAAAAAGTTCTTTGTTGTCATTTCCAGCACATTGTGGGAGCTCTTCTCTCCTTGTCAGACTTGGCAGTAAGCTCCTATGCCTGCTGAACCATCTCACTGCCCCTCTGCAGTATTACAGTATTGCAGTATTACTGTGAATAATTGATTCCCCCGTCTCCAAAAAAGTGATTATTTGTCTATATGAGCATATATATCGTNATCTTATGTCAGACCTTGGTTAAATTCTTTTGGCCTAGCAACTTTGAAATTGATTTTTTTTCCCTAGTGCTAGAGGTTATAGGCAAACACTCTACCACCAAGCTACAGTCTCCCATCCCTACCCCTTTTTAATTAGGAGATAGGGTTCCATTTGTCTGGGCTTGCCTTTAACTTGTAATCTCCTGTCTTAGTCTCCCAAATAGATGGGATTAAAAGCATATACCAGCATACCTGGCTTGAAATTTAGATTTCATGCATCAACTGTGGCTTTATTATTATATGAACTATGTCAGTCTTGATTTCTTCATAAAATATGTCATAACTTGAAGGAACTGACAATTGTCTATTAAAGATCCTGAATTTTCTTATGTTGACTTACATGATTCTATGTACTTCTCCAGGTGAACCGTCCTATTGGCAGGGTACAGATCTTCACTGCAGACTTGTCAGAAATTCCCCGTTGCAACTGTAAAGCTACTGATGAGAACCCCTGTGGGATAGACTCAGAGTGCATCAACCGGATGCTGCTCTATGAGTGCCATCCCACAGTGTGTCCTGCTGGAGGGCGCTGTCAAAACCAGTGCTTCAGCAAGCGCCAGTATCCAGACGTAGAAATTTTCCGCACATTACAGAGGGGCTGGGGTCTCCGTACAAAAACAGATATTAAAAAGGTAAAGAAAAACTTATGAGTTTTTTTTTTCTTAGCGCTTGATATAAGTAGTTCTTCTTGATGAATATGAATATTACATAGAGGACACATAGTTAGGGATTATAAATAAGCTCCAAAGTTTAGAGAGGCTTGGGAGTGGATGATCTTGTCATCAAAGTCCTTACATTGGTCATGTTCACTATGTAGAATAATACAGGGAAAAATTCATAGAGATGTTATAAGATTATTTACACTTTTGTGAAAATTCTAGAGCCATTAGTGAAGATGAGGGAACAAAGATGGTTATAATTTTTAATAAAATATTTTAATCGGGAGAAACAGTTTGGGATTATTGTGACAAGCACTGTTGAGCTAATGCAGGGAATCTTCAACATGAAATTTGGAGGGCCTCCTCCACCTCCTTCTTCATTTAAGGCAAGGCAAGAGTTGATTAACAGGCTTTTAATCTGTGTGTGTGTGTGTGTGTATTATTATTACTATTATTTTTTACTTGCTATATGTCTGTATGANGGTGTCAGATCCCCTGGAACTGGAGTTACAGACCTTTGTAAACTGCCATGTGGTTACTAGGAATTGAACCCAGGTCCTCTGGAAGAACAGCCAGTGCTTTTAACTGCTGAGCCATCTCTCCAGCCCCTTGAATTGAGAAAGGTGGATGGGAAGGACGTCAGACATGCCCAAGAATGTGCTTTTCAAAGAGTTGCCAGGATCTTCAATTTTTTTTTTTTTTTTTCTTTGCTTGTGGTTTTTGTTTGTTTGGTGGTTCGGGTTTTTTTGTTTGTTTGTTTTGATTTTTCAAGACAGGGTTTCTCTGTTGCTCTGGCATCAAACTCACAGAGATCCGGCTGCCTCCGCCTCCTGAGTGCTGGGAATAAAGGGGTGCGCCACCACACCTGGATGTTCAAGTTTTTAATAGATAATATTATACATTCTGGATAGAAAAATAAGTCTTATTTGACAATTTAGTAAAATAAATCTTATTTTCATTATTTCTAAAGAATTTTGTTGGGGGCTGGATAGATGGCTCAGTGGTTAAGAGCACTCACTGGCTGTTCTTCCAGAGGACCCAAGTTCAATTCTCTGCACCTATATGGCAGCTCACAACTGTTTATAACTCTAGTTGCAGGGGATCCAGAATCTTTACACAGACATACATGCAGGCAAAACACTAATGCATGTAAAATAAAAATAAATAAATTATTTTTTTTAAAAAATAATTTTGTTGAGGTTTCTAGGAATCACAATGACATATTTACCAAGTGTTTATCTTTTTTGCCAGCCAGGGTAAGGATTCAAGTCTCAAATGTTATTTGTGAAAGATGGTATAATTGTGGTATCCAGAGTAGGGCGGACAATGGTGTGAAATGTAGAAGGAAAGTAAGCAGGGTGAGCTCCAAGAAAGATGAAATAGTTGAAACTGGCTTCCTGGCCCTCAGACTGGTAACAGAATTGACTTGTGTCTTCATTACTACTTCTCACTTTCCAATTCTGGTGGTTCTTCAGCGTGCCTTGTGCCCTGGGGCTTTTCTGCTCGTGGGAATGAGGAAGTGATTTTCTTCCTGAAGTGATTAAGGCATCATAGATAATAAAATGCACATACTTTGGAGAATCATCCATATTATCTTTTAAATAAAAGTTGCACATATAAACACCAATGTACTTTACCATTAAGTCATGAGCTGTTTCTTATTCCAGGGTGAATTTGTGAATGAGTACGTGGGTGAGCTAATAGACGAAGAGGAGTGCAGAGCTCGAATCCGTCATGCACAGGAACACGACATCACCAATTTCTATATGCTCACTCTAGATAAAGTAAGTAACACAAGCTGAGCGGTGGTGGCATATACCTTTAATCCCAGCACTTAGGAGGCAGAGGCAGGTGGATCTCAGTGAGTTCAAGGCCAGCCTCGTCTGCAAAGTAAGATTTAGGACAGCCAGGACTGTTACACAGAGAAACCCTGTCTCAAAACAAAACAAAACAAAACAAATAAAAGTAAGTAACACAACACAACATCACTAATTTCTATATGCTCACTCTAGATGAAGTAATACAAAACCATTGTGTGTTTTGAAAGTGTGTTTGTTCCAGACCCAAGTTCTAGACTCTGTCCATATACATGAGAATTTTTTTTATGTTGATTCTAGAGAGGGTTAAATTTCTCATTTTTAACAATAAAGCTGTTTTTAGTATTCTTTTTGGATGATCTAATATAAGTTGGGGGTTTTTTAATGCCATAAAAGTAGATGAAAAGGCCACAAGAGTTAATAATCCTTTACCCTTTCATTTTACAAACTGGAGGACTCATTTTGTTAATGTTTAACTAGTGTATTGTGGTGATCATGTAAACCAGTGGTTCTCATCTTTCCTAAAGCTACAACCCTTTACAGTTCCTCGTGTTCATTGCTACTTCATAACTATAATTTTGCTACTGTTATGAATCGTAATGTAAATATATGTATTTTCTGATGATCTTTTTGGGGTTGTGACCCACGGGTGTATATAAATTGTAAAAACTTAAGTAAGTATCTCGGTTTTGGTTTTTTTGTTTGTTTGTTTTATTTTAGAGTCATTGGAGTTATATTTTGGAATAAATTTTCTAGTGTGCCCATTTCTTATATATCTACAGTTCTTTGTGCTTGAGTATTAGATTCTAGTAAATTTTTTTCCTACACAATGATTTTGGAGTTCTCCCATTGCTAGTATGAGAATTGAACTTGGAAACCTGTGTACCCTGGTTAAGCATTGTACAACTGAACTACATCTTCATCCTGTTTTACTTGGTTTATTTATGTTAGGACATTTTGTTTTGTTATTTTATGCTTTGTTATTACATGTTAGTTACTTTAGGTTAGGTTATTATAGTTGAATTTAGATCAGAACCTTACTACGTTACCTCAGCTGGCCTAGAAGTTGCTCTTGTCCTACCTAGGCATTCTCAGTGCCTGAGATTACATTGGTTCCCCATCACACTTAGACTAACAACTCTTTTTTCCTGGCATTTACCTTTGTAAATATTTCTTAAGTTGTGTTCTTGTGTTTATGAGTCTTTACTGTGAGACATTCTGATTATACTTTGGGGTAGGTGTCAGATTAACTATTTAAATTTTATTAAATGATTTCTAATGTACCCCTGGTCTGTAAACTTTCTAATTAGAAAATGGAATAAGCTGCTGCTTCTCTGAGGCAGTGGTTCTTAAACTTCAGTGTAGATCAGAATCCCCTAGGTGGGCTTGTCATAACAACACATTGTTAAACCCACATAGACTTTTCTCTTTAGTATATCTGCAGCATAACCTTCCAAGTGGAGTTGGTGGGGTGATACTGGTCCATGAGTGACATGGTAGAACCACTGCTCTGAGAAATCTTGATTTTAAAAGCGTCCACTTCATCTTATGAGAGAGAATAGTTAGTTTTCTACGTAGCAGAGGTCTCGGGAAATCTAACAGGTAGCTTTTCTTGAAATTCTAGGATCGAATTATTGATGCTGGTCCTAAAGGAAACTACGCTCGTTTCATGAACCACTGCTGCCAGCCTAACTGCGAAACACAGAAGTGGTCTGTGAACGGAGACACGCGAGTTGGTCTATTTGCTTTGAGCGACATTAAGGCAGGTAAGGTCCTTAAANACCCTAGAGCTCAGGCCTGGGTTTCAAGTTCTTCATTTACCATCTAAAAATCTTCTATGTCCTCCATTTGGAAAGAAAGTCTCCCAATTGCCAAGGATATGTAGACATGTAAAGACTTTCCAGGTTGGTGCAGGGCATAGTGGTGGCGCACACTTTTAATCCCAGCACTCGAGCACTCCCGGAGGCAGAGGCAGGTGGATCTCTGTGAGTTTAAGGCCAGCCTGTTCTACAGAGTGAGTTTCAGGAGAGCCAGGGCTACATAGAGTACATAGTGATACTTATAAGTGGTACTTGAGCATGCTTTTTTATTTTTTCATTTTGTTTTTCAGGTTTTATTTTTTTTTTTTTTGATCTGATAAAATAGAGATATAATTTTCACCATCTTAGCTGTACAGTTCTAAGGTATACCTATTTGTACAACTGTTAATTTCTGCCTTAGAAGACTTCATCTTTCCCAACTGAAACTCTTCCTGCTTTCCTCTCTTTCAGTAACCCTTCTACTTAACAAATTCTGTCTCTGAATTTGACTGAGGTTTTTTTTTTCCCCCTTCTTTCTTTTCTTAGGGGAGGAGAGAGTTGGGGTTTGTTTGTTTTTTGAGACAGAGTTTCTCTCTACAACAGTCCTGTCTGTCCTAGAACTCACTCTGTTGACCCGGCTGGCCTTGAATCCACCTGCCTCTGCCTTCCAAGGAGTGCTGGGATTAAAGGCATGTGCCACCACCGCCCAGCTCCTGTTTGTTTGTTTGATGATTTTATGTGCACTGGTTTTTGCCAACAAACTGGAGTTACAGAGCTGCTATGTGGGTGCTGGGAATTGAACCTCGGTCCTCTGGAAGAGCAGTCAGTGTTCTTAACCATTGAGCCACCTCTCCAGGGCCAGTTCGGTTTTTTGGTTTTCTCATTGTGTAGACCAGATTAGCCTTGAATTCTACCTGCCTCTGCTGGATTTAAAAGCATGGGCCACTATGCCTGGCTTGGAAGGATCTTTGAATAAACAGAATCATATAATAATCCTTTTGTGACCAGTTTCTTTTATTTTATCATAATGACTTTAAGGTTGAACATAAGTAGGTTTAAGGTTTAAAAAAAAAACCAATCTAGGCCTTTAACTTTTCTTTTAAGACAGGGTCTCACTGTATAGCCTTGGCTGGCCTAGAAATCACTATGTAGACCAGGCTGCCCTTGAACTCATAGCCTCTACTTCCTGAAGTCCCCCAAAATTGGCCTGCCTTAGAAACTTGTAGCTTCTCCAGTCTCCTTTTTCAACTTGCCTTCCACATTTGCCATAATCTCACCATGTAAACCAAACAGTCTTCTGTCACCCATCTCCACATCTTAAAGGAATGAGATGCTCAAGTCATGGGGTTGGGAATCTGTATGCTCAATAAGCATCTTACCACTGAACTTCTCGCCAACCCTCAAGGTTATGTTATAAAACCACTGATTTCTGAGATAACCCAAGAAGTGTTGGTTTGGACATAACTGTTACTCAGTTCTATCATGGTCATGTAACAATGTAGGAGTGAGGTGATTTAACCCCAAGCAAGTATTAAGATACTTGTGAGTAAATCTGATATGAGTGAGTAGTTGGATTATATATTTATATGATGAATATTTTCCTTATCAGTCACATTTTTGTTGTGTGACAATAACTGAGGAACAACTTGGGGTATTTATTTGGGCCTAATGTTTGAACAATCTCTGTATGGTCACTTGTATGGTAGTTTTTAAATGTACAGAAAGTACATGACTTTTTTTTTAAGATTTATTTATTATGTATACAGAAGAGGGCGCCAGATCTCATTACAGATGGTTGTGAGCCACCGTGTGGTTGCTGGGAATTGAACTCAGGACCTCTGGAAGAGCAGTCAGTGCTCCTAACCTCTGAGCCATCTCTCCAGCCCCAGTACATGACTTTTCAAAGTAAATTTTTCTAGGGCTATGATAGCAGACTAGCTTAGGCAATTTATTGTTGTATTGTTTTTAAGATTTAATTTTTTTTAAATTTATGCATATGTGTGTGTGTATCTGTAAGTGTGTGCCGTTGCCGATGGAGTCCAGAAGGGGACACCAAAGTTAGAAGAGCTAGAGTTAGAGGTGGCTGTGATCTGCTAGATGTGGGTGCTGGGAACTGCGCTCAGGACCTCTGGAAGAACACTAAACACTCTTAACCACTGTCTCTCCAGTCCTCTGTTGTATTTTGGGTTGGTTGGTTAGTGTTTTGTTTTGTTTTTTTAAGACAGAGTCTCACTTTGTAGTTCTGACTGGCCTGAAACTTACTATGTAGATCAGCTGCACTTCAGTTTGGAGTTCTACCTCTGTCTTCCAGTGCTGCCATTAAAGTTGGAGGCCACCATGCCCTGCATTGTAGCTCATTTATGCTGGGCATTTGCTCCTGCACTGTGGTACACCACTGTCCCCCACTCGTGGAAATTTTTAAATGAGAATAGGATGATTAACATCACCCATATTTGGACCAGTAATTGTACAGGCAGTGTGAGCTGGGAGCCACAACCTCGCTGTTAACCCTGGTTGGTCTTGGTTTGTATGAGGTTTTTTGTTTTTGTATTTTTTTTTCTCCAGCCTCTCAGTGGTCTAATTACATATCATCCTTAATTCTGCAACATGAGTCTAAGTATAAGTCACTTGGCTTTATATTTTGTTCAGCTAAAGAAAGAAATAATGATTTCCAGCATTTGATGAAAACCTTCTTTCTTGGTCTGGTTGTTGGAGTGTATACCAGGGCTGCCAAGATNGTTAAGTAGGTAAAGGCTTACTGGCCAGGCCGGTGACCTGAGTTGGATTTCCAGAACCACATAGTGTGAAAGGAGAAAACCAAGTCACAAGTTGTACACTGACCTCCACACATGCACCCCTTTATACATACATACACATAACAGACTTGCTCACATGGACACAGACAAAACAAATGTTCTAAAATTTTTAATAAAAAATAGAATATTGGGGCTGGAGAGATGGCTCAGTGGTTAAAAGCACTGACTGCTTTTCTAGAGGACCTGGGTTCAATTCCCAGCACCCACATGGCAGCTCACAACTGTCTATAATTTCAAGATCTGACACCCTCACACAGACATATATGCAGGCAAAACACAAATGAGTATAAAGTAAAAAAAAAATAGAATATGACCTGCAATTATTAGTATTCCTAAAACTTAATGATTTTGAGTATGAATGATTAACCTTGCATGTTAGCTGTGAAGTTACAAAAATACATGTATTCATATTCATATAACATTCTCCTATCTGTTAGGCCTACCTACTTTTGATTTTGCGTGTTTGTGTTTTATTTCCTTTCAGGTCTGATTCACTAAAGTCAGGTCTGACTCACTCTTTGTTTTATTGGGATTTGTTATTATTTAAGACGGGCCAATTCAGCCTTTTAATGGGATTTGTTATTATTTAAGACGGGCCAATTCAGCCTTTTAATGGGATTTGTTATTATTTAAGACGGGCCAATTCAGCCTTTTAACCTCTGGCATTATAGGTGTAAACTACCTTGCCCAGCTCAGGAAGAATATGTTTTTGTGCCTTTATTTACTACAATTTTGGTTTTTTTTTTAATTGTTGTTGTTTGTTCATTTGTTTTTCAGTTGAGGGGGAAGCTTTGCTAGGTAGGGACAAACCCAGGGTTTCCCACATACTAGGAAAGCAAGCTATGCTCCTAGTCTTGTATACCAGCCTTTAAACTTTACATACTGCTGTGGGTATTGTTTTGTTTTCTCTGAATAGATGTATGTGGCCTGCTATGGTAGCACATACTTATAATCTCAGTATTCCAAAAGTGGACACAGGAAGACAATGAGTTCCTCAGCTATGCTGTTGGTTTGAGGCTTACCTGGTCTACACAAGATACTGTCTCTCTATCAATGAATAAAGCTACTACTCCAAGACCAGATCCCCTAACCAGGTTATGTCATAACTAGCATGTATCACCCATCTGTGATCTTACTCTCCTTATAGTATTACTTTGCAGTGAAATTCCTCTTCCCCTGAATGCTGCCAGATAAGGTATATTCACAGGGACACAAACTGGCAAGGGTTCGTCCAGTTTGCATTCCCCATGCCTGGCATACTGGTAAAAGTGAGTGGTTGGAGGGTTTTTGTTTTGTGTGTGTGTGTGTGTGTGTGTGTGTGTGTGTGTGTGTGTGTGTATTAGGCACACATGCTAAGCATGTGGAAATCAGAAAATATCAGATAATGGTCCCTTCCTTTACCTTGTTTTGAGACAGGATTTCTTTGTTGTTTCTTTGCTGCTTACACTAAGCTTGAGGGCCCTTGAGCTTACGGGGATTCTCCAGTCTCCACTCAAAACATTCAGCTTTCATGTGAATTCTTACAATTCAAACTCGGGTTCTCATGCTTACATGGCAAGTGCTTTTAACCACTGCGTCATCTCCTCAGANCTGTTTTGTTTTGTTAAGATGTAGTCTCACTCTACTGAGTGCTAGTGTGGTACTCAATATACACTGATCTTCCTGCCTCTAGGCCTTTAAGTGCTAAGGTTATAATATGTGCCATCATCCTATCATCAAGTTGTGTATTTATTTTTATTAGTGAGTTAGTGCATTTTGAATCTAAGTAGTTGAAAAACAGATGGAAAAGTGAGAGAAGTAGTACTTTAAAGATAAAGGTTATTTTAAATATCACTTGCTGCTTAAATTTCTGTTACATACCTGGCGTGGTGGTGCACNCCTTTAATCCCGGCACTTGGTAGGCAGAGGCAGGCAGATCTCAGTGAGTTCGAGGCCAGCCTGGTCTACAGAGCTAGCTCCAGGATGACCAGGGCTGTTACACAGGGAACCTTGTCTCAGAGTTAAAAATATATGTGTGTGTGTATATATATATATATATTACATTAGCTAATTAATAACACAGATTTAAAATTTTGTTCTCTTAAAGTTATTCTCACCCAGATGTGGTAGTGCATGCCTTTAATCCTAGCACTCAGCAGGCAGAGGCAGGAGGATCTCTGAGTTCCAGGACAGCTAGGACTACATAGAGAGACCCTGTTTCAAACAAAAAATAAAAATAAAATTATTNGATTAGAAGTTATTGTCATTTATAATTAAGAAATAATATAACAATATGTGTTAATATTTTTGTGGTCTTTATGCAGGCACTGAACTTACCTTCAATTACAACCTAGAGTGTCTTGGGAATGGAAAAACTGTCTGCAAATGTGGAGCCCCAAACTGCAGTGGCTTCTTGGGTGTGAGGCCAAAGGTACCACTTTCCAAACTTGTATATTAGCAACAATGGTGTGTCTTCCCTATACCATTGTTAGGGACGGTGGTAGGGATGAGTCTTTATTTTAAGAAGCTAGTCTTTGGAATAACGGAATTGATTATCAGTAGTACTACTGACAGTTTACTGAGCAGTCTCATGATCTAGTTGGTATTGCTGTAGTGTTTTGAGCAATTTTGACTTAATAGTACTTTTCTAGCCAAAAAAAAGCTACAAAATAAAAACTGAAGTATGTTACTTTGTGGTCTCAGCTCACCTCATACCTTCTAGTAAGTTACTTAGATTCGCTGGGTGTGTGGTTGTCTTCTTTTTCTTTCTAGAAGTATCAACTAGAGTTTACCACACTAGAATACATAGATAGAAATAGAATATTGAGCTCTGTGGTAGGATGCTTTCCTGGACCATGGTAAGCCACCAAAAAATAGAGAGAAAAGTTAATCTCACTATTATAACAAAATGTAAACATTATTGTGTCTTCCTGTGTTTTTATACATTTTACTGAGTTACAGTGCTGTAATTGTTAAGGAGATTTGTCTTTTTGGTTTTTTCGAGACAGGGTTTCTCTGTGTAGCTCTGGCCTCGAACTCACAGAGATCCGCCTGCCTCTGCCTCCTGAGTGCTGGGATTAAAGGCGTGCGCCACCACCACCCGGCAAGATTTGTCTTTTATGTTATGTGTATGGGTGTTTTGGCTGTGGCAGGTGGCTACATCATTTGCATGCAGTATCCTAAGAGGCCACCAAGAGCATTGGAGCCCCTAGAACTGGAATTAGAAACAGTTGTCAATCTCCTTGTGGAATCAAACCCAAGTCCTCTGGAAGACTAGCCCGTGCAGCTCTCCAGTGCCTCCTACCCTTTTTTCTTTTTAAAAGAGACTCTATCTTGTTGGGCATAGCCTTGAGCTTGCGTCTGTCCTCCTTATACGCTGTCTCTGCCCCTTATACGCTGGGATTACAGGTGTGCAGCCCCATCCCTGGCTGCTGTTTTTCATTAAAGGGTCTTGTTTTGTTTTTCGTTTGTTCATTTGTTTTTCTCTTAGATTTATTTATTTTGTGTGTGTACATATACACATGTATGACTGCTATAGGGTGGTCAAGGGACATTCTATGGGAATCATGGGAGTGCAGGCTTGGAGACTAGTGCCTTTACCTGTTAAGCCATCTCTCAGGCCCCTGATGGTTTCCTTTTCGTTTAGTGGTTCTTCTTTTTTGTTTTGTTTTGTTTTGTTTGTTTGTTTGTTTGTTTGTTTGTTTGAGACATGATCTCAGTAAGTAGATCTGGCTGTCCTGGAACTTACTGTGTAGAGTAGGCTAGCCTCAAACTCATAAAGATCCACCTGCCTCTGCCTCTCAATGGTGGGATTAAGGCATGCACTACCATGCCTGGCTGCCAAGCCTAATGACCTGAAGTCGGTCTCCAAAGACCTAAAGGTGGAAGTAGGGAAACAAGTCCTTCAAGTTATCCTCTGGCCTTTACACACATGCACAAACACACCATGGTACATTTGTGCTCATACACAGACACATACACGCATACAATAAGTGGATGGAATAAAAATTTTTATTTAAAACAAAAATCAAAAACATTGGGCATGTTCGTTTGTACTTTTAATCCCTGAATTTGTGAGTCAGGCAGGTGATCTTTCTCGCTTTTTGTTGTTGTTATTGTTGTTGAATTAAGCAAGCTTTATTTTCTGTCAGACAAGGCTATCTCCCTAAAGCAGGGTTTGAGAGAATAGTCCCAAACAAAGGAGAAATGTTTCGTTTTGTTTTTAATAGCCCCAAAACTGCAAGGCTAGGGGGTTTCCAATGGTTTTTGGTTACATAGGAATTTGGCTCGTTGACCATCTTTCAGGGTGGTGCATGGAAAAAAAAAAAGAAACAAAAAGGAAAGGATCCATGACTGCTCCTAGGTGTGGTGGAGGGGCAAGTTTATTATCGATAAGAGGGAGCATAGCCAGAGCAGTGCCATCTGGAAGAGTCCAGAGTGGACATGATCCTGAGCCACATGGGGAGAGGGAAGAGAGAGGAACCAGGTGCAGCAGCCTAGAGGCTTAAAGAGAGCAGATAAAAATGCCAGTTGACCAAAATGATTAGATTATAAAGGGAAGGGCAGCTGGGAAGGGGGCGTGGATCTCTTTGCATTTGAGGCCAACCTGGTCAACATAGCAAATACCAGGATAGCCAGAGCTGCATAAAAGAGACCCTGTCTCAAACAGATAAATAATTTTTTTTTTTCTCAAAGAAGCACTAAAGTACACAGGGGTAGGCCTGTGTCACAGGGATAGAGCCAAACGAGAAGTGTCCCCCAAGGTCAAAGCTTGACAGTTTGAAAAACACAAGGAAGTTCGTATAATACACACGTTTTAAATTGTATTCTATTCCATTTTATGTGTGTGGGTATTTTGCTTGCATGTATGCCTGTGCAAGGCTTTCATGCCTGGTGCCCGCAGAGGCTATTAGCAGTATCTGATCCCCTGGAATTGAGAGTTAGAGATGGTTGTGAGCTGCCATGTGGACGCTCGGAATCATACCTGGGTCCTTTGGAAGAGCAGAAGATGCTCTTAACTGCTGAGCCATCTCTTCAGCCCCTGTACTGTTTTGTTTTGAAGATTGCAGTTAATGCTAACATGAATAGGGCATCTGAGATCCTATTGCAGGTGCCTTCCTGCATTTTATCTTTATGTTTATAGCTGTCTCTTGAGTGTTATTTTTTTCCAGAAAAGAAACTGAGGTTGAAAGGATAGTTAATCTAGTTAAGATTACATACCTGAGTTGTTGACAGATCCTTATCTGACCTCCAGAATCAACCCATTGTCACAGAAGAAAAGTCAAGGAAATTCAAAAAGAAGCAACATGGGAAGCGCAGGAGCCAGGGTGAAGTCACAAAGGAAAGAGAGGATGAGTGTTTCAGCTGTGGGGATGCTGGTCAGCTCGTCTCCTGCAAGAAGCCAGGCTGCCCGAAAGTTTACCATGCTGACTGTCTCAATCTGACCAAGCGACCAGCAGGTTGGTGCCCAAGTCCATTCAGAGCACTCCTTGTTCTGTCATAGTTTTCAGGATCTGATGCCACTTGCTTCATTCTGAAAGAGAATGCTATTTATGAGCACATGTCAACTGTTGAGGGATCTGGTCCATGTTTTTATTTTGGCAATAAAGATTTGTTTTCTGTCCATATGTGCATGGGGAAAATGGAAATGAAGATTGATGAGATTGCTTGTTGCAGATAGTTGAAAGAGCTGCATTGAAAGACAGGTGTTCTGACCCTAAGGCCACTAAATCATGTTTCCTTTCCAGAGGAAGAATGAGGCATAGTAGAGACTTAACATGTTCAAGTCAGTGAAAGCTGGGTCAACAACCTTTTACCCACAGTTTCTCTCAACCCTGCAGGAGTCTCCTACCCTGCAAGGTAGACTTTCTTTGTAGATGAAGTAGTTGTGTCAGTTTACACATGAGACAGCTAGCTGCTCAGGTAGATGAGGGAACCAGGAATTTGTGTTAGGGAAAGTTGATATCCTTTGGGCAGTAACTTGGGTCTTAGGATTTTATCCATTTGGACAGGCTAGCTATTGTAATACAAACAACAGATGCATAAGGAGCTGTTTTAAAGGGATAATAAATACACATCACTAATGCCTACTTCCAAAATGTACACAAAGCGGAGAACTTTAGGGTAGAAGTCAGTGGAGTATGTTTCTCAATTGATTTTCTTTCAGTTTATATAGTCCGGGGTCATGATAGAACAGAAAGTCAAGTAGAATAAGGTCAAGGCCATTGTGTTGAAATGTCAGGACCAGGAAGTAGAAATGGGAGGTTTTTTTTAGAATCATTTTGTTTCATGGCACAGNATAGGACTGGCATGATCTTGTGTTCCATCAGTGAGTTCTAGCTTAGTTTATTTGGAGGTGGGAACACTTACATGCTTCATGGGGAAGTACATACAAGTTTAGGTTAGTTTTAGGTCTTTCCCCTGTCTCTACATGGACAATCCAGATAAAGCTTTGTGCTGGTTTCAAGACTTAAAATTCAGCAAAGGTGAGTCGGCTTCCCTTACTATTTTTGCAACTGTGTGTATTTATCCTATATCTGTTGAAAACAAAATAAGCAAGAATGTTAAAAAGCTGGAATGTTCTTTGAGTTGGATATTTAAAAGCAGTCTAGATCTGGGCATGGTGATATACTAGAACTGTAAGTTAGAGCAGCAACCCTGGGCTACATAGTGAGACCCTGTCTCGAATAACACAAAACAAACTAAATAATAAAAGCTCTTCTAGGACAAACAGAATTTGTGAAAAATGTGGAAGTAGTAGTAATTGTTTCATCTAAGAGGAACTTTGGGGTTTATTTGGTTGGTTTCCTACTGTACAGCCCTTACTAGAAATAGTCTCTTGCTTGTGTTTAGTTGATACTTAGTTACTCAACCTTGATTCTTTGCTGTTATTTTATATATTGTTTTGTGCAGAAGAGGAAGCTGAAATTCTGGGGAAGGAGTAATGGCAGGTGAGTGGCACAAACTCTGAAGAATGTGGCAGTTTGAAGGAGGCTTTGCAGCCATTCCTGTGGACCAGTCTCAGAGCCATGGCTCACCTCACATGCATCTATCTTCCCTAAGCTTTTGTTCACTCTTGTTTTCAGGGAAGTGGGAGTGTCCTTGGCACCAGTGTGACGTATGTGGGAAGGAAGCAGCCTCCTTTTGTGAGATGTGCCCCAGCTCCTTTTGCAAGCAGCATCGAGAAGGGATGCTTTTCATTTCCAAGCTTGATGGGCGTCTGTCTTGTACTGAACATGACCCCTGTGGGCCCAACCCTCTGGAACCAGGGGAGATCCGTGAGTATGTGCCTCCCCCAGTGCCACTGCCTCCAAGCCCCAGCACTCAACTGACAGAGCAGTCATCAGGGATGGCTACTCAGGGGCCCAAGATGTCTGATCAGCCACCTGCTGATGCTACCCAGATGCTGCCAGTCTCCAAAAAAGCCCCGACGGGGACTTGTCAGAGGCCACTGATATCTGAAAGACCTGAGAGAACTGAGTCTAGTTCCACCCTTTTAGATAGGGTCAGAGACCTTGCGGGGTCAGGGACCAAATCCCAGTCCTTGGTATCCAGCCAGAGGCCACAGGACAGGCCACCTGCTAAAGAAGGACCAAGACCTCAGCCATCTGACAAAGCCTCTCCAGTGACCAAGCCAAGCTCCTCACCCTTAGTCAGGTCCCTGCCACTGGAAAGACCTCTGGGAATGATTGACCCAAGGCTGGATAAATCCATAGGTGCTGCCAGTCCAAAGTCCCAGTCAGTGGAGAAAACTCCAGCCCCCACTGGCCTGAGACTTTCACCACCAGACAGACTGCTGACCACCAGCAGTCCCAAACCCCAAATTTCTGACAGGCCCCCAGACAAATCCCATGCCTCTTTGACCCAGAGACTTCCACCTCCTGAGAAAGTACTGTCAGCTGTGGTCCAGTCTCTGGTAGCTAAAGAAAAGGCACTGAGGCCTGTGGACCAGAACACTCAGTCAAAGCACAGAGCTGCTTTAGTGATGGATCTCATAGACCTAACTCCTCGCCAGAAGGAGCGGGCTGGTTCTCCTCATGAAGTCACACCACAGGCTGATGAAAAGACGCCAGTGCTGGAGNCCAGCTCATGGCCATCTAGCAAAGGTCTGGGGCATATGCCACGAGCTATGGAGAAAAGCAGCATGGCAGATTCCCTCCAGCCCACTGGAAAAGCAGCCGCTCCTTCAGAACACCCTTGGCAAGCTGTTAAGTCATTCACCCAGGCCAGACTTCTTTCTCCACCTTCTGCCAAGGCTTTTTTTTATGAATCAGCAACTCAAGCCTCAGGAAGAGCTCCTGTGGGAGCTGAACAGACCCCAGGACCTCCCAGCCCAGCACCGGGCCTGGTTAAACAGGTGAAGCAGCTATCTAGAGGACTTACTGCCAAGAGTGGGCAGTCCTTCAGGTCTCTTGGGAAGATCCCAGCTTCTCTCCCCAATGAAGAGAAGAAGTTGGCAACCACAGATCAAAGTCCCTGGGGCCTGGGAAAAGCCTCACCAGGGGCAGGGCTTTGGCCCATAGTGGCTGGACAAACACTAGCCCAGGCTTGCTGGTCTGCTGGGGGAACACAGACATTGGCACAAACTTGCTGGTCCCTTGGAAGAGGGCAAGATCCCAAACCAGAGCAAAATACAATTCAAGCTCTTAACCAGGCTCCTTCTAGTCGCAAATGTGCAGAGTCAGAACAAAAATAATTCAGTAAATATCACATAACCAGGCAAGCTGTCCCCAGGGTACCATTTGGGGTGGGAAATCTTCCTTTCTTTTTCCTTTTTGGAAAACAGACATATTCCCAACACTTCNACTGTTCTTCTTTCCTTATATCCCAACACTCAGAACTCTTGTGACGTTAGCCCATGGGGACTTGTGGTTGTATGAACCATGTATGGAAATTCGTCGGGCCCCAGTCAAGGAGACAGACAGACTTGAGTCTCTTTGCCCTAACTTTTACATATGGTCAACTTAAAATAAAAAGTCCACTCTGGAATCAAGCATGGAATTCAATTCCACTGGTCAAGTTGGAAAGTATAGGGGCTCTCAAGGCTAATTCCCTGGCCCAGCAGTGCCCCATTGAGAACACCTGATAAAACCTTTAGGAGGATCTGATGTTCATTCAAATCACTGGCNGTTTCTTGAGTATTGATGTGTGCTAGGTCAGGAGGCTAGTCATTTGTGTAAGACAGGATTACATAAGGCCTGATCCCAATGAGCCTAACTTGACTGCTTGGGTCCCCAGGCAGATTTCAGATTTCAAGGACCTCTGGCCAGGAAACAACAGAAAGTACTGCTAGGCCGTGGGTTTCCAGGTTCGTTCTCAAGTGAGTGTGTGTGTGTGTGTGTGTGTGTGTGTGTGTGTGTGTGTATCCGCCCGCGTGTCTACACGCGCACACATGTGTAGCCCAGAATGTGTCTGTATTGAAAATGTGTTTCCTGGTTGGAGCATGCGTGCGTGTGTGCCTACAAAGCTCTTCTCTGTAAATTGGAAGGGTGCTACACCAAGGCCAAGGTGAGCTATTGGCTGGGGCGGCTGCTGCAGTCTATCTGTGTATTGCAGTCTGAAAATTTGTCCTTGCAGGAGCATCTGGTTAGAGGGAGCTGGTCTCTGAGAATGTTGTGTCCCAGAAGTGGACAAGGGCAGTTGGCAAGCTTACCTTTCTTTTCTACCAATAATCCTTGTACAAAAACCTACTCCATCCGCATTTCCTCAAACACTCAGGTGCTTTCAGATTTCAGTCTCGGGCAGTGGACATAGGGAATTTCTGGCAAGTTCCTAGCAAGACACACACCTTCAAGAAGAGTGTCAGATCCCAATCTCATGCCCTCCTACCCGAAGGGAGGGAACCCTCCTCACCTCCCTGTGAATTGCTGTACTCTGTTAACAGAGAGCATATGCCTGGTAACTGCTCAATGGCAAGCCAGAACCCTTCCTTCCCCAATACTGGGCAGACATGGTGTTTGGAGCAATGTCCAGTCTAAGAGATGACTCCTCATAACTGCTGATTTATCTGTTACTGCTGCCCTGAGCTGGGGCCCAAGGGCTGGGAATCTGTTGGTGCTACCCTGCCCTACCATCTCCCCAGCTCACAAACTGCCAACAGGAAGTGCTGTTTGGCTAGTTCTATCACACCCACCTGCCCTTTGTCCTCAGACCATGTGTTTACCTGTCCGCTTTGCCAACTTAGTATCTTTAGCCAACAAACGGCATCTCCTGGCCAAAACATCTGGCCTTTCTGTCTCAGTTACAGCTTTTACACCCTCAACAGGATTCTGTTTTGCGCCTGTTTCAAGTTCCTGTTGAGGTTAGCTCCCATCACTTCTCAAGACGAAAGAACAGTGGTGGTTATAGAAGCATTTGTGCTTTATAGAAAAATTGAGAGAGTATCCACTTTTATTTCCCCAAGTCTGTCTCTGGGGTGGAGACACTTGAACTCAGGCAGAGGATGAGGCTAGGATAGGGCTGTCCCGAGTTTGGGAATAATCCCTGCACTTCACTAAGACCTCAGAATCTCCTCTCTGAATTACACCTGCCTAGTTCTCCCCTTTCATCCTCTCTTTCCACATCATCAGAGTGAAAAAGCTCTGTGTTCAAAAGGAAGAGAAAACATAAAGCATCTTATTTTCTTTTTTTAAAAAAAATTTTAAATCATGAAGAAAATATTTTTAAAGAAATTCACCCAGGACATTAAAGTTCATTATATTACGTATTTATATCATGTGTGAGAATATAAGTATATAATTGCAGCTAGTAGGCCCCTTCCCTGATTTCTTAGGTTGTGTGAGTAGGTTTGCTTGGTGCCAGTCCTGTNCCCTTTGCTCTCCTGTCATCTGTAGTTGTGATCAGAAAAAAAGAATTGCACTGCACTGTCAGTCTCCTTTCACTTCGTTGTGTGTTTGATTACCGTAGCTCTGTCTCATGAAATAAACTGTGAATGGGGGGGTGGGGGGTACAGGCTATGTAAAAATTTAAAGTGGAGAAGTTTGGTCTTGACATAGCTTCTCTAAAATAGATTTCAATAGGTAATTGGCTTTGACAGCTGTCTAGAAATGTCTCACAGGACAGGAGGGAGGGTTAGGGGTCACGATTGGCCACTTGTGTTTTGTTTTGATATTTCCATTCACCACCATTCTTTGGAGCCTTCCTTCCAGACCTGCTGGGAAAACATCCTCTGAGCTGTGTACTTGTGGGGTGGAGGGATTCGGGGCACGGGTGAGGAAGAGTCCTAATGAGAGGCACGTTCTGTCCAGGGTCACTGAAAGACTCTCCAGGTTGTTGAGTGGAAACTAGACGTTTGAGCGGAGACCCCCAGATAACAGTGTGAGAGTAGTGTTATTTACAATTGGGCATTGGTTACTGTATCCTTTAGTAACAGGTGCTNGTGGTGGAGGGGACTGGAGTGTGACAGTGGGAAGAGGGTGACCCTGCAGTTCTTATGGACTGCTTTTGAATCCTATAATAACCCTTTCTTCTATGGTATGAATTGGCAGCGGAGAAAACCTTACTAGAAACTTCTGATCAGTGAACAGGTGGTACTGGCACTGGCACTTGGCTGAGTGCCAGAGTCTGCCTGTGAGACAGCACCCAGGAAGTACTTTCCAGGGACAAGCCAAAGGCAGAAATGCTCCTAGGGTAGTAACTAAAACTTCTCTTGTTTAGTTAGGGGAAAAAATAAGGGAATTGTGGAAATTTGCATTCAAAACTTCCTTTGTTCCTCCTGTTGGAGCCAACCCATTTTAATAGAAGACAGCCATTATTTATGCCCCCCACCCCAAAAAAGTATTTTAGATGTCTGCTTCCCTAAAATTACTGAGTTTAAGATTGTTTAAGCCACTGTGTCAATTTTTTTTAACCAATTCTGCATCTTTGGTATTCATACCCTCTACCCCACACACTACAGTCTGGGCTTGAGGTGCAGTAGTGAGCTTTCGTGGCTCTGCACTGTCAGTTCACTGAAACTGGACTTCCGGGTTGTATTCCAGTGTTGGAATACAACACTGTATTCCAATGTTGTACAATACAACATCCAGGAAGGATGTCTAGGTTATCCATGCAAGGCAATCAGGAGAGCATTGAATTAGATGGGTCTAGCCCCCGGCTCCAAAAAATTAAGTTTTCTCAAACTTGTCAGGATATTGTCATCCTCTTGGGGATGTTGTCATTGGATGAAAAGAGGCACAGTGTCCTCACCTCCTAGATCAGAGGACAGGAGCAGCAGCAAGAATTGCCTGCTCTTAAAATTGAGCTATTCATGTTAAATATCCCAAGTCATTTAGACCTAGGTAGCTACTGAGGAGCTTTGATTGGCTGTGACTAGTTCGCTCTCAGCTGAGCTTCCTAGGTCAGTGCAAAAGTTCTATAGTGTAAATTGAAATACAAATAATTGTTCTGTACACAAAACAGTGTAATGATGGTGCTAATCTCATGGTATAAATAAGCACTGCCGAGAGTTGAGGGAGTGGTGACATGAGAAACCTGGGTTCCCCTTTGGGAAGATAATTTACATAGGTTCCTTTCAGCTCTGAGAGAGAAAGGTGGCAGGCAGAGCATCAGTGACGCCTGCCAACCCAACCCTGGAGTGTGGAGTACAATCCAGAGGTGGAAGAGATGATCCCATATCCAGATGATGGCCACTGAGTTTCTCAGGGCTAGGGGTCACCTTGTCCATAGCCTTTATCCCATCCTGCCTAGGACAGGTTAAAAGAGAACTATGGGTATGGGGTGTCCATCCCCTTCTGCTTCTCTACCTCTTCCCTGCTGTGGCAGCATCTCAGTTGCTAATGAATAAGGGCAATGCTTCTTAAGAAAGTTGGAAGAGCTTTTATTTAGATAACTACAACCTCAAAAGAGATGTTTCCTTACCAACATAAGCAACATTTTAAACTCTTTTGTGGTCCTTTCCCTAGAGCAGCCTTCCTGTGACTTTAAGAACACCTAACTATGAGGGGCTCCAGGAGTAGCTCGTGGGAGATTTTAGCACAGCTACAGAGGCAGACATTAGGGCAGAGTAGATAGAAACCAAGGGTCCTGGTGATCTGTCTCAAGGGCGGACAGAGTAGGTGGTCTCCAGGGTGTGGTGGTGCCGCCTTATGTATGTAGGTGAGTGTGCGAGTTGGGTGAGGACAGCGCCTAGGAGCTTGTGGAAAATCAGCTTTTTAGGTCTTAGGGAAGAAAGCTGACTAGAAAGCTCTATTTTTTAAATGGGGAAAGGGGTTCAGCCAAGGTCCATCACTGTGTTCTCACCCCTCAACAGATTGTCAGCTGGAAGTGAACCTCCTAGTGAAAAAGAGGGGAACCCTGTCTAGGAGTCCCCATAAACATGTACTGTAATTCTTTGTATATAGAAAAAAATTACTGTAAAGTAAAGTTTAACTTTACTCTTATGGCCCTTTGCCCTGTGTTTTTATTGTCTCTGGGGAGATGTAGCTTAAGACAGAGGACTGTGGTTTGGGGTAAGAGCAGGAAGCCAACCTGAGCCCTTCAAGCACTTGAAGATTGACATGGTTTTCCTCCCAGGTGCCACCAGCTGCCTAAGCATCCTTTTCTATTGGGAGTGGCTGATGTTAGTTTCAGTCTCCTTCATAGGAGTCCTCTACCTGTCAAGGGTTTTTTTTGTTATGTTTTGTTTTTCAAGATAAGAGTTGTTCAGTGTAGCCCTTGGTTGTCTTGGAACTCAATTTGCAGACCAGGCTGGCCTCAAACTCGAGATCTGCCTGCCTCTGCCTCCCAGCTGCTGGGATTAAAGGCTGAGCCACAACACTCAAGGGTATTTTGAGGAATTATTTTAAAGAGAAATGAAACCAATGCATTGGGTTTTGTTTTTGAGACAGAGTCTCACTATGCAGTCCAGGCTGACCTCAGATTAGTCTTCCTCCTGCCTCAGCTGCCCAGTTGCTTGGATGACAGGCATGCACTATAATGCCTGGTACCAAAATGCCTTCTGGGCAGGAATGGGCCCAGGTTAGTAATTCTGAAATCTTCAAAGGCAAGTTCTTGGACTGAGGCCTAAATAGGAAAGCAGAGGCAAAGGGGCCCCTTGCCGGGGCCACACCCTCACCTTAACAACTGGAAAGGACTGCAATACACTTCCTTCTGTCTAAACAGGAAGTGTTTGCCCGTTTTACATTTTCGGTGTATTTCTGATTCTGAACAAATCAGCAGTACTTAGAG
>LZPO01096785.1:1082026-1097183 GCA_001675575.1 Neotoma lepida
GGTTTTTTGTTTTTCAAAACAGGGTTTCTCTGTGTAGCACTGGCCATCCTGGAAATCAGTTTGTAGAACAGGATGGCCTCAAACTCAAAGGTTCACCTGACTGCCTCCCTAGTGCTGGGATTAAAGGCAAGCGCCACCACGACCCAGTTTCAAGTTTTCTAAATTAGAAGCTAAACTGGATCCATAAGGCCTTTTTGACTTGTGGAACTATGGATTGCCTCTTGTTAAATACATTACAGTGTGTTCCTGGGAAGCTTAAGACTGAGTCACAGCCCTGAGCCACAGGTCTAGACATGTTACAAGAAGTAGAGCTGGCCAAACCAACTTGTCTTGAGGTTGGTAATGGCTGAACCTTTCATCTGTGAGCACAACTTAGGTGCTTTCCTTGCTCTTCTCATGAGCTTTGGACTCCACCATCCCAGCCTCTAACTAAACCTAGCCTATTGCTTCTCCATGATTTCAGTGACTAGTTACTTGGTTTCCAAATGCTAAGTCTTCTAGAAAGTGAGGCCAGGCACGTGGCCCCAGGAACAACTAGGTGTTCTGACACCCAGTGCACACGGCAGCGAAGGGGCTGTGAGTCACAGTGCATCAATTTTATTTACAGTTCAGAAGCTACTTAAATAATCTGTGGACAGAAGTTCTGTCCAGGACAGAAGCCTGGTATTCAAATCAGCCCTTATCCCTCTTCATGCCCACAGTTTGCCCAACACTCCCTCCGTTCCATGGGCCAGCACAGGCAGGTGCCACCTCTGCTGCCATGGGCACCTGAAGTAGCTCAGACACTTGACCACGCCAGCCCAGACAAGAATTGGGTCCAGCCCCTCTGGGGAATTCATTTAATTCTCCCAGGCCAGATGAGTCGTGACTCAGTGATGACAACAGCTGTAGAAGTAAGGGTTTGCCTTCTGGCTCAGATCCACACCTTTGTCCTCTGTCAAAGAGAAAGGTGGCTGCTTAGCACCATTACGGTGGGTGATCAGGTAAGTCACCAACAGGGCTAGAGACCATGAGCCTAGAGGAAATCTTAGAGGGTGGGGAAGTACACACCTGTCATCACCTGGAAAGCAGCCACACTGACGTAATCCTCCGCCACTTTCTGGAAGAGCTCGTCTGGCAAGCAAAGATCAGTGAGGTCCTGGTGCCAGCAGCCCTGGGAACTCCCAATGACCCAGCCCTCTGAACCTTTCTTCCTTCAGCGTCCTGCCTGCTCCTGCTGACAGGCCCCAAGACAACACTCACCCACACTCTGGCCTGTCTTGCTGGATGTTTCAAAGAGCTGGGCTTTGATATCTGCAAAGAGAAGTGACTGAATCAGACCTAAATGTACCTAGCAGTTCAGTGTCCTGGATCCCATAGGTTCAAGAAGGCCAGAAAGCAGCCAAGGCTGTCAGTCTTCTGTCCTTGTAATCCACTCAAGCAGGTATTGCCGCCCCCTGCCCCCCCATCCTCAAAGGCTTTAGAACAGCTACTATCTGCATAGTCTTGGACATCATGGAAGTCTACACGACGGCGCCGCCTGTCTTCCTCCAGCAGGTCACTCTTAGTGCCACACAGGTAGATTTGACAGCCCTGTAGCAGAAGACAACGCTGAGATTATCTCCACAGAGCGCCAGAGTCCCTATCACNGATCTGTGAGATCTGTCCACCTACCTCTTCTAAACTGCGCAGCTCCTTCACCCAGAACTTGGCTCTCTCAAAGCTGCTGCTGTCAGTGAGGTCTTGGTAGGGGTCAGACAGGAGACACAACCAAGCCATCAGTGGTTTCCCTCTGATGCTGGCTTGTAACCCAACCCTTTCTTGAACAGGCCAGAATCCAACCCCTTACCATAACAGACAATAGCAGCTTTGGCACCCCGGTAATAGATTCTGCTCATAGCTTCGTAGCGCTCAGATCCTGCTGTGTCCTGGGAGGTGAAGGTAGTTAATGAGCTCCTTCATAAGACTACGAATTAGGCCCACATCTTCCAGACCCCCGTTTTTTCTAGATAAGTGAATGGGTTTGGGGAAGGACCTCTATGAGACCAGTTTAAAAGGCAAGACATTAAGTCTCGGGGACGGTTTTGCTCAAGACTAAATCTCGGGGACGGTTCAAGCTCCCTGAAGGGACCTACCCAAATACCCAGAGTCACTGTCCGGTCTCCAACGCACATCACCTTGGCCACGAAGGCAGCTCCGATGGTCTGCAACCAGAGAAGAGATAAGAGTCGAATGCAAGCCAGCCCCCTTCTTCCCATGCCTGGTCTGGAGGGGTACACTCACGTTCTGATAGGGGCCCACCAAGAAGCGGTCGTGCACGTATCGCTCCACTAGGCTCGTCTTGCCCACGTATTCCTTGCCCAGCATAACCACCTTGACGTCCACGCGCTGCCCGCTCATGCTCCCGGGGCCGCCTCACCCACGTCAGGGTCCGCGCGGCCCAGGCAGAGCCCAAGCCTCAGACCCTAACCCCAAGGGTCTCGCACCTCGCAGGCCCCGGCGTCTCGGCCCCGGGCGCTCNGTCCCTTGCAGAGCCGCGGCGCGGGGACGCGGACAGCGCCCTCCACCGCGCCGCCGGGCCCTGCGCCGCTCACCCGCGCGACTGCTGCTGCAACTGCGGCTCCGCTGCTCCGGGGTTACCGACTGAAACCCGGGTCCCTGCAGCTAACTCCAACCCGCACCTCGGGGACTGGACGACAAGAGGCGGGATGTCCGGTCACGTGACGCGAGTGCCGGAAGTGGCTGATCCTGCGCGGCCGGCGCCGGAAGCGTCGCGCAGTCCTAGAGTCCCTCATGGCGGCCCTAAGGACCTGGGCGCGGCGCGGTGGTGAGTGAACTGCGAGCCTGGCGGGCGTGCACCGAGCCACGTGCCCCACCCCCACCCCCGGGCTCTTCACCCTGATGCTGCACGGGTGCTGAGCCCGCCCGGGCCGGGACGATGGTGAAGTATTTTCTCGGCCAGAGCGTGCTCCGAAGTTCCTGGGACCAAGTGTTCGCTGCCTTCTGGCAACGGTACCCGAATCCCTATAGGTGCGTGGCGGTGGGTAGAGCGAACAGCCCTCCTTTCTCCACTGGGAGATCGGAATGTAGGCTGTTCTTGCACATTGGGACCAGGAAAGACTGGACAGCGAATCCGACGTGGGGTATCTCTGAACTGTGGCCACAGTTAGAGCACTAAGTTCTTAGGAAGTTTAGGACCAGGCCAAGCCTGCAGGGTCCTCGAAGAAAACTGGCCGGGTTATGATTTAAATGAGGCTCTAGATTTCTATTTTGTGGTCTCAAGGTGGTGAGACAGGAAGAGCCGGCGGTACGGGAGTTGAGTTGTGTTGGGATTGGAAATCCTGGCGATGGGCTGCTCACCTGCCCGTGGCGCTCTCTAGTGGTACAAATCTTGAGAGATTGGAAAGCCTCAAACCAGGTCAGGGAGGAGGGAATTGGAATTTGCCCCCGGGCATAGGTGCAGTATACTCTTCACTCTGAACCCGGGTACAGAGCACTCTAAGATTGCAGGAAGCCATAAACTAGAGGCTCCGAATGGGAATCCGTAGACAGCTTCTCAGAGCAGACTTCTGAGAATCATCTTTATTTTAACACCTGCAGCAAACATGTCTTAACGGAAGACATAGTGCACCGGGAGGTGACCCCTGACCAGAAGCTGCTGTCCCGGAGACTCCTGACCAAGACCAACAGGATGCCACGTTGGGCAGAGCGACTGTTTCCTGCCAACGTTGCTCACTCGGTGTACATCCTGGAGGACTCTATTGTGGACCCACAGAATCAGACCATGACCACCTTCACCTGGAACATCAACCACGCCCGGCTGATGGTGAGACCTCCTTTGGTCCCTCAAAATAGTTGCCCTTCAGATCTCAGGCAAGAGAGTTGTGGGAACTACTGTGGCCTGAAGCAGGTTTAGAATACTGATGAGCCAAGTCTGTAGAGTTACACCCTCAGATTGTCCCCTTTTCAGTTGTCAGCCTCTGGGCCTGTCCCTTGGATCTCAGATGGTGGGGAAAAACACCTCTTTTCAGAACTTGTTTCAAGTGCCATGCACAAAGCACTTGGTTGGTGTGTGACATGCATACTTATGGGGTGGACTTTTAGGAATGAGGCTGGGGGAGGAAGGAGGCAGTGACTTGACAGACAACCAGCACAATGCTATGTTTGTGACCACCATCTTTGTGTTCTTCAGGAAGTTGCCACTCACTTTGATGATAAAAGCTGTGATGATTATCAGATGGTTTTGTGTGTGTGCATGGACACAAAGGGGAGAGTGCAGAAGGCCCAGAAACACTGCACAGATCTAGAGCTATAGGCCCTAAGCATACCCCAGCATCAGGCTGGAGTACTAGCTGATCCCAAGAAACTGTTCTACTTTTAAGGGTCAGTGGAGAGGTTGTAGAGGCAGAGCGGCTTCTCTTTGGTCTGGGAATGCATAACAGAACTTTTCGTTGCTTTCTCCCTATGAACAAGTCAAGGACTCACCTTGTGTTGTGTGCAGGAATTGGTACTGGCTTGGGCAGCACAGGAGAGGCAGGGTCTGAGTCTGTGGAAGTGAGCAAGGCAAAGGCTGCCCCTCCAAGGTGTTCGGCCTGGTTTCCTGTGCAGGTGGTGGAGGAGCGCTGTGTTTACTGTGTGAACTCTGACAACAGCGGCTGGACCGAAATCCGTCGGGAAGCCTGGGTCTCCTCTAGCTTATTTGGTGTCTCTAGAGCTGTCCAGGTAAGAGATTTGGGGCCTGGGCCAGGCTGGGCTCTGGGTCATTGAGCAGCTCTCCCATGCTTCTCCTTCTCCTGCCAGGAATTTGGTCTTGCCCGGTTCAAAAGCAATGTGACCAAGACAATGAAGGGCTTTGAGTACATCTTGGCCAAGCTACAAGGTGAGAGCCCTGGACACTGCTTGGGGGACTAAGGGACCCTCACTAGCAGTGGCCAGGATGATCCA
Organism: Neotoma lepida; assembly: GCA_001675575.1. Taxonomy (NCBI): domain Eukaryota; kingdom Metazoa; phylum Chordata; class Mammalia; order Rodentia; family Cricetidae; genus Neotoma; species Neotoma lepida. The sequence goes on from LZPO01096785.1 coordinate 1,086,950, forward strand.
ACCTCAACTTGACCAGTGAGGTGTTGGGCCAGTCACTGCCCTGATCTGAGCCTGAGGCTCTTGTATGTGCCTAGAAGGGTGGGAGGGTCAGGAAACAGGACATTCCTAATAAGCATGGCCCGTAACTGGTGACTGCCATGGTTGAACAGGGACTGAGTGGGTCTTCTAGGCGTCATCTGAAGCCAACCTCCTGTCGTTTGCCACAGGTGAGGCCCCTTCCAAAACACTTGTTGAGACAGCCAAAGAGGCCAAAGAAAAGGCAAAGGAGACGGCACTGGCAGCTACAGAGAAGGCCAAGGACCTGGCCAACAAGGCCGCCACCAAGCAGCAGCAGCAGCAGCAGCTGGTGTAGCTAGCTCCCTTCCTCTCCCTTCTCCTCATTGTACTTGATTATTAAAAATCCACCTCCAGACCTCTCTGCTGTCTGGGTGGTGGGTTAGGGTGGTGTCCTGGTCTGCATCTGCAGTACACCTGGCTCAGTGTCTCCTGAGCCCAGCCTCCTTTTACCCCATTGGGCAGAAAGGTGCAGTGACTTGTCCAGGGTCACAGCAGTACGCAGGTGAAGTGGTAATACCTGATAGACTGTACGCTCCGTGAGGGCAGGGCTCCTTGTTTTACTCTCTGATGTGTCCCAGTACCCTGAACAATATCTAGCACATAGCAGGCACTCAATAAACACTGGATTTGATTGGCCCCAGTTCTGCAGTCAGATAGCTTTGGTTTGGATCTGGACCTCAGGCAAGTCACATCACTGCCTCGGCACCACCAACAGAGCAGCCTCTGCACTGTATTAGATGTGCACTGCCTAGCACATGACGGTGTTTGGCAGCTACTGATCTTATTTCCTCTTTTCCAGTTGTGGCTGCGACTTCCTCTATTTCGTCAGGCAAAACCATGGACGGGAACTTACGAAAGAGGATTTTAATGAAAACACTGTGCAGTGTGTGTGGGGAAGAGGCCTGGGGCTTTGCCCAGGAACAAGAGGTCTGCAGGCTTCCTGTCCCGTGGTGGGCAGCAAAATAGAGCCAAGGGCTACATAAAATGCCCTGGGAATGGGGAGGGTGGCCGAGGCTCAAGCTGTGCAGCTGAGTCCATAGAGTCCTGTTCCCACACAAGCCTCCTCCAACAAGTGGCTCTAAGCAGACCTTGGGACTTGTGTGGGCCACTGCCTGGCAGGCTCAGTCCAGAGAGAGTAAAGGGTGCTCTGGGCAGCCAGCGTCATAGCCAGGTACTGGTGCTGTGTGAGTAGCTGAGGCCCTGGCCTGGGCTGAAGCTCTGAAGAAGCTCATTCTCAGTCCCGAACACCAGGCTCTCCACATCCACCTCCACATCCTCTGCAGAGAGAAGCCTGTCAGAAGCCCGTCCACATGCCCACAACCCAGCCCTGCCCCCTTCGGGCACTCACCTTGGTCTGAGTCTGAGCGCTCAGAGGACAGAATTGAAGAGTCCAGGCTGTCGGCTCGCAGACGGTCCCGCTCTCCAGCCCCTGGCAACCCCTGGAGCCTTTCCAATTGTTGCTGCAGGCTCTGCTGTTTGCTGCGAAGCTTCTCCTTGAGCCGCTGGGCTTGCTGTTCCTGCTCCTCCAGCTTCTGCAGAACCCCCAGGGGCAGGGACTTGGGGTCAGCCTTTGTCTATACCAGACAGGCAGCCACATAAACCAACCCAAGGTGGTTTCATGTCCTCCAGGATGCTACTACCTCCTGCCCTTCTATATACATAGATCTGTCTAGATGGCTGTGGATGGCAGGGTACCCCAATCTCAAATGCCTTTCGGGCCTAGTCACATAATAGGGTGGAGTATAATGTCAGTACAGACCCAGCACCGTTGGATCTCTCCATTTAAATGGTGGAAAACCAAATGTTTCATGTCAAGTGTATTTTGAAGCACTGCCAACTAATTTAAATTATTGGACAACAGGCTAGAGGCTACTAGTTCACTGGGTGAGCAGCTCTGTGGTAAGTAGTTGCCTAGCACATGCAAGGCCCTGGGTTTGATCCTCCTCCCATACAAATAATAATTTTGTTTTTTAAAACAAGAGGAGAATAAGCCGCAACACTCNAGACAAGGTATGAAAGATGCGTGTCCTCACTTAGACTAAGATGTGGGGTTCAGTTACCACCAAGGCAGAGGGCCTAGGAAACTTGCAGAGTCCAGCTTTGTCTGTAGTAGGCAGAGAGAGAACCGTAAAAAGCTGTCGTGGGGCTGTGTGGGGCCCAAAGAAGAAAGGCTTGCATTAGGGAGAAGCTTGAGTTTCCTAGGAAGTAGGTGCTGAGACTGTCCTGTCAGGGTTTACAGCTGGAGATGGACCTTGGTAGATTTACATGCAGAGCAGAAAGCAGCCTGATGGACACCAAGCCAGAAGGGAAGCCCAGGAGACGCTGCCCAGGAAGGGCTGCTGCCCAGGTCTTGCCATGTGGCATCCAACACCTGAGTAGCACATTTCATCTACCTGAAAATTAGGTCAAAGGAGCTCCACGGGACAAACCAGAGCCTATGTGACAGCGCAAATACATCCCACANCCACGATTTATTTGCTGATGGCACTGTCACGGCCCTTGACTAGAGCAGTGCTTAATAAAGGTCTGTTGATGAGGCAGGGCAGGTGTTACCCTCTTGGTTCTGAATCTGCCTCTCACCTGTTGTGCCTCCATTCTGACTATATATCTCTTTCCTCTCATCAATGGGCCCCGGAAGGCAGGGAAAATCTCTTTTGTTTCCAAGGCAGCTTCTAAGGCAGGACAGCCTGGGCCTTGGCAGCTGCATACCCACTCCTGTCCACCAGGGGGCCTGCAATCCCACCCAAGCAGTGGCAAGTCCTTTGCCTCCAGGCCTCCATCCACCTTCATGATACCAGTGGAACCCAAACCGAGTCAGCCCTGAAGGTGGGAGGAGAGGGCACGTACCAGCCCTCTCCAGTCCACCAAGTCACATGGCTTACAACAGACTCTTTTCAACAGCCATTGAACAGGAAACACTTGTAGAAGATTTAACAGCTAGGACCTAAGTAATACCATAACAAAAGGAACGTTTACAAGGCCTCAGAACGCCTAGTTGTCTGCTTTCCTTCCCACTTGATAGATTTGGAAACTTAAAAGCTTGAGATTGTCTCAAGTCACACAGGATGGGGGCAGGTCCCAAAGCTCCAGTCAGGCCTTCCACATCACATCATTCCATACGGTCTAACAAACACCGGGGAGATAGCACCTTACCTGGATATGCATCCTGGCTCGGCGCAGCAGGCTCAGTGTGGTATATCGGGTACAGTCAACCCCCAGGGGCATCTGCTGCCTCAGCTGCTCCAGGCACCGCTTAAGTTGGGCCCTCCTGTATGGAAAGGGGTCTGGAGGGCAGTGCCAGCCCCACCTCACCAGGCAGAGGGATGGCAAGAGAGGAAAGGTCTGAGAGAAATAGTCCTTGGGACCTGGTACTGTCGGGGCCAGGTTGGAACTCACCTGCGTTTCTCCAACTCATTGTGCACAGACCTGCCAATACCAAAAGAAGCTGAAGTGAGGGGCAGTTGGTACTGTCCCAATCCTCAGTCCCAGGCTACTGGGTGGCTCAAAATTCACTACAGATATCTGTGCAAGTAAGCCTTTTGTGAGGGCCTGGCCTCAGCTAGGGCACCAAAACCCCTGACATCCCTGGACAGATGTGACACCTGATCCAAAAACAAGTCTGCCAGAGAAGTCAGTAGAGGAGAAAACATTTAAAAGGACAGAAAAGCAGAAGCCTGTAGGGGGGTTCAGGAGCCTGAGTGGAAGGGGGACTCAGACTATCTTGTTACAGTTCCTGGCACATCAAAGAAGCTCTAGGAGTCCGTGAGTGGGCACACACACACACACACACACACACACACACGGTTTAGAGAGAGGGCAGATGGAATAGGGTACCTGGCCCAGAAGGGCAAACGGAAGGAAGTGAGAATAGGGTTAGATGGGCCAGCTGAGGACTAGCGCCCCTCCTCACACAGCCCCATCCCTGCTCACCGCCCACTGTTCAGCGCGCCAGGAGCTTGCAGGGGTCGCTTCCTCCTCCTGTAGACAGCCCGGGAGCTGTAGTGTGGACACAAGGACGCGTAGCCGTGCTCCGCCTCTGCCAGAGAGAGGACCCAGCTCATCAGCCGGAGCCCCTGGCACGGCGTGATCAAGGAAAGGCTTTTGGCGCCAGAACCCTTTCCCCAATCACTCCCTGCCCTGCCGCCCGCGAACTCCTGTGGATGTGCGGGCGGCAGCGCGCCAGCTGACCTCGAGCCGTGCTCTGTCCAAGTTGGGAGCCAAATCCAGCCCGCGCGCGGGGACTGTCCTTACCTCTCTCGCGTCTCTCCAGGAATTCTGCTGCCTGCAGCAGGACCTGAATATTGCTGGCCACGGGCTCCATGTAGGCGACAGCCGGCGGCGAGCGGGCCGGGGATGCTGGCCCTGCAGCCGCCGAACCACTTTTGTTTCAATGTAACTGACACGGTGCCACAAACACAGGGCCCACCCCGCCCCCGGCCGCCCCGCCCTGGCCCCGCCCCTGGGAACCGCGGCCGCCCCGCCCTGCCCAGCCCGTCCCGCCTCTTCCCGCCCGGTCTATCTCGGTCCGCAGCTCCTGCGCCTGGTGACAAGCACTCGGCCGGGCCGGACAGCCTGGACACGGGGCGCTGCGAGCTGCCCACACTGCTGCCACTCGCAGTCGCGCGGGCCTGGGTTGCACGTGTGCGCGGGCGCGGCCACATCCTCGGGGCGGGTCGCGAGCCTCCGAGACAGGGTTGGCTGGCGCGCGGCCCCGCCCTCTCCCACCGCGGGGCCCCGGCTCGGGCGGGAAAAGCCGCAGGTTTCAAATTTGAAAACCCGGACGATGAGGGCGGGGGCGAGCGGAGAGGGATGGCGATGCGCACGCGCCTGCGGAGGGGCGCGGGCGCAGGACACGGTGAGATCTGTCCCGCATCTGCCCCTCATGGGTCCTCGCAGGGCCTCAGCTTCCACCTTTGACTCAAATGAAAATCTCTCCTGTCTCTCCCGTCATTTGCAGGGACGCTAATGTCATCGAGAGTACGNTGGTAGGTAACAGCTTCCAAGCCAGGGCACAAAACACACTATTTGGCCTCGGATTCCGGAGTGACGGAATCGGGCTCCTCTCCCGTCACTGTTAAGTGTGACAACTCGAGGACCCTGAGACAGCGTTGCGGAGGGGTCATTGCTAATGCCTATGTAGTGCTCAGAGAGCAAGCAGCCCTCTCTCATTAGGGCCGTTGCAACCAGACAGCCCGCTCCTGGGAGACCCATCTAGAACAAGACTGCCAGCCTTTCGGAGAAGGCTCCTGGAACAGTACCACCTGGGGTAGCCACACCCATGAGTCAGGAAGGGTGGGGCATTCTGAGAGTCCGCTAGAGCAGAGAGGGGAGACTATGAAAAGATGGCCTAGGCAAACACAGGCACGGGCCGATCAGGCCCCTTCCGAAGAGGCTTTCTGAAATCAACTAAGGATAACTAAGCTAACTAAGTTAGCTAAGACTTGCTGCTGCTATGTAGCAGTTTGTAGACTGAAAACCATTGTAGCTATGGAGATAGACACTCGGAAGGGCTGCTAGGACACGGGACAGGTGGATGACCCCTAAAACTCCCATCAGGAATCAACCTGTAAAGTTTGAGGATGAATTCCTTTTGGAAGAGAGTGACATAGGGTGTCATGTCCAACAATCAAGCTTCAAAGTCACTGTATAGCCAGAGATGACGACGTCCTGATACTCCTTCCACCTCCCAAATACTGCGGTTACAGATGAGAACCATATAATCAGTCATTGTCTAATTTTATTTGTCTAAGACAGCACACACACAGTGCAGGCACAAACCTCATCATACATCTGGCACCCAAGTGGACTCAGAGCACACTGGACACAGAAAGGCTCTCCAAAAAAAGTTCCAGCAGAGGGAAAGGCCTGGTGATGTAAAGACGGCACTGAATAGGAACTGAGCGGCCACTTCATCCTCAGAGCTGTGGGGAACAGCATGGCCCAATGGTGGTAGAAGTTAGCCTAGCCTGAGGCCTCCCATGAATATGGGTCGGGGCCACCAGTCAGCGGCAGACAAATGGAACACTTTCTAGGGAAAGGGCAAGGTGCTTGGAGGTCCCTGTGAGAAAATGCTCCAGCAAATTACTTTGCAGGCCCAGGCCCAACAGAAGCCCCAGGATTGTGCTCCATCAGCAGAAAGAGTTCTGTCCTTAGATCCCCTGGGTCCTGTGCTGCCTGGGGGGATGCACAGCCCTGTCAGTTACAGTAATTGGGGTGAGCTTACTTTGTTGCAATTTTTCAGGTACTAGAGTCCAAGATGGATTTGTGCCTTGGGTGAGAAGGAAGAAGACAGGGATTCCCAAGGAAGGCAGCCTTCCATCTCACCCTAAGATAGTTCAGGGGATGGTCCTGCCTCAGAACCCTGCATAGTCCTCTCTGCAGGTGGGAGGAGCTAGAGACCAGGGTGTGGGGACCTGGCTCAGACACTGGACTCCATCTCAGCCTTCTCTTGCTACAGAGCAGCCTTCCTTAGCAGAAGTGATGCCCTGCTAAAGCCTGTGGTGGGTCCAACAACCCTCAGGTCCAAGCTGGAGCTAGGCAGTACCCCTTCTGCTGCCTCCTCAGCAGATCCTGCCCTTGCCCACTCCCTGCCTCTGCCAGCTGCACTCAAATGCCACATCCTCCAGGAAGTCTCCAGGCTTCCCTCCTTCTGTGCACACTCTTGGGGTCAGCTCTTCTACCAGACTGTGGCCCAGTAGCAGCGGAAAACAGTACTGAGAAACACAAGCAGCCATGCTGGTGGGACAGTATAGCACCCAGCTCAGAGGCCACCTGGGAATGTTATCCCAGGCTGTCAGAGCACAGTGGCACCTTATGTGGCTTCTTACCTCTTTCAAGTGGACTTTTATTATTCTTTTCATGTGTATGAGCGTTTTGCCTGCATGTGTGTGTGCCTGGTGCCTTGGAGGCCAGAGGAGTGAGTCCAGATCCCTGGAACTAGAGATACAGATGGTTGTGAACCATCATATGGGTGCTGGGAATCTAACCTAGTTCAGATTCTGGAAGAGCATCCAGTGCTCTTAACTGCTGCTCCGTCTCTCCAGCCCCCTCAAGTGATCTTTTAAATGGTTACTTTAGGAAATACGTATCTTTGGATGATCACAGTCTACCTTGGATTAATGTGCCCTGATGTGTGTTTGTGGTTGGTAGAAAGATAAGGCAGAAAACCATGCTTCCGTTTGCTTCCTAACAGCCTTCTTCCCAGTAGTGTTCTATTTTATTTCTATGTGTTATATTTCCTAAGTCACACTATAACACTGTGTGTATGTGCACACAGGTGCACGTGCTGGGGACTGAACCTGGGACCTCACATATTCTTAGAAGTGAGCTGACCCAATGAGCTACACCAATAGTTTTAAATATCAAGGGTAGCTGGGGTGGGGGTGGGTGCATGCCTTTAGTCCCAGCCCTTGGGAGGCAGAGGCAGGTGGATCTTTGTGAGTTCGAGGCCAGCCTGGTCTATAGAGCTAGTTCCAGGACAGCTAGGCTACACAAAGAAACCCTGTCTCGATATATATCAATAGATAAATATAGAACACAACCAATGATTCCTGCAGCTGTGAGTGGAACTTCGTCATTGTAGGTACTTTGTTGCAACTCAGTGAGCTTGGTCCCTGTTTCAGCACCAAAATGTAAGCAACAAAGTTGCAACTCAGTGGGCTCTGACTGTTGGGGCTGCAAAGAAACAGTCCAGCCCTGGAGGGGAAGTTATTCTGACTGCTCAGGAGAGTCAGGCCTGGAACTGCTTCAGCAAGGAAGGGTATCCTGACTGTTCGGGAGAGTCAGGCTATACCTAGTGTGGTGGGAGATGGTCTCTCCGAAGGATATAGTAATCCTGCTTCTCTCCTGGAAAGCTGCTGCAGCTGAGCTTTGCTCAGCCCCCACTTAAGGGGGCTTCCTAGCAGAGCTCTGCTTCTCAGGCTGAAGACGTTACTCAGCTCTCCTTTGTTCAATCCACTGTGGGACGTCTCAGCAAAGATCTTCTGTGTGCCAGCTAATGAAGATCTTCACACCCAACACTCTTTTGAGAAAGAGATTTATTTGGGAAGGAGGAGTCCAGGAGAGTAGCTGCCTCTACCAGGGTGGAGAGAACATCTCACAACTGCCCATGCAGGGCAGTTTATATAGGATGGCCTGGGGGCGGAGTCAACAGGGATTGGCTAGTTTTTTCCTGCCCTGGGATTGGTCAGTTTTGTGGGCTAGGGGCAAAGATGGCCCTGATGTGAGAGCCAAACTGTGTTTCAATCACTGGTGTTACTTAGCGTTTGGACACTAATTCTAAGGCCAGGGCACATATCTTTCACTGACTCTGATTCTAGGGACCAAGATTGTTACTATGGTACTAGTTTCAGAGTCAGGGCATGTTTCCTTAGTTCTGGGTTTGGGAATAAAGTGTTCATTTCTCTGGCTCAGGTCCCAAACCCAGGCTGTGTTTCTTTCTCTGGTCTGAACTCCAGGGTCAGGGTGGGTTTCTTTAGCCAGCCCATTTTCCCTACAGTCATAGAACACTTGCCCAGCATGTGTGAGGTCTGGAGTTCCATCTGCAGCACCACAGAAACAACAGCAAAAACTCTTTCCTATTTCATCCCTCAGTTACCATTTCCAGCANCTTCAGCCCTTCCTGCCTGACATCCCTGCCCCCCAGCCTGGGATGCTTTCCTTGGCATTTGGTGCCTCCATTAGACTGGCCTGTGCTATGGCTATAAAGCATTTTCTTGGTTGCTAATTGATGTAGGAGGGTCCTAGCCCACTGTGGGCAGTACCATCCCTAAGCAGGAGTGCCTGGGCTCTGTAAAAAAGGTAGCTGGGGGACTGAAGAGATGGCTCAATAGTTAAGAGCACTTACTGCTCTACCTGGGTTCAGTTCCCAGCACCTACATGGCAGCTCACAACTGTCTGTAACTCCAGTTCCAAGGGACCCGATACCCATGGCAAAACATCAATGCACATAAAATAAAAAAAAAAAAAGGTAGCTGAGCAAGCCATGGAGAGCAAGCCAGTAAGCAGTCTTCCTCGATAGTCCTGCCCTGTCTTCCCTCAATTATGGACTGTAACCAATAAGGTGAAATAAGCCCTTTCACCTTCCCTAAGTTGCTTTTGGTCAGAATGTTTATCACAGCGACAGGAAAGCAAACTAGGACATTGCTATACTGTATTGTTTAGGGAAGAATAAGAAGGTCCATGTGCCTGGTGCAGATGCAGCCTCAGTAGGCCTAATTACACACTGTGACATCCCCAGTATGTTGGATGCAGAGATTCAAAATCCAAAGCTATGGATGGAGGACCAGCTCTACCGAAATTTCCTGTTTCAAACCAGAACAGATTAAAAAAAAAAAAAAAAAAAAAAACATCCATTGGGTTGTCTTAGTACTCCAGATTTTTAGATGTATTTGTTTTATGTGTATGAGTGTTTTGCCTGCATGTACCATGTGCGTGTCTGGTGCCTGCAGAGGTCAGAAGAGGGGGTCTCACCTCCTGGATCTGGAGTTACACATAGTTGTGAGCCACCATGTGGGCTCTAGGAACTGAACCTGGTCCTTTGCAAGAGCAATAAGTGCTCTTAAGTGCTGAGTCAGCTCTCCAGTCCCCAGACCACAGTTTCTTCCCCAGCTTCTACCATCTTCCCCTAGCCCCGTCATGAATTTTTTTCTTTAACCACTAATCAAGTTCAAGTGTTTCCCAGAAAAACATACTGCAGTCCTACCTCCTAACAACAAATGTTGCTATCTTTGGAAATGGGGCCTGTGTAGAATTAAAGTAATCATTGTAGCATGGTTGAATATGATTGGTGTCCTCATCAAAACAGGAAGTCTGGAGACAAACACATATGCAGGAAGATGGCTACGTGACCGTGGGATCGGAGACTGCAGTGGTGTGTCTGCAAGCCAAGGAACTGCAAAGACTGGAAATCAGCATTAGCTAGAAGGGAAAGTCACGATCTAGAAAAAGAGTGGGGTGTGGCCCTGCCTCCCAGCCTCCCTGTGGGACAGCAATAGTCTGTTGTTGGGGCCACCAAGCTTGAGGTGCTACTGAAACTCTAAACCAATGCAAGCAATTCCTAACATTTATTTCACCTAATTTCCTATTAGGCTGTGCAGTCCATAGTGAAACAGCGTTTTCCCTTGTTAACAAAAGTGTGTGTGTGTGTGTGTGTGTGTGTGTGTGTGTGTGTGTGTGT
>LZPO01096785.1:1100599-1114295 GCA_001675575.1 Neotoma lepida
TTTTTTGGTTTTTTGAGACAGGGTTTCTCTGTAGCTTTGGCGCCTTTCCTGGAACTCACTCTGTAGCCCAGGTTGGCCTCGAATTCACAGAGATCCACCTGCGTCTGCCTCCCGAGTGCTGGGACTAAAGGCGTGCTCCACCACCGCCCGGCATATATCTTTTTTTTTAAGTTTTATTATTTTATGTATATGGCGTTTGCCTGCATGTATGTCCCTGCACCATGTGCATACCTAGTGTCCAAGGAGGTCAGAGAGTGTGTTGGGTCCCCTACAACTGTAGTTACAGGTGTTGTGTTATGTAGGTGCGGGGAACCAAACCCAGGTCTTTTGGCAGAGCAGTCTGCACTGTTAGCTGCTGAGCCATCTCTCCAGCCCCCGTCCCATGTCTCCTTTTGTCTTCTAATTGGGTAGTCATCCACAAAGGTTCCCCTAGCCTGTGTCCTTAGCTATTGAGATCTTCTGACTCATTCTCTGCACATGGGCCTGGCCTAACCAGAGGATCAAAAGTGGCCTCTAGTGGGAAACAGCAATCAGACTATATAGCTCCTTCATGAGTGACAGGTAGGGTAGGACCATCTCCACATCTCACATGTGGGAGCAGATGCTCCTGTGGGTGGAGAGCTAGGTGGAAGGGTTTCCTGCTGGGTGAGGCTTGGTAGGCTGTTACAGGTTCCTGTGTTTCTGCCAAGTGTTGTCAATAAAGGAAGCACTTTCAGAGCAGCCCCCAGAAGCAATGGAAGGGCACATCTCTACTGTTAAGGGCAGGAGAACAAGAAAGGCTTACGTGCCGGGGCCTTTGGCATCAGGCTGTTCTGAGCACCTGGGGAGACTCTCCTCGGTGCTCACCTCCTACGGTTGTAGGGTGGCGTCTAGTTTTACTGCCTACCCTGTCCCCAGTGCTGCTTCACCACCTCAGACCCCACCCCTTTAACCTGCCCCTCACCTGGTTACTGTGGCCAGGGCTTCACCAGCAGTGGGAGGATATTGTTATCCTATGACAGAGAATGTTGTTACAGATGGGACAGATTGGTTCTAAGATTCCTCCATTCAGCTGCCTTCTCCAACACTGGGCAAACCCAGACCCTTAGAATCTTAAACAACAACAACAACAAAAAAGCCCGGATTTTCTTTTGTCAGGAGACCTGGCCCCAGTATACTGGATGTTTCCCTTATGGGAGATGGTGAGGGAATTCAGACCCACCTTCTCATTAGGGGACCCTAAAGAAAAAACAGGGCATTGAGTTTTCCAAGTTGTCTGCTTCCAATTACACACACACAAACTTGGTTGTGGGTACAGGCCTCCAAGCAGTTTGTCACCCCAAGTCTAGGCAGGGAGAATCTCTAGTGACACAGGGTAAAGGCAGATACTTCTGTCAGCTTGATCCTTCTTGATCACGGGTGCTCACTGCCCATCACTCATTATGAAGTTAAAGACTCTCGAAGGACAGCTTGTCGGTGGGACAAGCATGATGGGACTCATCTGGACAAATCTACACTGGTTGTAAGGAGGACGGGTGCTCTGTGTCCAGCCATTTGTTACAAGTGAGTCTGTCCAGTGGGAAACACTGGCTTCAGTTTTGCAGAGGAACAAATGCCTTATGTGTGTGCAGTTAAATTGTCCTGTGCTGTTTGAAACACTGAGACACTGGCTCTGAAGATAGGATTTGGCTTTCTCACTTCAGATCCAAGCATGGTTGTCTCAAAATGTCCTCCAAAGCCCCCTTTCCTGAGCTGCCCCCCTGACCCTGTGACAGGGGGAAGGGAAAACAAACCAGCAAAGAGTAAAGGAAATTGCTTATTTCATAGTCTAAAGCTCTGCTCTGGTGATTTCTACGTGCTNCATGAAGACTGTGTTGCTTTTTATAAAGTGTTCACTGGAAACTTACCAAGCACCTAGTTTAACGAGGCACACAGGTAGTATTTACTATGTGTGTAGTTTGGGATCATCTTTGTTTTATTAAGGGGCTGTTACACCACACTTCCGAGACAAGCAATACATCAGTGTCGTGGAATATTATTTTAAGGTGTGTTACATTTGTTTATGCTGTGGAACATTTGTTTAATGATGCAAAGATGTGCTGCATTCTTTTTTATATATAATTTTTTATTTTATGTGCAATGGTGTTTTGCCTGCATGTATGTCTGTGTGAGGGTGTCAGATCCCCTTGAGTTACAGAGTTACAGGCAGTTGTGAGCTGCCATGAGGGTACTGAGAATTGAACCCAGGTCCTCTGGAAGAGCAGCCAGTGCTCTTAACCACTCCAGCCCCCAATANATTTTTTTATAATTTATTTTTATTTTATATGTGTTGTATTCTTTTATGTTGCATTTGTTTAACTCTGTGAAGCTGTGCTACTTTGCCTGTCTAAAACGCCTGATGGGCTAATAAAGAGCTGAACAGCCAATAGCAAGGCAGGAGAAAGGATAGGCAGGGCTGGCAGGCAGAGAGAATAAATAGGAGAAAAAAAGAGAAGTGGATCTAGGAGCAAGAAAAGGAGGACTCCGGAGGCCCAGCCCCCTAGCTACATAGCCTTGCTTGACCATGGCTTTGGTTGGAATCTTGAGGGAACATTTCCTCTGTGTTGGGTTTCCTCTTTCTAGACTGGACCTTAGAGCTCACTGAATGGGGTCTCCATGGCCTCCCTGAACAAGGGAACAAGTGACTTTGACCATTAAAAGCACTTTGAGAGATGCCCCACAATCCTCTGGTATCGGGCAGATCTTAGAAGGGTTTTATGGTTAAACTTCTCTCTCCTTCTCTAGCTGTCTGGTAGGGACCTCATACTGATTCCAGCTGCTCCAGCAGTTATCAAAGTGCCTGAAAGTAGATCCTGGGCTCATCACTCTAGAAACCAGTGTTGGAGGCCAAAATTACCTTTCTTCAGAGACTGAAAGAGGGTGTCAAACTGGTAAGGCTGGACAAATCACAACCAGTCTCGGACCAGGACCCCATGGAAGGAGGTCTCTTGATAAAAGGCCCAACTATGGCAATGTCAAGTCACATACTTGGGGGTAATTCTGAAGGGAAAAAGGCACAAGCTAAGTTTTTAACGGACCCAATGGAAGACCTCAGGCTTCAAGAAAGTTATTTAAGTCCTAGATGAGTAGCATCTCGCCATCTCCTGTCTCATGTGACTCCATTTTGTCCTGCCAATTGCTGTTTGATTTTTGCGGGAGTGGTCACTCTACACTGGACTATATTGTAGTGGCCTCTAGCAATTCTCCCTGCTCCTTCAGCCCCTCTGCTCCTACAGATGGTGCCACAGGTAATCTGCCGCTGGATTTTTACCACAGCCGTGTGAACCAGCCTCAGGACCATGTCATAAGCATCCCCTCTCTCTTGGACTGGCACAACTAGACTCCACCCCTTCTCAGCAGGAAGCAGCTAGAGTGGTCATTATGCATAGACAGGCCCACTATTACTTTTATAACTCAATTTCTTCTCTCCCTCTCTAGAAGCCATCCAGGAAGGACCTCACAGCAAGCCTGTGATGGTGACTTCCTATTCTTAGAAGACATTGTGAGAAGAAATAGCCGGAAGGCACTGGGATAGATGTCTAAACTGGGCCAATGGGGGGAAGGGGAGGACTCAGGGGGCTTATGAAATACCTAAGCCAGAGTCACCCATTCCAAAGGCATAAAGCTATTGCCTGGATGTCACTTTCTCCACAGCCTGGTCTTCTAGCTTTCCTCCATGTTCAGGTTCGTGTGTGCTGGACTATGTTCTGCAGCTAAGTGACCCTCTTTACATGTGGACTTAACTTAGGTCATGAGGCTTGCCTAGGAAGTGCCTTTAACTGAACTGTGTGTACTTCTCAGGTGCAGGCCAGNGTGGACGGGCACAGGGGCTAGGCTGTTTTCAGCCATAAGTAACAAACACACAACTCACACTAGTCTGAACAAATAGGGATTTATTTCTTTCACACACAAAAACCCCCAGCAGTTGACAGTCTAAGGCTTGAGGCAGCTCTTCAGTCCTTGAGGCCCCCCTATCTAACAGGTGAGTGCTCGTTCCAGCCCTTNGTCACAGGTATTTCTGCAGCCTCGGGGTCCTACCACAATCCAGGCAGAAGACGAGAGGACCCNTGAGCCAATGTCCTCCAGCTTACATGACCTCCCTTGCTGGAAGGAAGCTGGGAAGAGACGCATCCCAACCGATGAGCAGAGAAAGGGACAGAACCAAGAGTGGGTGTCTGGGAGCCAGCCATGGGTGCTGGAGGATGAGTGAGTCAGAAAGGCTCTGCCACAAATGGGTGGAGACAGCAGGGACGATGACATCAGCACTGTGCCCGTCCCGCTTCAAGAAAGTGCAAAATTTAAAAGGCAAAAAGTTAAAAACCTTTAGGAAAATCATCTTTGGAAAAGATTAATAAATGCCATGTAAATGTGNATTGCACATCAAATGACGTTATTAGCTAATCAGGAAGCCTAGCGTGTGGGAAGGAACCTCTGCAAAGGAACCAGGAAACTGAAGATAAGGATCCCTGAACATCAGCAAGAGAAAAGGGGTCAGTACTAAAGCATCAAGGAAGCACACAATCAGTAAGTGGAGACCCTCAGCCTGACGCAGAAAAGCACACAGCAAAGCTTCCGCACCCAAGCTCAACTCTGATGCCAGNTGCTAAGGAGTGGGCAGAAGGAAAAAACACAATCCACTTCGGAAAGCAATGTGGCCCTGGCTAGCAAAACTGGAACTGTAACAAACTACAGGCCCATACTTCTTATGGTGTGTATGAACNCAGTTCAAGAACATATCCTGGGTAGGGTAATAGAGTGTGGCCACACACACCCAGCATGACAGCCAGGAAGCATCTTGGGCTCCAAGTCCAGAGGCACAGCAGCAGTGTGGAGTTTGAAGAACTAAGGAATACATCCAAATACTACTTAAAACAAGTTTTAAAATACAACACAATCTAAAGAAAATTTAACAACCATCATCTCTGGGGGAAGGGAAAATGGGGCCACATGTGTTGGCAGACATATTTCTCACATTGTACAGCAGATACCAGGACATACATTTATGCTTAAATGCCAAATGAAGTAACTCAGATTTTAGGAACATATGCCAAACACTAATTGTGGAATCTTATTCCTGTGTGAGAATATAGACAACTCTGTGTATGAACTTAGAAACAATTTTCCACAACTATGCAGATGGAGAGCCCACCTGGATGGTAAAACAGACCTACAAGATCACTTTCTGTGCTGGCACCAAGTCTGGGATCCATTCAAGACCCTGCGCTGGTCCTAACCCACAAGACTTACTAGGCCTGGTGTGAAAAGAACAGGGTTCTGTTTGTTTTTGTAAATGCATGTGTTTGGAGACCAGAGGACAGCTCTGGGTGTGATCTTCAGGAAAACCATGTGCCTCCTTTGGCATAGGGCCTCTTTGGCATGGAAGTCACCAATTGGACCAGTGAACCCCAGAGACCATCAGCCTCCAGTACTGTGGTTACAAGAATATTATCACCACACCCAGCAATTTTCTGAGGGTGGTAGGGATCAAACTCACGCTTACAAAGCAAGTGTTTTACCAACTGAGTCACCCCTAACTCTGCCGTGGGCTCCTTTGAGTTGTCCAGGCGGCTCTAATATGCAGAGGTAAATCTTCTTGATTCTAATTGTGCCTAAATAACTCAGGATCTCAGGGAGTGCCAAGTTAAACCAAGAACTAAGATCAGATTCCAGGCCTCAGATGTCCTGTCATTGGACAGACGGATGGACAGACAGACAGACACACACGCACCATCAAACCTATTGCTTTTCCAGTCCCCACATGCTAAGTGTCACAGAGTAAACAAGCTAATGCATCCTTGGAGGATGGTACCTAGAAAGCACTTTCTCCAACAAACCCAAGTTGCTTCAAAAGGATGGTGCTTCCTGACAGGCTCATGAACCTGTGGAGATACAAGCTGGAAATGGCAGTCACAGTGAGGTACCTCAGGACACCTAACCATGGCTCCCAGTAGCCCAGTGAACAGCTCTAAGTGATTGAGGATGCTGGACATCGGTCACCTCTGCAGTGATACAGAAAGCCATGCTGCAGCAGAATGGTAGCTTTGGCTTGTGGCTGACAGACCAAACATTACCTGACTGTGTGGGAAGATAAGGACAAGAGATTGACTTGGTAAAGTCCCCAAGGAGGGACATGGTAGTGACCACAGCTTGACTGGAAGTGACACAACTCTCCATGGTGGGAGATTTGGATGGCCACAGGTTACAACCTGGGTGAAGACTGGAAGCTGGTGGTACTAACGCCTACCTTCCCCTCAGCCCTGGCTTTGTTCCCTCAAGGCACCTAAAAGGAACACTGCTGCCATTCCCAGCTGTCTTCAATTCCAGGCTCACTGGCTCCTTCCAGATCATCCCAGAGTCTCCTCAAGAGTTCTGTCACTGTCGCTCTCCATCCCCAGTGCAGTCTAATAGCCTTGGGCTGAGGTTACATCCTACGTACAGGTAAGTTTTGCTTGACCTGAAAGTCATGTTTCCCCAACTGGGCAATGTGACAACCACCGTACCTCCTCTCTAGGGCTGTCTCAGGCCAGAGAATGGACTGGAAAATGACCAGAAATGAAAAAGCCCTTAGGACAGTCACGAGGTGGAGATTGGCTACTTTATTTAGGAAATGGTCACACTCTGGGCCCTACTGAACTGTCCTCCAGCTGTAGCTGAGAGGTCTGCCTTTGTAAAAAGCTATAGGGATGCAAGAAGGCCCAGAATACCAAACCCTGTCTGCTACCACAGGCCTCAGAACAAAATCACTCCTGGGACCCTAAGGAGCTCACCATGAGTACATGGAACCTCTTGTGTTTTGACAGCCACCCACAGGGCCTCAGCTGGGCCCCAAGTGCAGACTCCCCTGCTCCCAAGAGCATGGCTTGGGATAGGGCAAGAACCTCTAGCTGTCGGGTTGCTAAACCCTGACCCCCAGCCCTGCCAGCTGTCTCAGCTGGGCCAGAAGCAAAATGTATGAAAATACTTTAATTATTTCTTTGAAACAGTTAAGAAATAAGGTTGGTTGCTTGGTTGTTTTTACAATCCCAGTAGAAAAAGAGTTCACATAAGAGCCCTGGCCCAAGGTCAGGCCCTTCCAGCCAGACTGGCCACTCAATAGAAACGTTTGTTCCGCTCCTGGCGCTTCTGAAACACCACAGCACCCACCACAGCACAGACAATGATGCCTAGAAGAGCACACAGCAACAGCAGGAACACTCGCCACCCNGTCAGGGGACCACTTCGGAAATTTCCAGTGGGGTCATCCACGTTGTCTGTGGGAAAAGAAAGATAGCGGTTAATGTACAAAGCATGAAGGAGCTGCCCCATAACCGGCTTATTCCAGGAACTGCACTGACAGGAACTCCCAGCAGAGCCACACAGCCTTAGGGAGCCATCCCACCTGACTCACACCTAGCAGTCCAGCCCTAAGCCTGTGTTCTGTGTTTACAGTAGCAAGGGGGCAGAGTTCAGATGAAATCTACTCAGTAGAACTCTGAGGTAGTGCGTGGAAGGGAATAGCACTCCCCCACAAACTGTTTAGCTTTGTGGTTCCCATGGGCCCCTATGGCCTACCATTGCTCAGTCTCTCCACTGAACCACAGAGGCAGAGCCAGAGCCAGAGCCAGGCATGGAGTGGAAGCTTTGGAGAAGTCATCCTTCAAGTGAATGTCCCCGTCTTGCTTGCCCTCTGGGGATGCAGGCAGGGCAAAGCAGATGGCATCTCTGGGAGCAGCAACCAGAACTGACCAAATGGTGCTATGTGGAGGAATTAACTTAGCTCTACAACACTAAGACCAACCAGAATCTTTAAGATGGGCCAGAAGGAAGGCTCAGGAGTTGAGAGTACATAATGATGCTCTGCTCTTCCAAAGGACTGGAGTTTGAGTCCCAGCACCCACATGGTGACTCACAATTGCCTGTAACTCTAGTTCCAGGGGACCCTGATGCCTCCAGTCTTGTGGGCACCAACACTCACATGCACAGACACACATGGACAGAATTAAACATAATAAAAGTACAATTTTAAAAATGTGAGCTGTCAAACACTAGGCCTAGTGGCTACACCCAGGGTAGAGGCAGGAGATCGAAAGGTTACCATCACCCTCAGCTATACAGTGAGTTCAGTTCAAGGCCAGCCCAGGCTAAATGAGATAGAATTCTTATTTTTAAAGTGAGATGTCATTATCACATAGGACAGTGGATCCTGGCTTTTCCTAAAAAGGCAGAAAAACAGAAGGACATGGGCCTGGGCAGGGATGAGCCTCTTCAGGCCTGTAATTTCTTAGTAGACCCAAAGTGGCAGTCTATGGTTTTTAGGGGATAGAAGGAAAGGGGCCTCTTTACTCTACCCAGAACACTCACTGAGGCAGAATTATGCTCATGAAGGACCCAAGGCTAGGGTTTATAGATGAGTTGACCATCGCCTCTCTTTCTGGCTGAGCAAATCTAAGCATCAGCCCCCAAGTGACTCCGAGAAGTTAGGAGTGACAGGAGTGCTGGGCATGCTACATTCGCACGGACAACCAACTGGCTTTACTTCAGCACAGGAAGACATGGACACTAGGCTCTCACACACGTGCTATGAGCCTCAACAGAGTTTACANAGCGAGTCCGCATCTCATTCTTTAACTCATAAACTCACTGAAGCCAACCTGACCTAAGCTCCTGCCTCCAGCTGCAGAGGTAAGAGCCCAGACACGGCCATAGCTGTGCCGCATAGCCAGCACAGCCATAGCAGGACAGGACAGGACCACAGAGTTCTCCTGAAGCCCAGGAGGGCTGTATGCGCACATACCTTTAGGGGACTTGAGGAAGTTGACCCCGGGTTCGATCTTTGTCCAGTCAATACTTTCCTCTTCAGGGGTGCGTTCTACCATGAGCTGGAACAGCTTGATGGAGATGATGTCATGGTTGTCTACAGGGCAGAGAAGGATCCTACCTCAAGATGCTGCCCACTGCCCTACCCAAAGAAAAGCTGCTCCATCGGCCAGACAAGGGCCAAGTCCCCTGGGAAAGCACAGTTTTCTTCCCAGGCAAGTAGCATTTCAGAGGCCGAAATGACTCCAGAAAGAGGGGCTGGGGTGCAGCTCAATGCTAAGCATATGCTTAGCATGTATAAAGGCCTGGGTTCAAGCCCCACTTGGGGAAGTTGGGGAGAGTCCAAGATAAGTGAGAATGGAGAGAAAAGCATGAGCTTAGATGTTCAAAGTGATCTGGCTTAGTTTCTTTGCAGAATGGAAGCAATAATGTCTACATTGAGCCATCACAACAGCCCATGGAGTATGAGAGACAATGCTGAGCAGAGGATATGAACTAAAAACAGAAACCAGATAAGGGCTAGCGTGATCATTCTAGTGCTGCCTGAGAAGCCTGATACTTCTAAGAATAGGAAGCAGCCAGACAGTCTTGTCAGAGACCCACGTGCAGGCCGCAGATAAACAAAGCGGCAGTCAGCAACTAAGCCTGAGACCTGAGGAGGGTGTGGTCCAAACACTACTACAGGCACAAACGATGCTCCAACTATCAGAGGTGAGGTACTGGAGTCCAGCAGTGACATGGCTCCCAGCCAGCCAACTCCACATGTAAACTCAGTGAAGTGATTCATCTAAAGTAAGGCTCTTTAAAGGCTGGGGTAGGGTGGGGGTAGGGGTGACCTGCAGTGAAGAGAAGGAAGGAAGAAGCAAGCAGCTGGCAGCCACGTCAGGCGGGGCCACATGACATCTGGGCATAAAGCCCCTTGAAGCCGAGGGCTGAGCCTTGAGAACCAGCTCTGGAGTCAGACTCCATTTCTTATCATCTTGGAGAAATCCAACTCTCACATCCCCTTGATTTTAATCATGTTAACATGGGAAGAAACCATTACCTGTCTAAGGAAATATCTGGTAGCTGGGATATGGAGGCACATGCCTTTGATCCCAGTACTTGGAGGCAGAGGCAAGCGAGGCCAGCCTGGTCTACTTAGAGAATTTATAAACAGCCAAAGCTACACAGAGATCCTGTCTTAAAAAAAAATCTGGTGCTGCCTGGCACTGACAACCCTCTGAATGTCAGTAGACACCGGCATTCTCGGGGATCCTCCACTGACAACCCTCTGAATGTCAGTAGACACCAGCATTCTCGGGGATCCTCCACTGACAACCCTCTGAATGTCAGTANCCTCCACTGACAACCCTCTGAATGTCAGTAGACACCAGCATTCTCGGGGATCCTCCACTGACAACCCTCTGAATGTCAGTAGACACCAGCATTCTTGGGGATCCTCTCCACCCTTGAGGGGCCATTCCAAACAGCACTAAAAAACATCTACCTGCCACAAACTGGCATCTGTTCCNATCAAAAACTCTCTGCAAACTAGATGTAATCCTAGCACTGTGGAGGCTGAGGCAGGAGAATCACCATTAGTATAAGGCCAGCATAAGCTACACAGTAAGTTCCATGCCAGCCTGGGCCACTGAGTTAGAAGCTGTTTCAAAAAACCCAAACCAAACAAGTCACCCTCTGCAGACATGGGAATATTGTCAGATGACATTCTAAGTAACCCAGGGGCAGGAAGGAAGTAGATGGGCTGCTAATTACTGAAACTGGGTGATGGGAACTTTAAAGGGACACCATAAAAACAACAGAACTTCTGGACTACATGGCCCTGTGCTCTCCCTAGATAGAAAGGAGGCCTCTGGCCAGAGGAACATTACAGCCCCTAAAAGAGTTTACCCTGGAGTAAATAAGCTCTGCTGGGTCGTGCACATCATAGCCCAGTTCTGGTCAGCAGGAGGTGGGCCCAGGGCTAGGACCTTTCTAAGCATCCCTAGTAGACTG
The DNA here is from genome assembly GCA_001675575.1 of Neotoma lepida. NCBI lineage: Eukaryota > Metazoa > Chordata > Mammalia > Rodentia > Cricetidae > Neotoma > Neotoma lepida. The sequence continues at coordinate 1,111,412 of LZPO01096785.1, forward strand.
AGTCACACAGCCAAGGGACCATTAAGCACCACCAAGTCTGTGACCCAGCAAGGCCCACAGAGTCTTGTAATTTGGGGAGTGGAAGGATAGGAACACAAAATCAGAAACTGTAAATTACATGGCTAATACATGCTATGGAGCAAAGAAAGCTGGGAAAAGTGAAGGGGGGATGGAGATGAGCGTGGACCAGAGGAGGGGATGGAGATGAGCGTGGACCAGAGAAGAGGATGGAGATGAGCACGGACCAGAGGAGGGGATGGAGATGAGCATAGACCAGAGGAGGGGATGGAGATGAGCGTAGACCAGAGGAGGGGATGGAGATGAGCATGGACCAGAGGAGGCATAGGAGGGGCCTGGCATATCAAATGGGATGGGAGCCATTACAGTTCTGAGCACAGGAGCCAGGGACAGACTGTCAGGCGACCTTGCATGATGGAGGGGGTGCCATGTGGAAGTATCAATGAGAGATGGTGGCTTGAATGTAGCAAGCAGAAAGAGACAGGGAGTGGGATTTGCCAAGGTATAAGTGGTGGCATGAGACAAAGTCCAGGACAATACCAAATTACTTTACCCCAGGCAACTAGAAAGATAGCAATGCCATTTACACCTTGATGGGCAAGGTTCAGATGGGCAGCTGAGTGGAGACTGAATACCTGTGTTTCTGTAGAGCTAGGGCTAGAAATGCATAGAAATACAATACTTAGACCCAAAGTCTCCTAGCACCTAAAGATAAATGAAGAGGCCAGCTGTGCTCCAGGCTTAGGCATACCAACATTTACAACTGATGGTAAAACGAGGAAGACTTAAGAAAAGAAAGGAAGGCAGGCAATTAACTGCTGAGAAAAGATCCTCTCACACTCACCAGACAGGTCACCAGTGCCAGCAGAGGCTCCGAAGTAGTAACCGGTGGGCAGGCGCACTCCTGTGATATCGATGCAATTCTTCCACTCATTCTTGTCCTCCAAGTCGGTCATCACCTGTAGTCAGAGGGCAGGTCAAGCACACACTCAGGCTCCAGCCAGCTACCTCCTGGAGCCTCTGTGGAAGCAGCACAGGCCCAGCAGCCTCCCCATCATGCCTACTCACCGTGAGACGGCCCCGGGAATAGCGGACAGCCAGGAAGGTATCATGGTCCCGGTTGCGGAAGTCAGCTGTGCAGCCTGCCAACTCAGTCCATCGTCCATCTTTGCTATGATCGTATGACAGAGAGCCATTGTTCACCATCACCGAGATGTACGGGAACACACGCTGGAACCAAGACACTGGTTACTCCATGCCTAGCTGGCCTGTGCGCACACAGCATCCAACCCCTTCTGCTCGACAGAAGAGCAGAGTCCTACCTCAGTGGTCTCATCATTGGGATATGTGTCCAGGAAGATGGCTAAGCCGTGGAAGTTGTCTCTGCTTCCAAACACAGGCCCTGGAATCAGGAGATACTTTCAGAACAGGGTCAATGTGAAGATGACCATGGATAGCTCAAAGGCAGCGTGTGCAGAAGCAAGAGAGCCCAACCACTGGTACCTCACCCAGGAGGGAAAGAACCTTGAAGGACAAAGTGGTGAAGAGGGGCCCAGGCCTCTCTTAGTACAGAGGACTGAAGACTGATGCCCAGCAGCACTTGAGAGGCTAAAGCTGGATCTACCATGAGTTCAAGAACAGCTTTGGCTACAGAGTACCAGGTCAGTCAGTGCCATCTAAACAACAAAAGTTGAGGCCTTAACTATCAGGGGCAGCCACCAAGGCAAGTGTTAGGGTACCACCAGTACCTGATCTAGGACACATGGGTGGAGCAATAGGAAGACCCTTCTTAAGCTACAAGCAGCCATTTTTCTGTAAGGACTCCAGAGGCTGCAGCCTCGGCAGCTTTTGTGTTTCTGAATGGGCCCCATGAGATTGGCTCAGCAGGTAAAGGTCCTTGCTGTGCAGCCCTGATGACTTGAGTTCCATTCTCAGAAAACACACAAGGGTGGAAGGACAGAAGTGACTCCACAACGCTGTCCTCTGATGTCCACAGGCGGTGTGGCATGTGTGTGTGCACGCACANGCACACACATAAAAATATTTTAAAATATTTTGGCCAGGTGTGGTGGTGTATACCTGTAGCCCTACTTGAGAGACAGACAGAACTACTCTCATGTTTAGGGTATCCTGGGCTAATAACGAGTCTAAAACCAGAATGGGATATATATTCAAAGTCTCTAAAAACCTAAAACTAATAATAAGTTTAGGCAGAAGAATAATAAGTAGGCAGAATGGTCAACAGAATGTCAGAAGGGTAGGGTGGCACTGCAATGTAGGACCACCTGGCCCTCCTCGAGGCCCTCCTCCAGAGCAAGCACAGCAGCCTCCCAACAGAAAGTGCGGAGTGGCCAGAGGCCAGCTACTTGCCGTGCCCACCCCCACTGTCCTGGTGGACTAGCAGCTATGCCCATGCCCACCCCACTCTTTGGGGCCCAGCCAGGTCCACCTGAGCGTGCACCTCCCCACCTGGTACAAGGCGGTCCCGGGTGTACCACAAGGCGATGCCATCTCCATGGAGATTCTTCTTCCCTGTGCCATGGACTTTGAAGTGGACATGCATTTCCCAGTCCTTGAGGAAACATGGCTGGAAAAGGAAAGCCCCTCAGAGTTACCAAGGCTTTGGAGCAAGCTGGAGCAGGGCCTGGCATGCTCTCTCTACTCCACATGCTTACTGCACACCCCACCAAAACCAGGCATTCACTAGGGTACAGGGACCAGGCAACAGTTCCTTAAGTGAGGCAGGAAAGCCAAATGGTGCCTCAAGGCTATCTGAGGCTCAGCCTCTACCAACCAGGGCCTGTAAACACACTTTCCTGGGTGCATAACCCCAATCATCACCACAAGTGCCTGTCTTGGATCTTTG
>LZPO01096785.1:1127021-1146003 GCA_001675575.1 Neotoma lepida
CAGGGTTTCTCTGTGTAGCCCTGGCTGTCCTGGAACTCACTCTGTAGACCAGGCTGCCCTTGAATTCACAGAGATCTGCCTGCTGCCTCCCGAGTGCTGAGATTAAAGGCATATGTGTTGTATGGTTTTTGTCTTGGGTTTTTTGGTTTGGTTTGGTTTGGGTTTTTTGTTTTGTTTTGTTTTTTGAGACAAGGTTTTATTAAGTAGACCTGGCTGGCCTGGAAATTCACTATGTAGAACAAGCTGGCCTTGAACTCACAAAGGCCCACCTGTCTCTCCTTTATGATTACTGGAATTAAAGGCATGTGCCACTATGCATGGCCTCCAATCATCTCTAGATTACATATAATACATAATACAATGTTAATTNTATGTAAAAGTGGTGTTGACAGAGAATGACAAGAAAAGTTTGTATGTTTCAGTAAGAAGTGTGCTGGCTAATTTTATGTCAACTTGACACAAACTAGAGTCTTTTGAAAAGAGGGAACCTCGGTTGAGAAAATGCCTCTATAAGATCCAGCTATAGGACATTCTCTTAATTAGTGATTGATATGAGAAGGCCCAGCCCATGGTGGGTAGTGCCATTTCTGGGCTGGTGGTCCTGGGTTCTGTTAGAAAACAAGCTGAGCAAACCATGTGAAGTAAGCCAGTGAGCTGAGCCCCTCCACGGCCTCTGCATCAGCTCCTGCCTCCAGGATCCTGCCCTGTTTGAGTTCCTGTCCTGACTTCCTTCAGTGGTGAACAGTGATATGGAAGTGTAAGCCAAATAAACCCTTTCCTCCCCAAGCTGCTTTTGGTCNTGGTGTTTCATCACAGCACTAGTAACCCTGACTAAGACAAGAAACAATTTTGTCTGAATATCTTCCATCTATAGCTAGTTGAACCACAAGTATAGATCCTGCTGATATGGGGGCTATGTGTGTAATTATATNTGTGTGTGTGCACATGTGTGTAGATACAGAGAAAGCAAACATACATGTAAAACAAAAGCCCTCTGCTCTCATCTTCTAATGAGCCCCTCTTCCAGAGACTTACCCACATCTGTACAAACTAGGGTGTGTGCATCCCACTGGGCTTCAATTGAGGGCTGAGTTGTCGGGTACAGTCACAACTGAGTCCCAAGAATTTAGAAACGTGCACATGGGAAGTAATTAACTGATGAAAGAATATTTGTTCTAGAACCTGGAATTGGCTCCTGAAGAGTGAGTAGGAGTTCACCAGGAATTTACCTGAGAAGTCTTTCTCAGCAGAGGGAACTGAAACTACCGGTGCAAACTTAAGAAGGAACACAATGGTTTGGAATGGATAAGGGGTATGTGGTATTTGGGCATGGTAGCACATTCCTGTAATCCCAGGACTTGGGAAGTAGGGGCAGGAGGATAAGAAATTCAAGGTCATCATCAGATACATAAGGAGTTTGAGGCCACCTGAGGGGTNCTTGAGATTCTGTCTCAGTCAAAAAAGTGAAGATGTGTATTGGAATCCATGGTGGAGAGATGGTGTAATGGTTGATCTCCACTGTCAACTTGACTGAATTTAGAATCATCTTTGAGACACATCTCTGGGTGTGTCCATGAAGGTATTTCCAGAAAGATTTAGCTGAACAGGGAAGACCTACTCCATGTGCTGAGGTCCTGGACTGAAGAAAAATGACAAAGCAAGCTATGCAACAGCGCTCACCTTCCTCTGATTCCTGTCCACAGAAGAAATGTGAGCAGGACACCATGTGATCAGACAGCTCACTGTCCTCTGATCTGTCAAAGAGGAGTGAGGAGCAGCATTCATAAAATACTTACGAGGACTGTCTTAGTTAGTGTGTGTGAAGAGACACCACGACCACAGCAACTCTTATAAATGAAAACATTTTAATTGGGGTGCTCACTTACAGTTTCAGAGGTTCAGTCCATTATCATCATGGGGAGAATGATGGCATGCAGGCAGATGTAGCTGAGAGTCCTGCATCTTGCAGGCAACAGCAAGCTGACTGACCCGCTGGGTAGTATCCTGGGCATAGGAAACCTCAAAGCCTGCCCCCACACAGTGACACACTTCTTCCAACAAGGCCATACCTGTTGCTGGGTCNTAACGGCTCCCTCAGGGGAGGGGGTAAGAAGGCAACAACACAGACTTTGGAAGTCAGGTAAAAAGTAAACAGCAGATTCTTTTATTCAGTAACAGGGAAAACCTTATATACCCTCTTCCCAGCATCCAGGCTGTGTCCTGATCTGGTGACATTGCGAGGTCGTCTCTCATTGACTGGGCATGATCAGGAGCTCTGACAGTGATCTGGTGACATTGCATGATCACCTCTCATTTGCTGGGCATGATCAGGACCTCTGACCGCACCTGTTGCTAGGCCCTCAAGCAGACTCCAGGTTGGCACATAAGGAATTACATTATGTGCATGCCTTGGCAACCGGTTTGAGCCAATTTCCTCAACCCTATGAGCCTGTCCTACTACACATACCCGCTCCAACAAAACCACACCTCCTAATAGTGCTACTGTCTATGAAATTATGGGAGCCAATTACATTTAAACTACCACAAGGACCAAATGAAGTCCTGTTAGGAGACATTGCAAGCTATAAAGTGCCCCAAGAAACCTGAATGAAGCCTGGGTGCATGACGCAGCAGACAGACATATTTCAGTCATGTCACATAAGCCCCTCACAGGCATGCTATTCACTTATTTGTTTATTCTAATGCTGGGCATCAAATCCAGGGCTTTGCAAATGCCTACATAAGCAATGAATTATTGAGTGACCTCTCTAGCTTCATAAGCACTTTAGTGGCCCAGATTGGCAATTCATGGCAATCCTATTGTCTCCAGCTCCTAAGTGCTGGGATTATAGAAATGAGCTGCTGCATAAGCACTTGTCTATTTGTTTGAGACAAGCTAACTTGCAGCCTAGTTGGTCTTAAATTAGTTATGTAACAGGGAATGACCTTGGACTCCTTGGCCCTCCTGCCTGTATTGCTGGGATTACAGGTGTGCACCACCACACCTAGTTTTATGCAGTGTTGGGGTGTAGCTGGAAGTTTTTCTGTGTCCCACCCAGCCCTGAGGTCCTGCAGCTGCTTATAAAATAATCACCCAGGAGCTTATATTAATTATCAGCTGTATGGCCTATGGCAGGCTTCTTACTAGCTAGCTCTTTCGCTTTAATTAACTCATTTCTATTAATCTATGTTTTGCCACGTGGCCATGGCATTATGGGTCTGCTGGCATCTTGCTGCTCCTTGGGTGATGGGCTCGAGTCTTCCCTTACTCTCCTTTCTCCTTTCACTATCTCTCTTGGAGTTCTCACCTGGCTCCATCCTGCCCTGCCATAGGCCAATGCAGCTTTATTTATCAACCAATCAGAGCAACACATATTCACAGCATACAGAAAGCACTGGGGGGCTCACACATCAGTCAAGAACTCTACCAAATGAATTACATCTTCAGCCCATAAGTGCTGTTGGTTTTTTTTTTTTTAATACATTTTACTCTTTGAGGGGCCTACCACCCAGCTCCCAAATAATTACACAGAGGCTTATTATTACTTATAAATGCCCAGCCTTAGCTTGGCTTATTTTTAACCAGCTTTTCTTAACTTAAATTTTTCCCATCTACTTTTTGCCTCTGGGCTTTTACCTTTCTCTATTTCTGTATATCTTTTCTTTCCTTCTAACTCCATGGCTTGCGGTGNAGCTGGGTGGCTGGACCCTGGAGTCCTCCTCTTTCTCTTGCTCCTAGATCTCCTCTCTTCCCAGATTTCTCCTCCTATTTATTCTCTCTGCCTGCCAGCCCCACCTATCCTCTCTCCTGTCTTGCTATTGACCATTCAGGTCTTTATTAGACCAATCAGGTGTTTTAGACAGGCAAAGTAATACAGCTTCACAGAGTTAAATAAAGGCAACATAAAAGGATGCAACACATCTTTGCATCATTAAACAAATGTTCCTCAGCATAAACAAATGTAACACATCTTTAACTAATATTCTACAACTCAGAAGCATCATAATAAGGTCATCTTTGTCACTGCTCCAGCCTGTAAAGCAACCCCAACCTCTCACACTTCAAATTCCTGCCTGGGTGGCCAGAAGCAAGGCATCCAGAAAGAGGTAAATTAACTAGGGTTGTGCTAGCTGCTATAACAAATAGACTCTAATATGTACAATGACGCCAAGTTAGTTTCTGAGAGCTCTCAGAATTATACAANGCTGATGTTTCAGGTTGATGGATGACATGCCTCCATGCACCGATGCATAGACCTTGCTTCTTTGTTCTCGTGGCTCCAAGATTCTCTAGGGCAGAAGTTCTCAACCTGTGGGTCAAGTCCCCTGCAGGTTTGCAATCAGATATTCTGCATATCAGATATTTACATTACAATTCATAACAGTAGCAAAATTACAGTTATAAAGTAGCAATGAAATAATGTTATGGTTGGGGGTCAGCACAACATGGGGAATTGTATTAAAGGGCTGCAGCATTAGGAAGGTTGAGAAATACTGCTCTAGGGTCTCACCNTCTTCTGTATCCAGCCAGAAAAGACAGACAGAGGCAGAAGAATTCCTTGAACCTAGAAGTTCAGGGTCCATCTAGGAGACATAGCGAGAACTTAGGGCTGGAGATGGTCCAGCGGTTAAGAGTGTGTCCTGCTCTTAAAGATGATCTGAGTTCAGTTCCCAGCACCCACATCAGCCAGCTCACAGCTGCCTGGTACTCCAGCTCCAGGGGATCAGATACTTCTGGCCTTCTCATGCATTGGCACACACATTCACATACCTACACACACACACACACACACACACACACACACACACACACACACTAAAGTGATAATAATAATAATAGTAATAATAATAGAAATCTCTAAAACAAAACATATAGTTCTCATTTGTCTCAAAAAGTTGGGGTGAGGCTGATGAGATGACTCAGCAGGTTAGGGTGCTACTTGCTACTAAGCCTGATCATCTGAGTCTTATCCCCAGAACCCANTTGGTGAGAGGAGAGAACCTCCTCCTGAAAGTTACCCTCTGACTTCTATGCCACAGCATGAACATGCACCCACACATACAATAAATAATAAATTAGTNAAATAAACTTTTTTTCAAAGAATGCTTTCCTTCACACATGTTGAAAGGCTACCCACTCACTTCATAGTATTTGGAAATATTGGAGATAGGGCCTTTGGACAGAAAGCACATCATACTAAGGATGGATCTGTTGTGATGGGAAGGGTGTCCTTTATAAGACAAGAGAGGAGACAGCATGCTTCCTTTCTCTCTGCTTTCTGTCACAGCAAAAAGATGGCCATCTGCCAGCCAGGACTCATCAGACCACAGACTTTTCAGTGCTTGGTCTTGGACATGCCAGCCTCCAGAACGGTGAAAAGAAAACTTGTTCAAGNCACCCAGTCTATGGTTTTTTTCCTTAATAATTTGAAGATATTTTTATGGGTATGATTGTATTGCCTGCATGTGTGTCTGTGTATTACCCACATGCCTGGTACCAAGGAGGGATTTCTCCGTGAGTATGGATTAACTTACCTCNTTGGTATGGGTGTACATGATTCATTTTCCTATCCATTGGTGCATATGTGCATAGCTGATCCCTGGGGTGTCTGTGTACACATAGACCTACATATGGATATGCCTGTCATATGTGCCTACCCAAGGCACTATGCATGTACACACACACACACACACACACAGAGACAGAGACAGAGACAGAGAGACAGAGAGACAGAGAGAGAGAAAGAGAGAGAGAGATTGAGTCTCATGTAGCTTTGTCTGACGTCAACTTACTGTGTAGCTGAAGCTCCTGATTCTCCTGCCTCTACCTCTAAAGGGCTGGCATTACAGGCATGTGCCACCACACCCAGCTTCACACATGTATGTCTGAAGCTTTAGGTGCTCTTGTAAAAGAAAGCCTATAAGTTTATGACGTGCATGCCCACATGCATGGTCACACATGCAATGTGTTTACCTCTTTTCTCACCTGGTCATCAGATGACAGCCTAAGGACAGTATAGTCTCCACATGCAAACTGCCTGGGGTAAGGATGCTAAGCATGCATAAGCCAGGCACATAGTAGGTATGGAGTAAATGTGTGCTGAATAAAGCACTTATACGGATAGCCAGGACCCAGTGTACATGTCCCCACGTCCATAGGAACCCCTGCCAGACTACCTGGTGCAAAAGTGCCTAGTTGTATGACCATGCACTTCTGTGTGCTGACACATAACCTTGGAGCTCCCAGGCTGAGCCAGAACACTCNGGGCTGTTCACTGGGCACAAGGAGGTTCCTGCTGTGTGTTGGTGCTTGCATGGGGTGCAACCAAGGGTGCGTTGGCGGCATGTGTGTGTGCGTGAACGTGTGTGTATGCGAGTAGGAAGAGGCGTTCGCTCTCTTAGACCTTGCTTCTTTCTGTGGTTTGGTTTCTATAGAGACACTTCCTGTGGCAGAGAAAAGAGGTAGTGAGCTGGTGTTTCAGGATGTGAGGGCCCGCAGGAGCAGAGCAAGCTCTCTCTACTGCCTGCCTGCCACCCCGAGAGCTCTGATCAGTGCTTCCACAATCCCTGTGGTGGGTGGCCCCCCGTGGCGGGGACCTGAGATCAGCGGCGGTATGCCAGGGAAGCCCAAGCACTTGGGTGTCCCCAACGGGCGCATGGTGAGTGCGGGCTCTGAGCCAGAGCCACAAGGAGGGGGTGGGCACACCCAGGGTGGAGTCCAGGAGGCACACCCAGCAGGGGTGAAGAGGAGCCCAGGGGGCTGCCAGCAGGCTGGAGAAGTTGGGTACAGATAGCTGCTGACAGTGGGACCTGGTGCTGTCACCCCAGGACCCTTCCAGATGCCCTGCTAGGAGTGTGGTGCAACCCTAGGGATGAGCCCAGAGCGCAGTGGGCACAGGCTCTGGTTTCCCTGCAGGTTGGACTCACTGNTCCCTCCTCTGCTCCTAGAATTAGCCCCATATGAAGCTGCTTAGAGAGTGAGGAGGGGACCCAGTGGCCCTGTTGCTCTCTGATCACTCTTACAACTGCTCAAGCCCCTATACCTCGGCCCTCCTCTCCCCACCTCATGCTCTAGGTGCCCAAGATAAGGTTAAGAGCAGCCTTGCTGGGTCACTACATCAACCTGCTCCAGAGGCATCCTGCCAGAACTGGTGTGCTTTGGGCAGCCCNGGATGGGTCAGTAAGAACGGGACAGGATGAGTAGCTCTGCCTGTTCTGTTCCTAGCTTCCGGGAAGGAGGGGTGTGTAGCTGAGGAAAGGATGCCCTGGCCTGCAGCTATGCCCTTACACCCTCTCCAGGCCATTTAACTCCTGATTAGAGCTGCCCCCAGAGTTTCTGGCTTTTCTTATTCACTCAGCAAACAGGGCAGGCTGTGTTGAGCCTCCATCAGGGACCTGGCTCACCTGGCAGAAGTCACTAAACAACTCCAGGGAGACCAAACAGTTTCCTGAGAGTCCCTATTCTAAGGCCCCAGCTTAGTACCATGTGACAAAGCCAGTGGGTCCAAAGTGACCTGAGATCCCAGTTCTAGCTCTGTTGTCCNTTCTCAAGAAGGTCCTTTCCTATTTCATCATCTGTGAAATGAAATTGGAATGGATCAAAGTCCTGATGACTAAGTGGCATGATGAATCTGAGACCCTTGAGGCACTGTGAAGGCTATGGAAATGTTAGCCCACAAGTCCCTATATTTTCAGCCCCTCTTTAAGAATCTTATGCCTCACTAAACAGTGAGCCACCCCAGTCCCCATGCCTACTTCCCAGTTCCCAAGATTAGTCTCCATCTCTTGTGCAGCAGCCCCTGACTGCCAGCACCNTTCTATTTGGGTAGAAGGGAGACCAATTCCTAAAGTTGGCTCAGTCCCCATCCTACTTCTACTACCAACCCAACTTAGAAAGTCCAAGGAGAGCCTGTTTGGCTTGCACTCCCAGCCTGGGTGGTCATGGCACTTGGCTTGCTCTTCCTTAGGTATCCTGGCCACAGAGCCCAGGAGGAATAGCCCAGACCCTCCCCACAAGTATAACTGGACTGATGCTTCTGGGACAGAACTCAGAGCTGCAGGCCAGCTNAGAGGGCTGGAGACAGACCCAGCCTGTCCCTCCTGTGTCAGCCATGGCTTCTCTATCCAAAAGTCATTCAGGATAAAGAGGGTGGTACAGGCTCTGCCCCGAGTCCTGCCAAGCCCACAGCTGCCCCAGATCCTCTCAGTAACTGTCACAAGTTTATCTCTGTCCTTTCTGGATCAGTTCTGAACTCTCTGTATGACCCTAGAGACCTCATGATTCACAGATGTCTATTGCTGGACAATGGGCAGCTTTAGGAGGCCATGCTTGGCTGGAGCAGGGACAGGAAGTCAGGCATTGGTGACTAGGGTNTAGATGTGAATGGAGAGGGGTCTGTGGGTAAGGCGTCCGGTTGTTACCTCACGGGGGAAGGCTCAGAGGAACACAACTGGCATGTTGTTGAGTAGTAGGGTCACCATTCGCACATACCCCCTGAGTCCCCCAGGACTNTCTGGCTCTGGTCCCTTCCCATCCTCCAGCATTCCCTGACGAGGCAGTCATCAGCCTCCTTCTGGCATTCAGCTTGTCAAGCAACTGAAATGAAACCTGTCACTTGTAGAGTGCTCTTAGCCCCCTCCCGGAGAAATCGTCACACAGTACCAGCTGTCACTTCACTTATGCTCTCACTTAGGGGCTGCTCTGGGTTGTCTCACCCTAAGCACTTAAGACCCAAGTCCCATTCCCCCAAGCAGCCCACAGTTAGCCATTTGCCACAATTTAGTGAGGCACAAAAGACATGAATGAAGATTACTAGAATAAAGTTCTGGTTTGGGGAAGAGCTTAGGTCAGAAATGGAGAAAGCCTGAGAGGAGCCTGGCAAGGAAAAGCATCTTCTCCATCAAAGATGGTCCTTAAAGGATGTGCAAGCTAGAGGGAGAGTGGCCCAGGGGGAGACTGCATATAGGAAAACACAACGTTACTGTGGAGGGATACACCCTGAGGGATTCTATGAGTTTAACTTCGAGTTGGTCATAGTTATCCTTCTGAAAACTTAGTTATTGCTGGTCCCCCCAGCAAACACAGGCAAAGAGACATACAAGAAACTCATGTGTCTCTATGTCCAACTCAGGGCCAAGGATGGCAGTGCAGGGGTATATTATAGAAGGGCCAAGTCTTGGGGACAGCCCTATGGNGCTGGCTCAAGCTGAAGGAATCAGGCACCTTGGGCTGTGTAAACATCCACAAGACTGAACCAAGATCACAGTTCAGNTACTTGACTCTGGAAGGCACAAGGGACAGAACGGATAAGAATACTGGAACAAAGTTCTGGTTTGAGTAAGAGTTGCGGTCAGGGCTAAAGAAAGTCTGAGGTGTCCGTCAGTCTATTGCTCTCTCTTTGAGATCTGAATCCTCTAGGGGCCCAGTCCAAGAGGACTCACTGAGCCTCACCTCCCTAGGCCTTGCTCACATATGCCCAAGGGCTACAAGCCCTGGTCTTCCAATCTCCCTTATTTATAATGGAAGTGGCAAGGTTGGGTGCAGTGATATACACCTTTAATAACCGTGCTCAGAAGGCAGAGGCAGGTGGATCTCGGGAAGTTAGAGGCCTGCCAGGTCTACACAGGGAGTGCCAGGCCAGCCAGGGCTACAGGGTGAAACCCTGTTTCAAATATATACATACATACATATACATATATATATATATGCAACATGGAGCGACATGGTGGAGTCTTCAAATTCTGTAGTTGCCAGGTAAACCTGGCTTCTGATACTATCTCTGCCACTTTCCAACTCTATAACTTCTCTGGGCCTTGGGTTCCTCACCTGTAAAACAGGGGCAATAACATTTGATGCAGGGACAGAGATGTTGGGGGTAGAGTTAGAATATGGGTTGCCTGTAACACAGCTGGATCAGGAAACTTGAGGTGGCTTCCTCAATGTCCTCATGTCCCAGCAGCTCCCTCGGAGCCACTTCAAAGCATGACAAACTAAAGCCAGACCCGACTTGGTTAGGAGCGTCACTGGCCACCACACCCTTCCTCATCCTTCCCCTTTTCCTCCCTTCACTCAACATGGCACCTCAAGCAGAGGTGAGAACTGGGGTCACATTTGAACCCGACTTCCCCATGCCTTGGAGCCTGTGCAAGTCATAGCTGTGGCTCTGGGTCCCACTTTGCCATAGGTGGTTCTTTGACTAAGGTGTGCCCTATCCAGACTCACAGCAGCCCCCAGAGGCTGGGAATGCTGAGCCTCATGCTCCCCAGGGGAAGATGGGCTCAAGGAAAACCAGTTATTCCAGNTGTGCAAATGACTGAGCAGGAATTGGACTCCTTTCCTCTTCCCTCCCAGCTCTAGATTGCNGTCTCTCCTCCACCTTTGTCCCAACTCTACTTTTGACAGTCAATGGGGCAAGGGAGGCTGGAACAAAGAACCCCAGGAGGCAGCGTGGGAGCAGACATTGGTGAACAGCTGTGCCTAAGCATGGAGAGGGCACCTGGGCCAGCATCTTAGTCTGAAGGCTGTTTGAGCATAGGGTCAAAGAGGATGCCCCTGGATCAGGGATTTTAGATAGACTCCCCAACAAGACCTGCCTTCCAGAAGCTACCAGGCTGCAGGGATGAGAGGCNCCCAACATGAGTGGGCATGGTGTAGCAGGAAGGGAAGGGTGAAGACCAGCATTTGGGGATAACCGGTGATGGACAGGGATCCAGGAGCAGTGCCAGGGGGCTACAGAGTAGGTACTCTGGCAGAGGAAACAGCAAAACAGGAAGCAGGGGTGTGGGGAAAATAGAAGTTTGATAAAGTGTGGGGTGGAGGTGAGGAGGAGGGAAATGATGTCGGAGGGGCTCATTAGTCAGGCACAGGTAGGCCTTTAACTGTAACTTGGCAACAGCAACCCTACTGAGGCAGGCAAGGAATTGAGTCCAAGGTGGAACAGTGGGGAGGGAAACAGTGGGGACCTGGAGAAAACCTGGGAGTAAGGACAAAGACATTAATTAAAGATAATATAGAAATAAAACCTCTGAGGGACAAACAAAATCCTAGTGCATCTGGCTTCAGNTCTCCTTTGGCTGTGTCAAGGACTCTTGCCCAGAGAAAGCCACCTGCAAGGGACAGGCTGATTTGGGATTGGAGGGCAGCACAAAAGCTAAGGATACTTGAAGAGGGTAAGGCCATGCGCTAAGAGGGAGTCTTCACCAGAGAGCTAAGGGGAGGATGGCACAGGCTTGAAGTTATAGCAACACAGCTGCACTGTGGAGCAGCTGGGGGAGGAAGGCAGCAGCGGGTGCAGGCAGGTGCTGGGAAAGAAAATANTAGGCTGTCTGGGGACTCTAGGCATCCTGAAGGAACTCCCACCCCTAGGAATCAGGGCTTTCTCCCCCTCAGCTGAGGGATGTGAGGACCTTGGTTGGGAGAGATGACTCTGATGATAAGGGTCATCTCGAGGAGTGTGAGGTAGAGTGCGGAGGGTCAGGGGTGGGCTCAGAGTGTGGTGTGNTGGGGGAGTGGATCCCACACCCAGCTCAGGCAATTGCAGNTTTCTCTCTTGCTCAACCCCCATGCAAGGTTGTAAAACAAGAAAAAAACAGAGCTAAAATTTGAATCCTTGTCTTGAGAGCCCACACAACGGTGCTCTTTGTTGTCCTGCAGGGTAGCAAACTCAGACACCTGGCAGCGTCAGCCATGGACATTGATGAAACAGCAGTAGCTGTAGTGTTCTAGAACATTCATTACACACTACAAAGTGTTTTGAATTCTTTCTGTATGGTGTGTTTTACTCACTCAATTGAAGCAATCCTTTGAAGGCAGGGCCATTATTTGCCCAATTTTTAGAGAGGACAAACTAAGGTGAAAGATAGCTGAGTATTCTTCCCAAGGTCACACAGCATGNAATCTGAATTCAAGCCTAGGTGGTGCTTGCTTCCTGTTGCCTCCAAACATGACATAGATTTCACACTGGCCCTAGAGTCCTTTGAGAGGAATGAGAATCCCCTGTAGGGAAGGCCATTGGCTGCTCAGGGCCAGCCAAACTTGCCACTCTGAGAAGATGCTCATGATACCTTGGGTATCACTCTTAAAGAGGAGATAGGAAAATGGAACCGATGGGGGGAAAAATCTCTCAAGTTTTAAACATAGGAGACCCTTTTTAAACTTAATTTTTCCCTGGAGGCCAAATAATGTCCTATAGTGTCCTGCAGGCTAATCCTGACTTCCACATGACCTAGGTGCTCCAAGGGTAGGAGTGGAGAGCAGACAACAGGGCAGGGGAGGCTTTCCTAGGCTTTTAGTGGGGATGGGAAGGGACATGATGGAAGTTTCTGTGACAGGGTCTAGTGAAATGTAGGAGATAATGGGGGTTGGAGGTGCTGGGAGTCTACGTGATAGAAAAAAGACAGGATATAGGGAAACTCTTTCAGGACTTTTACAGTGGGGACAGAAAGGTGTCTGTCTGAGACTGGCTGAGTTTGAAAGACTAATCAGGCATCTGGAGACAGATATTAGCAGGAAACTGGCTCTGTGCGGTTGGAGGTAGATGTTGGGGTGGGGCACAAAGGGCCCAGAACAAAACCAAGAAAGGGGAGAGTCCACCCTNTGTGAGCAGGGGTCTGTGAGAGAGCTGGGGGGGCTTCTGGGAAGCCCCGGGCCAAAAGAAACCCCGGCAAGAACTACTTCAAGGTGGTGGTGGGGTTCTGTTTCACCAGTGACTGAGGTTCCCAGAAATGTCAGAGTTAGTGCACATTGTAGGAGAGAATGGAGTTGACCTGAATGACAGTGCTACTCACATTGTGGCCCCTGGACCAGCACCAGAATTGCCTGGAAGCCTGTTAGAAATGGGGAGCTTCGAGCCCCATCCTGGATCTACTGAACCTGAGAGAGAGTCCTCTTGGCCACTCTCTGCCATCCCCAAGGTAGGGTGGGATGAGTCCCCCAAGGAGAAACAAGTGCAATTAGGCATAGACACACCTCTCCTCCCTCAAAGACAAGACTGGAATAGCTCTTACCACACCATACGCTAGGCAGTATTATAAATATAGTGTACGAAGTTCCTGGGGGACAGTTAGCATTTGTAGCCCCACCCCTTATTTACAGATAGGAGCCAATAAGTGAGCTGTGTGCCAAATTCACACAAAGAGTTCCTGGCAGAGGCACATCCAGACTCACCTAGAAGGGGCTGAGAAAGAGAAGGGAGCCAGGGGCTACTAGAAAGTACCCTGAGGAAGTCCCAGCACACGTGGTTGGCACATGATGGAAAAGGGGCCAGGACAGGCAGAGCAAAACCCCATCCAGTAATGACTGTCTGGAGACATTCAGCCTGACTCTGTAGATGGAAAACACAGTTCCAGCTCACTGGAGGCTGGGCCCAGTGTGGCTCCTTGGAATTCCTTATAGAGCTCTACTCTGATTTTCTGCCTTGGGTCTCTCCTAGGTTCTGGCTGTCTCCGATGGAGGTGAGTGACAGAATGTGTNGATGAGACATGACTAGGAGGGAGAGAGGGATGGGAGGTGGAAGTGAGTGGGGACACTCCCCGCTGCTCTTTCAGGTAATGTCTGCAGAGTAGATGCCTGCCTGCCACAGGGTTTGGGCCAAAGGCTGAGGAACAAAAAAGGCTCACCCCTACTTGTCCATCTCCCTGCAGAACTGACCAGCACAGCTGGTTCCCAGGGCCAGAGTGAGGGCCGAGGCAGCTCTCTCAGCATCCACAGCCTCCCCAGTGGCCCCAGCAGCCCCTTCTCCACTGACGATCAGCCTGTGGCCAGCTGGGCCCTGTCCTTTGAGCGGCTGCTGCAAGACCCACTGGGCCTGGCTTACTTCACTGTAAGCCCTGGGGTGAGGTGGGGTGGAATTTCGGGAGTGGAATTGGGGCGGGAGGCAGGTGCCACTGCAGGGATGGGGGATTCTCGAGAGAGCATAGACAGGGCTTCCGGTTGGTTAAAGTGCTGCTTCTCTTTGTGGTCCCTCAACTAGCCTGTCTTTGGCATCCTTTCCCTCAGCACCAAGCTGGGAACTCTTCCTTCNCCTTGTTCTTATCTCTGCTTCTCATTTTCTTTTTGTACCCCAGATCTGGCACCATCTGTCTGTCTGTCTGGTCTCTTGGCCCGTATCTGTCCCAGTCTTTGAACACGTCCCTCTTTCAGCCTGTGTCTGAAGCGTTCGTTCTCCTTCTCCTCACACCAGGAGTTCCTGAAGAAAGAGTTCAGCGCAGAGAACGTAACTTTCTGGAAAGCCTGCGAACGTTTCCAGCAGATCCCAGCCAGTGACACCAAGCAGGTGGAGAGAAAGATGGGACAGCGGGGTGGGGACCAGGCCTGGGGCATGCCCCCTGATCTCTTCTGGTCTCTCATCCCCTAGCTGTCCCAGGAGGCCCACAATATCTACCATGAGTTCCTGTCCAGCCAGGCGCTGAGCCCNGTGAACATCGACCGACAGGCCTGGCTTAGCGAGGAGGTGCTGGCCCAGCCCCGGCCGGATATGTTTCGAGCACAGCAGCTTCAGGTGAGGTGGCCTGGGAGCAAGGCCTGGCTGAGAAGGGAGACCAATGAAACGCCCAACAGGACCAGATACAGGGACAGAGTCCGAGCCNGAGGGGAAGGGCAAAACTGGATGCAGAACCAGAGCCAAATGCAAGATCAGGAGGAGAGTAAGAGGGTGAAAGCCGGGGATGACTNGAAGGATGGGCTGGGGCGGGGTCAAGAGTAGGGGCGGGTCTCAGACTCCAGGTAAATGACAGGAACTGAAGTCAGGGGTTGGGGCTCCCCTACTTGGGCTGGGGAGGGCAGGGCCTGGGACACAAGAGGTGCAGGCAGAACCCACCCATCCAGCCCTCCACTGTCCTCTCCTGGTACCAATCGCCACCCACACCCTCTGACCGCGCAGATCTTCAATTTGATGAAGTTCGACAGCTATGCGCGCTTCGTCAAATCCCCGCTGTACCAAGAGTGCCTGCTGGCCGAGGCCGAGGGACGCCCTCTACGGGAACCTGGCTCCTCCGGCCTCGGGAGCCCCGACACCTCGAGGAAGGTGCGGACAGGGGTGGCAGGAGGCTGGGCGGGAACTGCGGACAGTCTCAGGAAGGGTCTTNCCCAGCCATAGATCCGCGTGCTGGCCTAGGACCCCGCTCCGCGCTAGAGTCTTCCCTCTACCCTCAGAAGCCGAAGCTGAAGCCTGGGAAATCGCTGCCACTGGGTGTGGAGGAGTTGGGACAGCTGCCACTTGCTGAGGGCCCTGGTGGCCGCCCTCTCCGCAAGTCCTTTCGTAGAGGTGAGGCCGGCCATAGAAATGGTGTGGCGGGGAAGTTTGGGCCAATTTTGGGAACGCCCCCTTCTCCCTACTTGAGCCACAATCTGCAATAAAGCAAAACCCAAACCCCAAAATGTAGGTTATCGAGACCACCCAGTTTCTCCAGGAGGCTGTGTTCCCAGGTTACACCCCGAAAGTTTGTTAGGGCTACACAGCGACAAGTCCAGGGACCCACACATTTTAAGTCCCTGCAGGATGGCTCCAAACAAGACCCACCAAATGGGAGGGCCTTACAAGAGGGATGGTGAGAGGAAGAAGGTCCCTTCATTGCTGACTTTCCCTTAGAGATGACAGGTGGAGCCGTGAACTCTGCCCTACGACGAGAGTCTCAGGGGTCCCTGAATTCTTCCGCCAGTCTGGATCTGGGCTTCCTTGCCTTTGTGAGCAGCAAATCTGAGGTGAGCGGCATTTGAAGGGAACAAAGTGCCTTTCTGGTTAGAACCACTGCCAGTTCCCTTCATGGGTTCCCAGCGTTCCCAGTGGGTAGCTACACNTCCACTCCTAGCTGACTCCACAAAGCCATCACTTCACCCTTCCTTTNTTCCATGTTTGATATCATGGTCTCTGTACATATTGTTGGTGCACATCCTCAGCTGGCAGATGTGTGTGCATGTGTGGGTACCTAAGTGTACCCTGTATGATGTGTGTGGTTAGTTAGTGGAGCTGTCCCCATATTTTATTTTATTTTTGTTTTGAGACAGTGTTTCTATATGTAGCCCTGGCTGTTTTTGGAACTCAGAGTTCTGCCTGCCTCTGCCTCTAAGTACTAGGATCAAATGTGCCACCATGTCTGGCTGGGTGTCCACATGTCTGAGTGCGCATACCTGTGTTCCTGGAGCAAGACACATCTGTGCCTGCCTCCAAGTGTACCCTTGCACATGTGTGTATGTGTCCCAGAGAGCTTACAGCATCCCTGTGTACACACAGCCTCTGTCTGCTCTTGCCCACAACCAGAGCCACCGAAAGAGCCTTGGAGGTGGAGAGGGTGAGAGTGAAAGCCGGCCAGGGAAGTACTGCTGCGTGTATCTGCCTGATGGCACAGCCTCCTTGGCCCTGGCTCGACAGGGCCTCACCATCCGAGACATGCTGGCGGCCATCTGTGAGAAGAGAGGCCTCTCNCTACCTGACATTAAGGTCTACCTCGTGGGCAACGAACAGGTGTGAGCATAACCTGGCCGCAGCTCTTGCCTCCTTTCTGATCACGACCCAGTTCTTTTCCTAATCTTCCGGCCACCCTTATTCNGACTCACTCTCCGTCATCACCTCTCCCTACCTTATTCCAACCCCTGTGTCCAAGTNCACATGGATCCCAGNGCCAACTCGTCACTCATTTTCAGATACTCATTCATATCCCACAAAAATCCTACTCACACACAAACCCACCACAGGCCCTGGCTCCCAGCTTTACCCATCACCCTGCTCTGGTGGTATCAGGGAGGTAAAGGTGGAGAGAGGGTACTGCTGGAACTTGGAATTTCCTCTACTCCCGCAGTTCACACTGTCATCCCCACAGGTCCACCCCTAAAGTTGCCACTGAGGGACTCCCCTCTGCCATCAGAAGTATCCAATGAACCTAATCCCTGAATGCTTCCTTTAAGTGCAAATGAGCATTAAGCTTTAATTCCAGGGGAATTCCTTTTTAAAAAATAATTTATGCCTGGCGGTGGTGGCGCATGCCTTTAATCCCAGCACTCGGGAGGCAGAGGCAGACAGATCTCTGTGAGTTCAAGGCCAGCCTGGGCTACTGAGTGAATTCCAGGAAAGGCGCCAAAGCTACACAGAGAAACCCTGTCTTGAAAAAAAAAAGAAAAAAAAGAATAATTTATTTAAACTTATTTTACATGCATTGGTGTGAAGGTGTCAGATCCCCTGGGTTTTACAGTTGTGAGCTGCCATGTGGGTGCTGAGAATTGAACCCGGGTCCTCTAGAAGAACAGCCAGTGTTCTTAACTGCTGAGCCATCTCTCCAGCTCCAGGGAAACTCATTTTTAAACCATCCTGGAAGGGGGTCTCAGGGAACAATGCTTCATTCCAGGGGAAGTGACAGAAATTTATTCAAGCCCTAAGAGGTAGCCAAGGTATGTGATCAGAACTGGAACTGAGGCTGTCTACTAGGTCCAGGCTGGAGGTGAGCCAGGCTAGAGGCAATTAAGGGTCAAACCTCCAGACGGAGTCTCTTCCAGGGAAGGTAGGCATGTCTAGTCAGAAGGCTTCATGAAAGAGGCAGCGCTAAAGAGGACGGAGCAGAGTTTGTCTGGGNGGACTGTAGAGAGAGGACATTCCAGGTAGAGGGAGGGAAGGGAGGTGTTTGGGGGACCTAGGGTGTGGGGGTGTGAGGGCAGCAATGGGAGGCACTCTGCCCACTTTCTTAGGCCACCAGAACAGCTGCCAACAGCCCAGATGGGCTTTTGTGCCTGCTAAATATAACTTTACCACCCACATTCCACCTGTCCCTGTGGCACAGCACAGGCCTACTGTCTGGGAGAGTTCCCCCCCCCCCTTTTAAGCCCGTCTCCTATAAAGTCTTAGGCTGGTACAGACAGTAGTCTTGTCTGTGTACCTACTGTGTGCCGGAACTGTACCATTTCTGATCCAATTTGTGTGCGTGGGGCTGCAGGGGAAGGGGCTGATGTAGGCATTAAGGAGGCAAGAGACAAGGTCTAGGTGGCTAACAACAGGTGAGCCGTGAGGGGAAATGTATCCTATGCCTGAAGGAACCAGGACCAGGACCTAAGCTTTGCCCTTACTGAAGAATCCCCCATCAACATGCAACCCCCACATCCCTCTGTTTCCCCAAACTGGATCCTTTCCCAAGCTTCCCCTCACATTCTCAAGCATCTTCCATTCTTTCTTTCTTTTCTTTTTTCAACAGGGGGTGGGGTTGGGGGTGGTGTCAGTCTTACTGTGTAGCCCTGGCTGGCCTGGAACTTGCTATGTAGCCCAGGCTGGCCTTGAACTCTACCAGTCTCCGCATAGAGTACTGGGAATAAAGGCATGCACCACCGTGCCACCATGCCCAGGGCATCTTCCACTCTTATGATCCCTTGGCCTTGGTCTTCTCAGGCTCCAACTCTGCTGGTTCTTACCCCACCCACCTCTCTAGCCTTCTGTTACCCATGGGCTGGTCCTTTTGATCTTTAGGGTACCACACTAGAAGAAGCCACAGGAGGAAGTGAAGGTGATTTCCAAGTATCCCCAGGGGATGGCTTGGGGCGGAGGGAGGGGATTCTTAGATCCTGCCTGGCTTCCACAGAAGGCCCTGGTCCTGGATCAGGATTGCACAGTGCTGGCAGACCAGGAAGTGCGACTGGAAAACAGGATCACCTTCCAGTGAGTGCCCTACCCCAAAGCTTGATCTGGCCTCCAGCTGTCTACTGGTCCCAAATCTCAGATCTCATCCATTGAGGTGGGAGCTCTAACCCCTAGGCTAAAGCCCCACCCCCAGACTTCCACCCTTCCCGTTCAGCTCTGTCCCTCCGGGCTTGTTTTGGGAAAAGGGGCCTCGGGTCTCCACCGCTCTGCAGCTCTAGGGTCCTGTACAGGCTGGAGTTACCAAACCTGGAGCGCNTGGTGGGGATCTCGGCTAAGCCTACCAAGCGTCTGCAGGAGGCACTGCAGCCCATCCTGGCAAAGCATGGCCTGAGCCTGGAGCAGGTGGTCCTGCATCGGGTGAGTAATGG
>LZPO01096785.1:1167748-1182625 GCA_001675575.1 Neotoma lepida
TTTTTTTTCAACACTCATGGCCTCCAGCCTTCACCATACTGGGGACTGAATGTTGGTCAAACCAGTCTCCAGGGGACCTGTGCCACCCAGGGCAGGATGGGAGCTTTCCTGGTGGGGAAAGGGAAAAACAGGCCATTTTGGTGTTTGAGACTTCTAGATGATCAATGACCTGGTATTGTCCTTGAAATTCCCTTCCTGTGAGTCACATTTGTGAACTGACAACTGTCCCTGCCTGATTTAAACAGCATCTTTGGAGGATGGCAACTGGGGANTGCTGTTATTACATNCCCATTCTGCAGATGGGAAACAGCCTCACTCAGAGTGGCACACAGGCTTCCTGTATTATTGGTTCCTATGATGGAGGAAGGTCTCCATCCTGATGGAATCCTCACTCCTCGTTCAGCTGCATCTCCCGGATGCTGGCCTAAAGTACCTTCATCTGTATCTATGTTGCTTTCTGCCCATGGTGCCCCCAGACCGCCCTGGACCGCTTCAGGGCGGGTGGACTGGAGATGCTCTGGGAAGTTCTCCTTTTAGCCACCAGATGGTGCTGCTGGCCCAAGTGCGCCTGTTTGCAGAAGAACAAAGGCCCCACAGCCACCATACCCCAGCGGGGAAGCTATTGTGCAAGCCCACATCCTCTGTGGTTCTCTCCTGAGGAAGGACCGCAGTCCTCGGTGAACTTAATCATGCCCTTCAGTTCCCAGAAGTGTCTCAATCTAGTGTCCCTGTAGGCTTGTAAATACCAACTCCCTTCTCCAAGATGCTTCCAGCGAGCCTGTAGGGAGAAGAAAACAGCATAGAGACTTTATGTTATGGAGACAACCGAGGCCCAGATAGCTTCAGTGTGTGGCTCCACGTCACATAGCTGAGAACGGCTCAGCTATTTGTTCTGTTTTCCCTTGCCATCTCTCCACTCCACCCCAGAGAGGATGGACACATCTTGGGAACATGGCCAGATCTGGGCCTCTGAGCTCTACTAACTAGGCCATGGTTCCCACCTTCTCCTCTGCCCTGAAGATCTCCTTGGAGGGTTTTCTCTCCTCTCGGTTCCTTCCTGGCCTGGCTTTACAATGGCCCTCTCTGTCACTCCTGCTGTCTCTACAATTCCCCTCTTGAACTTTCCAGTCCCTGGCTTCCCTTCTGGACTCAGTTAAAGCCACACAACCCCAGGAAGAAAAGTCAAGGTTCCAGACTCCAATAGGAGGGTGGAGAGTGCAACTCAGTGATGGAAGCATGTGATTAGCATGTGTGAGGTCTGGGTTCAAGGTTCAATCCCCTGCACCAGACACACAAACAACACTCCAGATATCTCAGCCCTCAGCCTCGTCCTGCCCCTGACTCAGTCTACCCTAAGGTGGGACCTGTGTCAGGCTCCTCATCCTCCTCTGGCCTCTATATGACCCACAAATCCCCTCCCTAGGAGGCCCCAGGATGCAGCTCAGAAAAAGCCNGTGAGGCACATACGTATCTCAGGTCATCTGCTTCCTAGTGCTTNNGGCTGGGGACCTCCCAGAAGGTCCACCAAGTTCCNCCCCCAAAGTGCCAGTATCCACAGGCATGTCTGCGGCAGTCACTGGTTATGATGTAAGAGATTAGTCACATTCCATGTGGAGTGCCCAGGAAGACGGAAGAGAGATGATCTGTCCCTTATCTGGAGGCTGTGGTAAGCCAGACCCTGAGACCAGGAGCTGATGCATATTTTCTCCTTTGACCTTTACATTTTTATTATTCCAATTTATTTTTTCCCAANTATTTATTTATTTTTATGTCCATTGGTGTTTTGCCTGCATGTATGTCTGTGTGAGGGTGTCAGGTCTTAGAGTTACAGACAGTTGTGAGCTGCCATTTGAGTGCCGAGAATTGAACCTGTGTCCTCTGGAAGAGCACCTTGTGCTCTTAACCATTGAGCTATCTCTCCAGCCCCTATTATCCCGCTGTAAACAGGCTNAGAGAGGTGGCTTGACTAGCCCCAGACAGTCAGTATAAAGGCAGGATTTGAACTCAGCAAACACCTGGCTCTCCCTGACTAAACCCCATTCCCTCTCTNACCAGATCAACAGTCACCCTCACTTCATTGGCCTAGTTTTTGTTTCTTTTCTTTTTTTTTAATTTATTTATTTTTATTTTATGTGCATTGGTATTTTGACTGCATGTATGTCTGTGTGAGGGTGTCAGGTCTTAGAGTTACAGACAGTTGTGAGCTGCCATGTGGGTGCTGGGAATTGAACCTGAGTCCTCTGGAAGAGCAGCCAGTGCTCTTAACCACTGAGCCATCTCTCCAGCCCCCAGTTTTTGTTTCTTGTTATTTTGTTTTATTCTTGAGACAAGATTTCACTCTAGCACAGGCTGGCCTTAAACTNATGGCAATCCTCCTGGCTCAGCTTCCCAAGTGCCCATCTGGATTTCTGTCCNGTCGGATGCTTTTATCCTAGTTTCTTGCCTGGAGTTCAGGCCTCCAGGCTTGANGGTGCCCCAGGCCCAGATTTGGTGAACTGGGAATAACAGCTGGGCACCTTGCCCTGCTCAAGTGAGCACATCTCACCAGCACACATCCTNATGTTAACACCAGCTGCCGGAAACAGACGCTATCAGCGTCACACTAGGGGTTTTGTTTTGCTTGTTTTGGGGTGCTGCTCATGGTGACAAGGGGCTGCACCATTGGCCTGAGCCCCAGCCTGACATACGTCCTCTAAATGACACATGGTTGGGGACAGAACTCAAAGACATCACACTGTCAGCACCCGGCCTGAACCGCACCCTTAGCTTCTCCACAGCCANGCCCACTCTGCGTGGTTCCCAGGCACCAGCCCAAAGAGTCAGGAATCTGGGTTTCCTTTTCAACAACTCCTAATCCAGTGAAGGTACAGACAGATAATCCACAGACTGGAAGGATGTTTCTGCTGGCCTGGGAACCAAGTTCCTAGAACTTGAAAATGTGTCTCTTTAGGCCTAGACACACAGGCCTGTGAATTCCAAGCACTTGGGAGGCTGAGGCAGGAGGATGGTAAGTCCAAGGCTTACTTGGACAATTTAGTGAGACCCCATCTCAAACTAGGAAAAAAANGNAATGAACTTGGGATGTAGCTCAGTGGTGGATTTTTGCCTAATATTCGTGAATGTCTAAGCTCAATCCATAGGACTGAAAAAATAAATCTCAGAGTATAGCTACAACATGTACAGAGATTGGAATTTTACCTAAAACCACAGAATTGTGGTTTCTCCTATAGAACTAGGCACCTGGGCCATGCTGGGCTGTGTCCCTGGTTGGTGACAGTGGCCTGGAGCTGTCTATCTGTAGAGATATCTGTAGAGCTATCTGTAGAGATAGCTGCTATCTCTACAGACCCACCATCTGTACATGCAGCTTGGCTCATAAATTATGTCACCAGCCTGNCCTTTCACCCCCTCTATCTAGAGGCTTTACCAGAAAGCCCCCCCCCCTTACTTTACTCACAGTAGGTCCAAAAAGAAGAAATGGTGGGGGTTAGATCCTCTGCCATCACCCACCCTCCTTCCATTTGAATCCCCCACCAAGGGCAAAGAATTGAGTCAGGGCAGAATGGANCTTGGGCTAAGTGAACTTTAGGGGGATCATGGGGCAGGTACTGAGGAAGAAGGCGTCAAGAAAGGAACTGGTAGGAACAGATGGGGATAGATGCCTCTGAGAAGTGGGGAACCAAGACAAGGAGCTACTGCTCTGGTGACTGGTCCCAGGGGTTGCCAGGTCAGAGGAGGATGGGGTAGAATATATACAAGACCACATTCTTACNACATTCCGGAGTGGTAAGGATTTCAACGTCATCTTTTCTCCAGAGGAGATGAGCTCAGAGCAGGCGAGCAGCATACTCATGATCTCAGAGCCAGCCCCTCCTTCCCAGTTCTCCCATTCCTCACAAGCTCAGCTCCCTCTTAGCTCCACCCCAGGCTCTGCTTTTCAAGACTCTTTAAGTCACTTCCTCTGAATTTAGGCTTCCACCTCCATGTCCAGGACAGAGGCCAACATCAGCCTTGCAAATGCCACCATGGAGAAATGTAAGTACCTACAACATGGGAGGTGTCCCACGTGGCAGGAGCATAGGGAGCCATCCCCCGGCTGCCTACTGCTGTGTCCGGTCCCAGGAAAGACAGCTGACTTCTGGGCTTAGGTCAGTCGCTGCTACGGAGAGGCTAAAGGAACTTGATGTGGGAGTCAGGCTCGAAGCCCCGTGGCGTGGCGAAAGTGGGAAGCAGGGTGTAGCAGTGAACACTCAGCAGCCTGATGCCACCCTTTTAGGCAACCATATCTTCGTGGACACGGGGCTGCCTGACTTAGCCGTGGGGCTCATCCTGCTAGCTGGCTCCCTGGTGGTTCTATGCAGTTGTCTTATTCTCCTTGTCAAGATGCTCAACTCTCTGCTCAAGGGCCAAGTGGCCAATGTCATCCAGAAGGTCATCAACACAGGTGAGCTGGGGGAAGGCTGCAGGCCGAGGCAGAGCCCAGATGAGGTCTTTCAGGTGTTGTTAAATCCACCCCTATTATCTGTGAGCCTCAGTTTCCCCTATGTGAATCAAGAAGGGGTGGGACCAGGTCATCTTGGAGGCTCCTGAGATGCTGACAGCCAGAGAACTGGGTCTGTTTCCAGCTGTTGTGTGTTCTAGCAGATGGGCACCCTTAGAAGCCACTGTTTTGTTTGTTCTGGATTTTTTCAAAGACACTGTCTCATGTAGCCCATGATGCCCTAGACCTTGCCATGTGACGTAGGCTGGCCAAGGACTTCAGATGTTCTTGCTTTGACTTCTCAAGTGCTGGGATTACAGCTATGCATGACCAAGTCTAGCTAAAAACCTCTGTTTAACTGACAAATGAACATTAAGCCCTTACTGTGCACCATGGGATACAGGAGTAACACAAATAGAGATGGATCCTGATCNCAGGATCTCAGAATTGTGATTTCCTCATAGAACCAGGCAACTGGGCCATGCTGGGCTGTGCCCCAAATGGTGACAGTGCGGTAGAGCTAAGTAGCTATTATCCCTATAGGCTTACCACTTCCTCATGCAACCTAGGTGGGCCCATCATTTCAGTCCCCAACCACACCTGTGTCTATCTGAGCCTTCCTCAGGGAGCCCCTTACTCTATTCCCAGTAGATGAGGTAGGAAGGAATAAATTTGAAGATAGGGCAAGGTGACTGCCAAGGAGACAGAAAANTATGACAGAATACCGAAGAGACTGTTCCTATGGGTGGTCAGANGTCTTTCTGAGGAGGAGGCACCTGAGCAAGCAGAGGCCTTATAAGGAGTCAAATTCAGATAAAGGGGCTGGATGTGGTGGCACATGCCTGTCTTCCCAGAAGTATAGGCAGAAGGATTTTGAGGCTAGCTTAGGCTCTACAGAGATAAGGTTTCTTTGTGTAGCCTTGACTGT
The DNA here is from genome assembly GCA_001675575.1 of Neotoma lepida. Classification (NCBI taxonomy): domain Eukaryota; kingdom Metazoa; phylum Chordata; class Mammalia; order Rodentia; family Cricetidae; genus Neotoma; species Neotoma lepida. Next base: position 1,173,157 of record LZPO01096785.1, read on the forward strand.
CTTGAACTACTCTGTAAATCAGGCTGGACTTGAACTCACAGAGATCTGCTGGCCTCTGCCTCCCAAGTACTGGGAGGGTGTGTCTCATTATGTACTCTTAGTTAGCCTGGAACTTGCTGTGTAGACCAGGCTGGCCTTGAACTCAGAAATTCACTTGTCTCTCTCTGCCTCTAGAGTGTTGGGATTAAAAACATGCATCACCAAGCTCTACCNAAATAAACTTAGAGGAGGGCTGGAGAGATGGCTCAATTGGTTCTATGTTTGTTCTACAAGCCTGAGAACCTGAGTTGGGTCTCCACAACCCACACAAAAAGCTGAGGTGGGGTGTATGCCTGACCACCAGTGCTATGAGGTAGAGACAGGGATCCCCGTATGGCTGGCCAGCCAGTCAAGCACTTGATGAGAGCTAGGTTCAGTGAGAGACCTTGTCTCAAAAAATAAGACAGAGAGAGATAAAGACACCCCAAATCGACCTCTGGCTTCCACACACAAAGAAAAAAAAAATAAATGTGGATGAAAGCCGGATGTGATGGCTCATAACTGTAACCCCTGCACTTTGAAGACTGAGGCAGGAGGATTAANGGGAGTTTGAGGAAAATCTGGACTATATACAGAGTGAAACTTTCTCACTGCTACCCCTCCCCNCAAAAAGCCCTCCACATAAAACAAGCAGTAGATGGATAGGATGTTGCTCAATGATGAAGCATTTGCCCAGCATACTTGAGGCTCAGGAGTCTATGCCCAAGACTGATAAGAGAAACCTCGGTAGATAAAGGACATTCTGGGTGGGAGGACCAGCAAGTTCAAAGCCTGGAGATAGTGGCAATCACAGCAGGTTTGAGACAGAGAGAGGTGGCTGGCAGCACCTTGGGAGGGGCAGACCAAGGCTAGTACTGCCAGAGATACAGCCAGCTCNAGGGGCCTCTGGACTCTGCTCAGAGCCTGTGCTTTACTGATGGGCACATTTGCAGGATTTGGGGCAGAGGGATGACATCTAATTTTCATTTTAAACTACATTTGAGGCTTTTGAGTTATTGAGCTGACACTGGGGAATCCCACGTGACAGATGTGGGGATAAGGGATGCCTATAAGTCTCAGGAGTAGGAAAGGCAAGGGAGGTCAGGAAGGGCTTTCTAACAAGGAGGAGACTCCCGGGGGCAGGGTGTGAATACAGTTGACACTCTCCACCTGTGGGACCCTGATCTGCAGATTCAGTCAGTCATGAATCAAAAACATCTCAGAAACATAATTGCATCCGTCTTGAAGCAGAATTTTGTCATTTTTTTCTTGAATATTTACACTTTTACAATGTTTTTTTTGCATGTTTTGTTTTTTTGAGATAGAGTCTCACAATGCAGCCCTGGCTGGTGTGAAACTCACTATGTAGAGCAGGCTGGCCTCAAACTCATAGAAATCCACCTAGGATTGTTTTACATGATAACAATCACTTTATTCTGTGTTTGGGTGTGTGCACATGTGCACAGCATGGCGCGTGTGAGGGTCAGATGACAACTTGCATGAGTTGGTTCTCTCCTTCTACCATGTATATCCCAAGGATTGAACTCAGGTCATGAGGCTTAGCAGCAAGAGCTTTGCAGCATTTTCCCACTGGGCCATCTCGGCAGTCATGGCCTTTACTTATACTAGGTATGATAAATCATCTAGACAGACTAAGCATGCTGCAGCATGTGTACTGGCTNTAGGCAAATGCTTGACAATATTAGAGAAGCACGCTTAGATGTTGGTGTCCATGGGCGTCCTTGACCGAAGTCCCACGGATTTACATACTAGAGTATTATGGGCAGAGCATAGCTAGGGCAAAGGCACAGCAGAGTGTAATAGCCCAAGTAAGAAAGTGTTTTGATCACAAGAGCAAGCCAGGCAAATGAAAGCTGGTAAGGGCAAGCAGGAGACCAGCTAGATTCTCACGGGGCAACTACTACCTAAGGACCTCCTCGAAGAGCAAGTGCCTGCTCTCCCAAGGCCTCTCACTGACNTGGCTTACTGTGGATTTGGGTTTCCTTTCAGACTTTCCAGCCCCCTTNACCTGGGTCACGGGCTACTTTGCCATGGTCGTGGGTGCCAGCATGACCTTTGTTGTCCAGAGCAGTTCTGTGTTCACCTCAGCCATGACCCCACTCATTGGTGAGTGTCCATGTCCAGCAATGGGCCGCAGTGGGGTGGGTTGTCCATGTGTGCTCAGGAAGGAGCTAGAAAGGAATGACATATTCTTTGCCCACCAGGCCTGGGTGTGATCAGTATTGAGCGTGCCTACCCTCTCACACTGGGCTCCAACATTGGCACTACCACAACAGCCATCTTAGCAGCACTGGCCAGCCCCAAAGAGAAGCTATCCAGTTCCTTTCAGGTACTTGGGGGGGGATGGGCTGTCTGTAGTAGAGGATTGGGGTGTAGGCCCAATGAAGGATGTGGTAACATATAACCAACGTCAATTGCCTGCTAAGGTCACCCACTCCTCTCACTGGAAGCCACTATGGACAAAGTAGACCTAACTCCACTCTCAAGACCTTGGTGTCTGTCTAATGATGAGCCACTGCTATACTACATCAGTAAACAACAGCAAGTCAGGGTCACNCTGTAGCTATGTGCTGTCAGAGAGGCCTGGCTCAGTCTTGTGGGGGGATCAAGGATGCATGAATTGGGGATGGTAAGCAGATGGCAAAGGGGGGATTGGTCTAGAAGCAAAACAGCTGACAAGCTGCTGACCAATTACAAGCCCAGAACAGGCAAGCCGGAGACTAATTTTTTTTAAATGTTTTGCTTGTTTATTTATTTTATGTGCATTGGTGTTTTACCTGCATGTATGTCTATGTGAGGGTGTCAGATCCTCTGGAAGTAGAGTTAGGGACAGTTGTGAGCTGCCGTGTGGGAACTGAACCCAGGTCCTCTGGAAGAGCAGCTTGTGCTCTTAACCACTGAGCCATCTCTCCAGCCCCCCGGAGACTAATTTTTAACGGCTGCTGAAGTCAGGCATGGTAGTAGATGCCTGGAAATCCCACCCAGCACTCGGCAGGAAAACAGCCAAAGGCTCAATTTCAGCCTGGTCCGTATAGTCAGAAAGCCAGATCTTTGCTGCTGGGCTGTCGCTGAGGAACTCAGGAGAGGCTGGTCAGTAGGACTCAGGTGGAGCATTCGGGGCANTTGTCGTTTACCAAGTAGTCCAGCAACATAGTATTTTAATAGCCAGTCTGGAGTAATCTGGAGTGACATCGTCCTGAAGAGGTTTTTCTTGCTGCCCTGACATGTGGGGCCTCTGTTATAGCCCTGCTAGGGTCACATGGGAGTGAGCCGTCATCTCAGCCCCTCTGCACTCTCTCCTGCAGATCGCCCTCTGCCACTTCTTCTTCAACGTCTCCGGCATCTTGCTGTGGTACCCACTGCCCTGCACACGCCTGCCCATCCGCATGGCCAAGGCGCTGGGCAAACGCACCGCCAAGTACCGCTGGTTCGCCGTTCTCTACCTCCTTGTATGCTTCCTGCTTTTACCCTCACTGGTGTTTGGCATTTCCATGGCAGGCTGGCAGGCTATGGTCGGTGTAGGCGCACCCTTTGGGGCCCTGCTGGCCTTTGTGGTGCTTGTTAATGTGCTGCAGAGTCGAAGTCCTGGGCACCTACCCAAGTGGCTGCAGACATGGGACTTCCTGCCTAAATGGATGCACTCTTTGCAGCCCCTGGATGGCCTTATCACACGAGCCACCTTGTGCTATGCCAGGCCTGAGACCCGCTCACCCCAACTTCCCCCTAGAGTCTTCCTGGAGGAGCTTCCCCCTGCCACGCCCTCTCCTCGCCTCGCACTGCCTGCTCACCACAATGCCACCCGTCTCTAGGCTGCAGGCCCAGACTACTGCCTGGAGCAGGGAACAGTGTTTCTGTGGAGCCTACAGTAGAAGGGCAGAGGAGTGTGTGTGCATATGTGTAGAGGCACATCAGTTGAGGTTCATGATTTCGTGCCATGGCCGTAGTGATGTGGGCTTTTGCAATTAAGAGGCAGTGTGCACAGGTACACGTTTTAGACTGTGTGACCACCAGGATAGGTATAGTCCACATGTGTACATTGTGTGTCAACCCATGCATGTGTGCTGACAAACCTACATACAAGGGGTGTGTGTATACATATATATACACACAGGAAGCTGTACACAAGGTATCTGGTCATGAGTTTGATTGTTTGTAGATACAAGACCCAAGCTTGTGTCCTTGTATACGCAAGATTACTACAAGTAAAGGTGGTCCTGGATCAATGTCTATGTAGTTGTTGGCTTGTGCTCAGATGCGAGTGTCTGAGTCACTGACTGAGTTCTACCCCCTCTCTGCCACCTTCTTCCCCATGCCCTTTTCCTCATCCTCACCAAGGGCTTCAGCAGCACCACCATGATCCCTTTCCCCAGCCCTTCTTGATGGAAACTAGAAAGGGATTAAACTCTCATTACTTGGGAATACTTTTGCTTTGCCCCTATAAGCAAAGAGAAGATCAAGACAGGAATCGGCTACACCATCTTCCCTCAAACGCTCTGACTAACAGCCTTCAGTCCACATGCTTAGAGTCTGCCTGGCCCTGCCTGCAGGAGCCTAATCCATAATTAAAGCTCCCACAGGTCTCTCCTACAGTCTGCAGCCACCCCAGAGGTGAATCTGCACCTCCACACCCTGGTATCCCTTGTCCTGTAAACCCACCCACCTCAACCCCACATTCATTCTCCCGAAGATTAGTGCTCCAGAATGAGTGACCAGTGGAGGCTTGTCTGGGCCACTGGAAAACGGGCCAGGATGGTAACTGTGGGCAAGAGAAGCCTTGCCCTGGTCACAGAGGGCAGAGAACAGATCCTCCCTCCCACCTCTGTCCTTTGTCTTTGGGAAATAAGCCAGGCATCTCTTAAACAGACCAGAGCTTTGCCTCTTCCACACAGCGCCCCAGAGCTGAGGCTTACAGAGTGAGGGTCAACAGGGGAGGCTGCCACATTTCTTCCCTGTAGTCTTAGGATTTCTACAGGGGCTTTGGGTCTCAAGGGAAAAGGAAGACGGAAGAGTCAGACTCACTTGTGATGCTAATACACATGTCCCTTCTGTGGGCCCACCTTGGAGGTCTCTATATGGTGGGGATGCAGACACCTGGGGGCCCTTGGACTTTTCTGGGAGTAGTCAGCCTCATCCTGTCACCTACTCAGAAAACTTGCACCAAGTAGAGGGGCAGGAATACAGCTAGCCCTCTGAATACATACGCTTTACCTCTGCCAATTCTTCCAACTGTCGATAGAAAATGTTTTAAAGTTCCATCTGTACTGGTCATACATGGGCATTTAAAAAAAAATCAGCGTTCCTTACCCACAGCGCACAGTAACTATTTACATGGCTTTTACATTGTATTAGGTATATAAGTCACCTGGAGATCACGCACCAGGGGCTGCAGGTAGATTCTTTGCAAACACTGTCATTTTATATAAGAGACTTGAGTATCCACANNTATTCTGGAGCCAATGTCCAACATACTGAGGGTCACTCACCTCCACCCTGAAACCCCACAGACCTTGGCTGGTGTGTGCTGGGGAGGAAGGTGGGTGGGAATGAGGTACTTCATTTTTATGCCTACATGTGTGGAAAATTCCGTGAGAAGACGCTAAAGCCTGAGGTAAAATTTGAGAGCCTGCTACCCCAGTATTATTTCTCAGCTATGGCATGTCTAGGGCCCTGGGGAAGTACCAGAGCATTCAAACCAAACAGGAGGAGTGGACAGGGCACAGGAGGCCTGAAAGCCCACCAGGATTATTTTGTTCTGCAAGAATCTCCCCCTAAACTGGTTCCCTTGTTTATAACTGCTCGAACGTGCACACAGAGGATAAGCCCACAGTGCTCCATTCACGGTTTATTCTAGTCCCCTTACCATCGTGGGTGGCTTGGCTGTCCCGCTAGGAGCACTGCTCCCGCAGTCCTCCAATCAAGTCATGCACTGTCTTGTTAAGGATGCCTCCATGCACGCCTCGTCTACCCATGAGCACCAGGAGTGCCCGGGGCGTGTGACCCACGCAAATTGCACGCCCATCCAGCCCCTTGGTGCGTGCATCCAATACGCCGTCGCCCTCGGCCAGCAGGTAGTCACGGATAACGCAGCAGCGGCGGCCTGCCACGCTCAGTCCCGTCTGCAGAAAGGTGCGCCGGTCTTGCCCGGTGAGCACACCCACCTCCTGCGGGGAGATGGCCGCCAGCAGACCCCCGGGCCGTGATGCCCACACACAGCGATTGTCCGAGTGGCCCACGATGGCCACATCGTCGATGCGCTGGTCTCGCAGCACCGCACTGATGTAGCCCTTCCAGTCACCCATCTCTGCTCAGAGTCTGCACCTATACCTTTCGCTTGCACTAGAGGGAGTGGCCCGCAGCACCAAGAGCTATGAACACCTGCCCTANTCCATGAAGTGCGCAGGCAGGGCTGTGAGGCAAACGTCACAGAACATCTTTCTAGGTGGAGAATGTGAGGGCGTTGGAGTGGGGGAGGGGAGCAACTCTAAAAGTAGCACGTAGGAGGAAATGGAGGAAGATGGATGAGGGGCTGGAGAGATGGCTCAGCGTTAAGAAAGAACACTTACTGCTCTTACAGAGGACCCGAGTTCGGTTCCCAACAACACCTCTGTTGGCATACAAGGCCTGTAACTCCCACTCCAGAGATCTGACAACTCTGGCCTCCCTGGGCAAGCTCACACACACAGACACAAATTGAACTAAAAAAAAGAGCTGGGCGTGGAGGTGCATGCCTTTAGTCCCAGCACTTTAATTCTGGACTGAGGCAGGCAGATCTCTGTGAGTTCGAAGCCAGCCTGGTCTACAAAGCAAGTTCCAGGACAGGCTAAACTATATAGAGAAAAAACCCTGTCTCAAAAAACAAACAAACAAAAACAAACAAACAAACAAAACAAACAAACAAACAAACAAACAAACAAAAAAAAACCAAACCAGAAAAGGACTGATAGAAGAGCACAAACTCTTTTTCCTTAGAGGACCAGAGTACAATTCCCAGCACCAAGGTTAAAGCAGCTCACTGCTGCCCCCTTCTGGTTTTCTTGGGCACCTGCACTCATATCCACAAAAACACAAAAGGAAAAATCTTGAAATTGGCTGATCCCAGCACTCTGGAGGCAGAGGCAGGTGATTCTCTGTGAGTTTGAGGCCAGCCTGGTCTACAAAGCAAGTTTTAGGACAGCCAGAACTGTTACACAGAGAAAGCCTATCTCAAACTCACCCCCCCACACACACACAAATCTTGAAATTATAACTTTTTTAATTATTAAAAAAAATTGGTTACAAAGGTAAAGGTGCTTTGCCCTGTAAGCCTGGTGGCCTGAGCCTCATCCCTGGAACCCACATAAAGGCAGAAGGAGAAACCGACTCCACAAATTTGTCCCCTGACTTCCACAGAGCACTGTTACACACTCACCCACACGAACACATTGTACACACACAAACCACAAAATTTTCTCTTAATTTTAAAAAGCCACTTAATCCCCGGACTCAGGAGGCAGAGGCAAATGGATCTCTGTAAGTTCAAGGCTAGCCTACATAGCAAGTCCCAGGTCAGCTAAGAGCTACATAGTAAGATGCTGTATCTAAAATATGGGGGCGGGAAACAGCCCCCCACAAAAAAGATGGCTGTAAGGGCTGGGACTGTAGCTCCGTCAGTTAAGTGAAGTTGACAGAGAGTCTGCCTATTATGCACAAAATTTTGGGGTTGATCCCCCAGCACCACATAAACTGAGTGTGATGGTGCAGGTCTACAATCTCAGCATTGGGAAGACATGTGTCTCAATAAATCAATAAATAAATGACTTTTTTAAGAGCAAGAAAGGTGCTAGTCTGGACAGCCAGACCTATCCTGAAAGGGAACCANCCAATCACACCTAAAGAGTCACAGTGTCCCGGAAGGCTTATGGACTGCTGACTCCCACCCCAGCCTTCACTTTAATAGCGTGGAATGTAGCCTCAGATGTTCCTTGCCACCCGCTTGCACTACCATGCCAGGCTCAAAGTTCAAAAAACAAAGCAAATAAACCAATCCCCAAACACCCTTTTTTAATGGAATCCAAGCCAGGACCTCACACATGCTCCGATACCACTATCCACACCCCGAGTCCAATCTGGAACATTCCTAACCATGGTTTTCAACTTTGCATGTGGAATCACTTGCAGTTTGAAAACTCCTGTCACTACTGCCTTCTCCCTAGAGATTCCAGTTAACTGATCTCAGGTGGACTTGACACTGGTTCCAAAATCTCCCCCAGGTGACCCAGAAGTATAGTCCAGACCGANAACTTGTTACTGTGTAAACACAGAATGGGTGAGTTCNGGGGAGTAATCTGCAAGGGCCTCCTTGCACAGAGATTGGCATAAAGTGAGGCCAAGAAAACATGGTGGCCTGGGCACGAGAGCTGAGATCTGGCCAACTGCCTTGTCCAGGCAGTAAGGGAGTTGGCGTACCTTTATTCTCACTTGGCATTTCAAAAGGGAATTCTGAGAAACATTTTCAAAGCACTTTATTGAGTTTCTGTGTCCCTGATACCTGGGCACTATTTTCCCTGTGGCCATGCTATAGTCCCCCTCACACTCCAGGGAGTACACAAGAGGGAAGGACTAAGCCTGGTTAGTTATGAAGCTGTATGCTCCTGGATCCAAGCCAGGTAGTTGGCTACGTCTGTGTAGACTCCGGGCTTGTTTCGGTCACCACAGCCAGAACCCCAGCTGATGATACCTCGAAGGGTGAGCTGGTGTTCTGCATCCCCTTCTTCACATACCAGAGGACCCCCGGAGTCACCCTGGGTGGGGACAAGCAGCTTGTCACTCTTGTCCTGTGGTTGATAGGCAGGGGCAAAGCACCAACCAGGACCCCAGGACTGACCTGGCAGGCGTCGGTGCCTCCCTCTATGAAGCCAGCGCAAAGCATTCCAGGCAGGATGGCATCCCCATGCATGTCAGAGCTGGAGCAGCGCTCCTGGGAGATGAAGGGTACCTGTGCCTCCTGCAGGAAGTTGGCATATTCATCCGCCCCTGCAAATTCAGGGACCTGAGCTTGCTGCGTGGGCCAGGCTACCAGGCAATTCCACATCTACCCTGACTTTGCTCCCTCACAGCAAGCCTGAGTGGTAGGGACCCGCCAATAACAATTTCATAGGCAGGGAAACTGAGGCCCAGAGAGAAGCTGGGATTAGAATGAACAGGAAAACACCCCTTGCCTTCTCCCATGCAATGTCTCAGAACCTGGCTCCCAAAATAGTTGTCCCTATTGCTCCAACATGGGACAAAGTCCTAGTTAAGTCTTTGTAACTTGGAGCCCAGAGAGAACCAAGAGAAAGTCCAATTCTCTCTGTAATCCTGTGCTGGGTCACTTTTTGTCAACTTGATACCTGGGAACCTCAATTGAGGAGATGCCTTTTTAAAATTGGGCTATGAGCCAGGCGGTGGTGGC
>LZPO01096785.1:1211452-1236390 GCA_001675575.1 Neotoma lepida
TTTGTTTGTTTGTTTGTTTGTTTGTTTTTCAAGACAGGATTTTTCTTTGTAACAGCTCTGGCTGTCTTATAACTCACAGAGATCCACCTTCCTCTGCCTCCTGAGTGCTGGGATTACAGCTGGCCTCTCGTCTTTCTTTCTTTTTGGTCAGGGTTTCTCTGTGTAGCTTTGGAGCCTGTCCTGGAACTCACTTGGTAGACCAGGCTGGCCTCGAACTCACAGAGATCCGCCTGCCTCTGCCTCCCAAGTGCTGGGATCAAAGGCATAAGCCTGGTTAGTCTACTTTCTTAACCTGTGGAATTCCTGCTGAGTNCGGGGGAGCGGATGAGGCAAACCTACTAAAATGTCATCACTGCTCTCTTTGGTTCTCATCCTGGGAGCCCTTAGCATTGGTGTCCAGAAGGACCATGTGTATACTGGAACTTGTGAAGGGCATGCTGGAGTGTGTGGTAGCTCAGGACTCCAGTGAGACCCACCTCCTGATTGCTCTTGCAGGTGGTGGCGGGAATCGCAAAGGCAAAAGCAAGAAATGGCGCCAGATGCTGCAGTTCCCCCACATCAGCCAGTGTGAAGAGCTTCGCCTCAGCCTTGGTGAGGCGTGGGTGAAGCTCCAGACTGCCAGAGCAGACGGGGAGGCTACCCATGAGGATCCTTTCCAGACCCTGCCCTGGGTCACAGGGGCCCATGGAGGAGGGGATGTCCAGTGCTCAGGAAGATTGAGACTACATGATCNAGCCTGGTTTCAGTTCCTGGGCTTGAAATGGGTGGAGGGCAGAGACTCGGTGCTGCCTGGTGTCAGTGGAGTGGGCATGGGGAAGAGGGGGGCTGGTATGGACTGGAGGAAGGAAGGGCAGCCTGGGGCCAGCAGGTTTGGAACACCAGTCCTGTGCTTATGAGCCTTATCCAGACCAGACCTGAGGGCACCCATCCAAGCTAGAGAAGTATGATTCGGTTATTTCTAGAGGGGCCAGAAGGGCTCACCCCATTCTTATTTCATGGGCTGAGGATCTGAGTAGTACCTAGGCTGTCCCAGGCCCCTGCTGATGGCTTGCATGTGGGTAGAGTGTACCCTGCTTGGGAAGGAGGCCCAGCTGAGAGCAGCGGAAGCCACAGCTTCCTCTCGCACTTTCGCCAGGCAGGCAACAGGTGTAGGCTTGGGCTGGGCTGGGCCGGAACCTCACAGACCACACCCAACCCCAGAACTGTGACATGCAAGTCTGTGAACCGGGAAACCTGGGCTCTGGAGTCCAGACTCCTGGCTGTGTAACACTGAGTTGAATTAATCAACCTCTCTGGGTCTCATAGCCCCCAAGTTACATTGGGGTAACAGTGGTGCCCGCCTGAGGATTACAGTGAGGGTTTTGAAGAAGATAATGGCTACCCTTCTTGGGGCTAGAAGTTATTGGATCCCAGATGTGGGGGTAGAGACCAAAGTGCCCTGCCTACGAGTTCTAAGTCTGTGACCCAGCAGCTCCCCTCTTGGCCTGCAGAGCGTGACTACCACAGTCTGTGTGAGCGTCAGCCCATTGGGCGCCTGTTATTTCGTGAGTTCTGCACCACAAGGCCTGAGCTGACCCGCTGTACTGCCTTCCTGGATGGGGTGGTGAGTACCTCGCCCCAGGGTCCAGCCCAGCACTGAGGGCAGGCAGAGGTCCTGGCCACTGCCCTTCCCCACACATCTGTCACTCCTCTCAGCCCCACACTTTGCCTCTCACCCTGTAGGCTGAGTATGAAGTGACCCCTGATGAGAAACGGAAGGCATGTGGGCGGCGACTAATGCAGAATTTTCTGAGCCACACGGTGAGTGAGCAGTGATGAGGGAGTGACGGCAGCAGGCAGGGCCCAGTGACAACAGTCAGAGGAGTGACCACAGACTGGGCAGTGAGTGCCTTGGAGCTATTCCAGGCAGCACCATGGGCATGGAGCCCAGGGGTTGGGCTGAGCTTGGGTCAGGCAGCCTGCCAGTGGCTGTCTCACCCTGTCTCAAGTGGGAGGGGCACAGGAAAGGAGTTCAGCAAAGAGGCAGCTAGTGCACTACCCACCCACAGCCACCCTTGGCACCCACAGACATCTGGCAGTGTTGCCTTGGGAGTAGGCAGCTGTCCAAGAGAGCTCCCTGCATTGACCTGTTTGTGGCCTGTCCCTAGGGTCCTGACCTCATCCCTGAAGTTCCCCGGCAGCTGGTGAGTAACTGTGCCCAGCGGCTAGAGCAGGGACCCTGCAAAGACCTCTTCCAGGAGCTGACCCGGTAAGGCTCCATACCCACAAGTCTGGAATTGTGCTAAGGAAAGGGGCTTCTGTGGTCCCTGAAGTCCATGGCAGGCTCAGCTTCTCTTCCTGTCCACGCTGCTTGAGTTTAACAGTTGCCTTCTTTTTTTTTTTTTTTTTTTTTTTTATTATTATTAAAACATTCGATGTACAACTGCAGGAGAGATAATATACAGATAGCTTGAACATAAATAGAGGTACAAATTCTTATCCTAATAGTGAAATGTTTCACTAAAGCTTGCCCAGTGATTGGGCAAAACTCAAACTTATTTTATGCTACAGTCATCCTGGGGTCCTTCCTGCTAGGTAGCCTCCCTGGATCAGTGGGTTGCAGAGTGATTGTCCTTTGGTTTATAGCTAATATCCTCCTAGTAGTGAGTACATACCATATTTGTCCTTCTGAGTCTGGGTTACCTCACTCAGGATGATATTTTCTAGTTCCATCCATTTGCCTGCAAATATCATATGGTCAGTGTTTTTCTCTGCTGAGTAGTACTCCATTGTGTATATGTACCACATTTTCTTAATCCATTCTTCAGTTGATGGGCATCTAGGTTGTTTCCAGGTTCTGGCTATTACAAATAATGCTGCTATGAACATAGTTGAGCATGTATCTTTGCGGTATGAATGAGCGTTCCTTGGGTATATACCCAAGTGTGGTATCACTGGGTCTTGAGGAAGATTCATTCCCAATTTTCTGAGAAACCGCCATACTGATTTCCACAGTGGTTGTACAAGTTTGCANTCCCACCAACAGTGGAGGAGTGTTCCTCTTACTCCACATCCTCTCCAGCATAGATTGTCATCTGTGTTTTTGATCATAGCCATTCTGACAGGTGTAAGATGGTATCTCAGAGTCGTTTTGATTTGCATTTCCCTGATGACTAAGGATGTTGAGCATTTCCTTAAATGTCTTTCAGCCATTTGAGATTCTTTTTTTGAGAATTCTCTGTTTAGCTCTGTAGCCCATTTTTTAATTGGATTGTTCACTATTTTGATGTCTAGTTTCTTGAGTTCTTTATATATTTTGGAGATCANCCCTTTGTCAGATGTGGGGTTGGTGAAGATCTTTTCCCATTCTGTAGGCTGTTGTTTTGTCTTATTGACTGTGTCCTTTGCCATACAAAAGCTTCTCAGTTTCAGGAGGTCCCATTTATTAATTGTTGTTCTCAGTGTCTGTAGCAGTTGCCTTCTATTTGTGTTTCAGCATGGAATGCATGTCTCCTGCTCAGTGCAGTAGTGAGAAGATTGCCCAAGGACAAGGATGGTGCTTTGTGGGCTGAGCAGTCATGCAGTGGGAGGCCCGGGCCTTCAGGCTGAGGTTGCATTTGTTAGGGTCTTTTACCTACGGGCTGATGCTTTCTCAACAGGCTGACCCATGAGTACCTGAGCATGGCCCCTTTTGCTGACTACCTCGACAGCATCTACTTCAACCGTTTTCTGCAGTGGAAGTGGCTGGAAAGGTGAGCTCTTCGCAGGCCGGTCTGGGATAGGTGAGGTTGTGGGGTTTCCTAGTGGGAACCCCTGCATAAATATTTGTTTCTTTTACCCTTGCCTATAGGCAGCCAGTGACCAAAAACACCTTTAGGCAATACCGAGTCCTGGGCAAAGGTGGCTTTGGGGAGGTGAGTGGCTGCCTGGTGCCCTTGCAGAGTACACTAGATGGGGTATGGTAGGCATGGACCCTCCCACCTCCAGCAAGAGCATGGCTGGCCCCCATTTGTTCCTATCTANTCTGGCTACAGGTGTGTGCCTGCCAGGTGCGGGCAACAGGCAAGATGTATGCATGCAAGAAACTGGAAAAGAAGCGAATCAAGAAGCGGAAAGGGGAAGCCATGGCGCTCAATGAGAAGCAGATCCTGGAAAAAGTGAACAGTAGGTTTGTAGTAAGTACACAGGAGCTCTCTCCCTTCCCTTCGGTCACACTGGCATCTGCATTCCCCACCCACCAGGCTAAAGTCCCTCCCTGTTGCCAAAGGGACTGCCCTCTGCTCTGTCCCTTCCTGCCCTGGGCAGTACCTAAGAAGGGTGGGGTAGAAGTGCTATTCCAGGCTCAGGAAGCCTGCTGAGCCCTAAGGAGTGACACACAGAAGATTGTTTGGGTGGCTGCCATTAGAGCGTGCGCACTTGCTCCTGCACACACACACACACACACACACACACACTCTCTCTCTCTCTCTCTCTCTCTCTCTCTCTCTCTCTCTCTCTCTCGTGCATGCGCCCTAGTCATCCCCCACAGCTCCTGCCTGAAGGTTTGTTTCTCCTGAGCACAGGTGAGCTTAGCCTACGCCTATGAGACAAAGGATGCCCTGTGCCTGGTGCTGACATTGATGAATGGAGGCGACCTCAAGTTCCACATCTACCACATGGGCCAGGCTGGCTTTCCTGAAGCACGAGCTGTCTTCTATGCTGCCGAGATCTGCTGTGGCCTGGAGGACCTGCACCGGGAGCGCATTGTATACAGGTGGGGCTGAGCTTCTTGGACTGCTGTTCCAGGACTTGGCCTTCCTGGACAGGGGCAGCAGTTAGGTGTGATTGTGGCAGCTAAGGCTGTCTGTCAAGCCAGATGATGGAAGGATAGTGGCTGGGGGTTTGTCTAACCACAAGCCAACACTGATTCTAGGCACAAACTCACCCACATTTGATAGATTTGAGTGCTTGAGATCTAGGTGGCTGACCAAGGTGTGAATTCTGATTTTGTCACCCTTCTCTGTGTGACCTTGAGCTAGTCAGCTCCCTGCTTCCAACGTGAGTTCTTTTTCTGGGAGACCCTCCTTCCTGCCTTGCAGGTGGGCTCAATAGTAGAGAGCTCTGCTCATGGTGGTTATGGATGACGCTTTCATTAGAGCTTCCCANCGGCCCTCTGAGGGCATGGAAGAGTAGCCTCATGTGACAGAGAAGGTAGAGTTGGCCACCAGGGGAAGGGAGCTTCAACATCAAGGGTGAACAAGACCAAGGATGATGTCCAGGGATTCACCTCCCCCCAGATGGGTCCCCCCCACTGGGTGGAGTCCTTTGGATTGGAGCCACTTCTCACTACCCTAAAAGGCTCCTGAAATACTGGCTCTGGCNGTCCTTGCTCTGCTCCCCTGAGTTGGCTGCAGCCTGGGGAGAGCAAGGCTCTTAAACCCTGGCAAGCAAATGAGCCCTTCACCGTGCTCCCTGCCTGATGCCAGCAGGTACTTGAGCTACGAGAGGCTGGCTTTCTGACTTCCTGGAAAACAGTAGCATCTGACCCTGCCTTTTTCTCCCCATAGGGACCTAAAGCCAGAGAATATCCTGCTGGATGACCATGGTGGGTGAAGAGGTCTAAGTGGGAGGGATGAGATGGGGCAGCCTGGCCTATCAGTGGACCCACCTGCTTCAATACCCTTACCCAGGCCACATCCGTATCTCTGACCTGGGACTGGCTGTGCACGTGCCTGAGGGCCAGACCATCAAAGGCCGTGTGGGCACTGTGGGCTACATGGGTAAGTCCCTTTGATCTAATATACTAGTCTCCTGGGTCCCCTTGCTGTCCTAGGCCTGGCCTACCCACGGCTGTATTGGGTGGGGGTCTCTCCACCTCAGAGAGTAGATAGCCCATACCAACACTGCTACTGCTATTTTTTTTGTGGATTAGGAGACCAAGACTTAGCCAAGTCCCACCATTATGAACCCCTGCTAGTCATTTGCTAGATGCTTATTGAACACCTAGGATTGGGTGGGCCTGTTGAAGTGAAGGTTAAAGGAACCCAATGCATTTCCATGGCCCATTGTTCCCCTGCATGGCTCATGCTTGGAATAAGATGCCCATCTGAGATACAGGCAGTGGAGACCTAGCATGTGGACTGTGTGCAACAGTACAGTGCAGGTTTTCCAGGCTCCATCTTGGGCTAAGCACTCCACTTTTAGCCTCTCTTTCTTCTACTGTAAAACCTCATCAGAGCTGCCTCCTGGAGGGCTTGGAGATGAAAGCTGTTGGAAGGAGGACTCTCCAGGAGCCTGCCCGGGCAGGTGGGAGGTATCAGCTAATGGGTGATTTCATCCCCTTGTGGAATCCAGGAGTTACAAATCAGTGGCTACATGGTCCTGATTTGGCCTACATTAATTCTGAAGTTGAATTGTTTTTAGAATAATTTGAATTGATTGCCAACATTTAATAAGCCTAACAACTTCATGTTAAAAAGAAAAAGAAAAAGAAAAAGAAAGGTCGAGCTGGAGAGGTGGCTCAGAGGTTAAGAGCACTGACTGTTCTTCCAGAGGTCCTGAGTTCAATTCCCAGCAACCACATGGTGGCTTACAACCATCTGTAATGAGATCTGGTGCCCTCTTCTGTATACATAATAAATAAATCTAAAAAAAAAAAAGGAGTGAGGGCTTTTGGGCTAGGTGTGTATGATGTACCTCATAGGTGTGTATGATGTACCTCATAGAGTACTTGCCTGATGTGTGTGGCCCTGTGTTCAACAGACTCCAGCACTGAGATCACACACACACACCCACACACACACAAATTAACAATTGGTTCTCCAAAACAAAACAAAGCAAAAAACAGAACAGTCGGACATGGGGACCCTTGGTGTGAGAGCCACCCCCATTCGGGGCCACATCAGCTCCCATTGATGATAAGAGGTCCCTACCAGGCCAGCAACATGCCTGCCTAGCCAGTGGGTGTTTGAACTGATTCCCTGATTTTTGTTCCTGGGGCCCAGGGGCTCTGTGTTCCCCACTACTTACCCCGCCCCGACTCCTGTTCCCTGCCCAGCTCCGGAGGTGGTGAAGAATGAGCGGTACACATTTAGCCCTGACTGGTGGGCGCTCGGCTGCCTCCTGTATGAGATGATTGCGGGCCAGTCACCCTTCCAGCAGAGGAAGAAGAAGATCAAACGGGAGGAAGTAGAGAGACTGGTCAAGGAGGTGCCCGAGGAATACTCAGAGCACTTCTCCCCACAGGCACGCTCGCTCTGTTCTCAGGTACTACGAGCTATAGGCTTGACTGCCGGGCCTGGGCTGGAGCTGGGGTACCTCAGCTGCCCAAAGGTACCCTAACCACCCTGCCCTGCTACAGCTTCTCAGCAAGGACCCTGCTGAGCGCCTGGGGTGTCGTGGAGGTGGCGCCCGTGAGGTAAAGGAGCATCCCCTTTTCAAGAAACTGAATTTCAAGCGACTGGGAGCTGGAATGCTGGAACCGCCTTTTAAGCCTGATGTAAGTCCTCCAAGCCAGGATGCAGGGGTGCTTGGAGCAATGGCCAGGTCCCTTTCAGTGCAGATGTTGGAAAAACCCATCTAATGGTTTAGGCTGCCCTCCAAAAAGTGTATGTATAAGCATTTGTGTGTGTGCATATGCATGTATAAAGCCCAACATAGTGTGAGTTTTAGTGTACTAGATTAGGACAAGGAGTGGACATGGGGATGCTCCAGGAGCATTACAGGAACTTGATTCCTCCCTGTACTGTGATTAGTTAGTCTTCGATGGNAGACATCTTTTCCCAGGGAGTGGCATTGGTGGTCTAGTAGCTCAGGCTCACATCTTAGCTAGCCAGCTACCCAGTGGACAGAGAGCAACTCTTGTGAAGAGCCTCACTGGACACCTGGATCACATGCCTTCAGGCCCATTCCCTCCCTCCCCATAAGTTTGTGGAGACTGGGTCCTGTGTTGAGTTTGCCAGGAGCACCTGGGAAAGACTCACCAGCTTGCTGGCTGTCAACCACATGTGTTTATGCATTTGACAAATACCTGAATACCATATGTGTCAGGCCTTGGAGATAATGAGGTCCATGGAGCCAGGCCTATCCTTGTCTTCTAATGGAGAAAAACACCAAAATAAACAAGCAGGGGGGGGGGGGNTTTCAGATAGTCTTGAGTGACAGAGGAAAGAGTAGGCTAAGAAGGCAGCTCTGGGGGTATAGTCACTTTAGACAGGGTAATCTCCGAGAAGGGTGATGCATAAGCAGAACTGAGGAGAGAATCATGCCAAGGTTGGAGGACATGGGCTTTACAGGCAGAAGAAACAGACAGATACTGAAGCCCTGGGGCAGGATTAGCCTGGGGACACAGACAGATACTGAAGCCCTGGGGCAGGATTAGCCTGGGGACACAGAACAGCAACTGTGTGGCCAGTATGACTGGGACAAGCATGTGCAGAACAGGAACAATGCCATGCTCTAAGAGTGACAGGATACACCGGGGGAGTTTCAGCCCTACTGTGGGGTGTGGGAGTGGGTCACAGAGGATATGAGTGGAAGTGGGGGGAGGCCAGTGAGGAAGCCTGGGTGATGGCTCACATGGTAGACCTCACCCACACCGAGAGGGTGAGCGTGTCAGTGAGCTGGCACTTGAACCAAGCAGGTCTGACTTCATCGAGCTGCCTCAGGCTGGAGCTGCTGCACAGGTTAATTCCCACTCTGTGCATATCCTCTGACTGAAGTAGTCACACTGCCTATGGGGTCATTTGTTCAAATTTAGAAATAAAGTCAATACCTTGGAATTTAACGTTAGAAGCAGTAGATGAAGACGCAAGCTTGACAATGCTTTCTTATTTTTTATTTTATGATTTATTATAATTTACTTATTTATTATGTATACAGTATTCTGCCTGCATGTTTGCCTGCACACCAGAAGAGGGCATCAGATCTCATTACAGATGGTTGTGAGCCACCATGTGGTTGGTCGCTGGGAACTGAACTCTGGACCTCTGGAAGAGCAGTCAGTGCTCTTAGCCTCTGAGCCATCTCTCCAGCCCTGCTTTTTTGTTTTTGTTTTTGTTTTTATTAAAAATAAAATGTCTGCGTATGTATCTGTATGGGTATGTCCATGTGAATATAGGAGTCTGGAGACCAGCGGTNTCAGAACCCCCTGGAAGAGCAGTGCAAGCTTTTAACCTCTGAGCCAGCACTTGACAATTTTGTTGTTGTTGTTTGTTTTTGTTTTTGTTTTTAGGGACAAGGTTTCTCTGTGTAGCCCTGGCTGTCCTGGAACTCACTCTGTAGACCAGGCTGGCCTTAACTCAGAGATCCACCTGCCTCTGCCCCCTGAGTGCTGGGACTAAAGCCGCGTGCTACCATCCCCAGCTGACAGTACATTTTTAACAACTCTATTGAGATGAAATTCATGAACCGTTAACCCATATGAAGTATGCAGTTCAATTGAAAGAGTCATGTGATTGTCGTCTCATAAGATCAGAATGTTTTCACCAGCCTCTTCAGAACCTAAACAAAACCCTATGTCCATTAGGTTTCAAAATTCTTCCCTCCTGTCCCAGGAAATAACTAATTCTCTTATATTCATCTACTTTGAATGCTTCAGCTATGTGGGTAGATGGGGTCCTGCTGGGCATGGTCCTCTGTGATTGGCTTCTTTTGCTAAGAGTGCTTTTAAGGTTCCTCCATGTTGTAGCATATGCCAATACTTCATCCTTTTTCAAAGCTGAATAATATTCTATTGTATGGATATTAATTTTATTCATAGTTGACATGCGGGTGTCTTTCTTTTGGGGGGNTGGGGCTATCAGGAATAATGCTTTCTACTTTTGTTTTTGAGAAGAGGTCCCATTGTGTTGTCTTGTGCACTTTTGAACTTGCAGACTCAA
This sequence comes from Neotoma lepida, assembly GCA_001675575.1. Lineage (NCBI taxonomy): Eukaryota > Metazoa > Chordata > Mammalia > Rodentia > Cricetidae > Neotoma > Neotoma lepida. The sequence continues at coordinate 1,221,292 of LZPO01096785.1, forward strand.
GCCTTCCTTCTGCCTCAGTACATACATTGGTATAAAATTACAAAGTCATAAATGGTATATCTTATAGAGAGCGTCACGCTTTTCAGGTCAGACACACCATTTGACACGATGGTCATGACAGTGCNTGTATCGGTAGGTAGGTTTGTAGCTGGTTTGTGTGTGCTGGGTGTGGACCCCAGGGCCTCAGGCATGCTGAGCAAATGCTCTGCACCACTGAACTACACCTGTAGCCCCATGATAATATTTTAATTGATTTCCTTTGTGGTAAGATTTTAAGAGTAGTGTGGAGATAGAAAAGAAAATGGCCTTTGAATGCAGAGGCCAGCTCCCAGTGGGAACTGGGAAGGTGTTGGGAAAACCATTCCAATACTGGACATTCTAGAGTACAGATCCCCTCCAGTCCCTACATAGGGAGCCAGTACTCCCCTTCCCACCCAAACCCTAGCCACATACCCAGACAGTCCTGTGCAAGCAGAAGACCAGACCAGCCTAGCACCAGGCCTGTACACAGCCTGTTCAGTCACTGCACAGCAAAGGGTCGTGACCGTAGTCTGCAGAGGTGAAAACTGCTTCAGAGACAAGGGAGTGCCGGCCTCAGGAATGCATGGGTCAACTTGCCACCCTTTCCAAACCAGGGGGCTACAGGTGTCAGGGCAGATCCAGGCCAAGGGTGACTGACTCTTCCGTCTGTCCGCCCCCAGCCCCAGGCTATTTACTGCAAGGACGTTCTGGACATTGAACAGTTCTCTACAGTGAAGGGCGTGGATCTGGAGCCCACTGACCAAGACTTCTACCACAAGTTTGCCACGGGTAGTGTGTCCATCCCCTGGCAGAATGAGGTAGGGACTACCCTGTAAGTGGGGTGGTCTCCAGGTGGGGTATCTCTGGGGCCCCTCTCACAGCTGCCTGTTCTTGGGTAGATGGTGGAGACTGAGTGCTTCCAGGAACTAAATGTCTTTGGGCTGGATGGGTCAGTTCCGCCAGACCTGGACTGGAAGGGCCAGCCACCTGCACCCCCCAAGAAGGGATTGCTGCAGAGGCTCTTCAGTCGCCAAGTAAGTCCCTCGGTGTCTGACCTGTGCCCCTAGCCTGCTGCACGGGGAGAGTGGGTGGGAGGCAGAGCCGGTGCCCGTCTACACTGGGAGTGAGCATTTTCCAGCCCTTCCGGTGGTGTCTGAGGTGCCTCATTCCTGCCTGTGCCCCATGCCTGGCTGGTCTCATGGCCTCTTTTCTCTTTCCAGAGGTGAGCAGTGTGGGCTCCTCAGGGGTTGGCCTTGCTGCCTGACCGTGGGGAGCCCCAGGCAGCCCTTCCATGGCAGAGGCGAGATGTAGGAGAAAGAAGTCTGTCTGGTGCCCACCTTACCCGCTCCCTCCCTGCTACTTGCTTCCCTGCACCCTGACCCCTTTAAGCTGCTAACCTTCTTTAGCATCTGTCTCCCTGTGCCTGAGTCTGTCCAGGGGATGGACAAAGGCCTTGCTCTAGCAGATCCTGGGAGCTTCCTAGAGTCTTACTTCAGTCTGTCGCTAGAAGGCTGTACCCTGACACCACCTGTATTTGGCCCAAGCTGCTACTCTTAAGACTTGTGGGAACCCCACAGCCCCTTTCTGGGCATGCCACTGGCCTTGGTCAGCCTTAATGGTGACTAATGGCACCTGCTGTGCCTCTCTCCCTTCATGTCTTCCCTGTCCCTCTAGGATTGCTGTGGAAACTGCAGCGACAGTGAGGAAGAGCTCCCCACCCGCCTCTAGCCCCCAGGCGGAGGCCCCCACCGGTGGTTGGCGGTAGCAGCTACTCTCAGTGACGTTTACAGTTTTGCACAGTGGTGTTCCCCATTGTCCACTCAAGTTGTGGCCTGGGGAACACAGCCGGAACTGTCCCCAGTGTCCTCTGTCCCTCAGCCCCTAGCCCAGCTGAGTTTGACAAGGCCTGGGCCATCTTGGGACAAAGGTGCGTCCCTTCAGCTCTTCTCTGCAGAGCTCGGGGCTTTATGTATTTATGTATTTGTATGAATGTATATAGCTACCAGAGCATTCTTAATTCCACTCTGGACCCGGCACTCCAGGGCAACTAGCCCTGACTGGGAGAGCCAGGAGCTGGCAGAGGAGCCAATGCCAAACTCTAGGCTTCTTGGGCCCAGTCCAGATGAGCAGAGTATGGGCCAGGTCAGACCTCTGACCCCAGCATTGCACTGGTCACCTCCAACCTCCAAGTGAGACTTGTGCCTGCCTGTCGTGGACTTAGGCCACCACTTTCTGGTTGCCCAGTGCTGTCACTTTTTNTCAGCACTTGTTAGAGCTGGAAATGGGGGCTTTGTATCCTCTAGGCCTGGGCCATAGTGTAACCGTAGACTGCACTGACGGGGACCCATCAGCCCAAGGACCCATCAGCCCACAAGGTGGATCACCTGCCTTCCAGCTCCCAGAGCACGTTATCCCGTATTCTGGGTCATGTCCTGAAGATACATTTTTCAGAAGTGCCCCAGCCCAGGCCATAAGAGGGGTTAGAATTATCCCTCCAACATTCCAGAATCCCTCATAAAAGTAGACATGTGCCCAGCAATAATCCACCCTTCCCTGTGTGTGCCTGTTGGGGATAGGGAGTGAGTGTATATCACTGTGTGAAGAGGGGAGGGTAAGGCTGTGCCTAAGCCCAGACCCTAGCCCTGTCCCTGTCCCAGACTGTGATGGCCATCCTGATGCTAGTGTTAGGACAACGTGGGACCATAAGGCCCTGGCTTTTCNATATTTAAAGCCAATGTAAGCTGCCACGTGTCTCTGTGTGACCAATGTGAGCTGCCACGTGTCTCTGTGCGAATACAGTCTGAGCACAAGCCTGGCCAGCCACCCCTGCCTGTCTCTTTTTTTAAATTATTTCTGGTGTTTCAAAGATTCTTCCTGTTCTTGGACACAGTCAGAAGGGATTGGAGATGGACCTGGAGTGGGACTAGGGTCTGCCCTTAAAGAGCCCAAGAATCCTCAGGACTTTACAGGCAACCAGACCTTGGTGTGGGGACTCAATCTCGGTTTTTTCCACACCGAGGTGGGACACAGCCTTGGATACCATCTAGGGTGTATGTCCGACTTCTAGAGAGGTAGATAGATATATCTGGCTGGTCTTTAAACTTTCTGAGGCCAAAGTGGCATGTAAACTTGGCAGTAGCCTAGAGAGACAGGTGGGAGCTNTTGTGAGAAACAGCAGCCCTGAGTCTGTTAACCTGGCCTTCTGCCATGTGTCCACCCTGATCTGGCACACACGCATGAGCCCAGCTCTCTGTTTTCTCTTGTGGGTGGCCAAAGAGATGATCTGAGTGACTTGGGTGATTTAAGTAAGAAGAGTGTGGCAGGGGTAACAGGGACCAGCCACCTGTGTTTCAGAGAAGAGTTTTCTGAAGTTAGTGACTACCAGGTCCCGAAGCAGTCACCTGAAGACAGGAATTAGCAAGATCATTTGGGGACGGGAGGAGACTACCTGTGCAAATCTGGGGGGGGGGCAAGAGCTGTTTAAACAACAAACTTCTCCCAGGCTTTGCAAATTCCTCCCAGGGTCCTTAGTTTCCCAAGAGTCCCTGGAACNACCCTGCCTGTGAGCTGGGCACCAAATGCTGTGAACATGACAGCCATGGGTACACATCGTAGTCTGGCAGCTTTGGAAGCTGACTCTGCATAGGCCCTTCCTTGTCTGAGGATGCCAGTTTCCTTGCATGTCAGCTAAGAGAATTTGTGAAAACAACCAGGGAGTCCTTTGGTGTTCCCCTGGCTGGCCTGGGATTCACTGTGTAGGTAGGCCAGACTAGCCTCAAACTTTTGATTCTTCTGGCCTTCCTGTGTAGTGTTGGGATTATATGTATGTGCCATCACACCAATAGTTGCCAACAGGTGTCTTTTCAGCAGGGGCCTCCTAGGATATAGAATGTTTGCTGACGCTTCCATCCATGCGAAGGAAAAAGGGTGTGCAAGGGTTTTTCATTGGTAGAAAGAAAGCCAAATGAAGGAAAGGTATGCAAGGATGAGTGGGCACCAGGTAGTGCCATGAAATACTCTGCCTGCGACTCGATCCAGACCCTTCAACCTCCTTTGGGCTAGGAGGCATCCAGGGAACTCCTTGTNTAAGGTTAGGTTCACATGAAATCCTTCATGAAGTTAACCAACAAGACTGTCAAACTCCACTCCTCCCTACCCAGCCCTGTGGTGAGAACGAGGGACCCAGATGGAGATGAGGTCCCTGCCAGCTTGGAGCTAATTTGGTAGGCAGGGAGATGTGGGAACTGTCGAATTCAGTGTCATCGGCGTGGCAGAGGATTCTGGAGGGCTAAGTCTTGGGGATAACATTAAGCAGTGGTCCCTCGGCCCCAAAAGAGTTGGGGTTGATACTCTCCAGGTCAAGGCCAGCTGTGCCCATCAAGTGGATGATGAACATGGGTTGGGAAAGGAGTGGCTGCAGTTGAATTTGGTAAGATGCAGACATCTTTGAAAGCTGTACTCCGTGAACTCTACTGGAGATTGAGAGGGTCCCTGAAGGGTTTTGACTGGCTGTATTTTAAGGGCCTGTCTCACCATGTAGAAAAGGACCCTAATATAACTTTGGCAAACCATTCTCTGTTATCCCCATCCATGTGGATTAGATAGTGCTGGGCTTTTAGCTCATTGTATACACACTGCACACAAACACATGTGACCTAGGGAGGAGTGCTGGAGGTGTTGGGGGGGGGGTGTCTCTGAGTTCAAGGTCAGCCTAGTCTACAAAGTGAGTTCCAGCACAGCCATAGGTACACTAAGAAACCCTGTCTTGAAAAAACAAAAACTATGGGAGGCTTGTGGGTGTAGTGCAGTGGTAGAAGTGCATTTGTAGCATGTGTGAGAGGCCTGGGTTTGATCCCCCGAACTGTGAGGAAAAGACACATCTCAGACAAAAGGGGCCCCTGCTAGTTGCTAACTCCTCACATGGGAGTATGACTATCGGAAGCAAGTTCTCCAGCTGATTGTCTTGGCATCGTTGAGTCTAACCCTAGTGGCCAGACTAGAAACGAGTCCAGTGTTCCTGTTAGTGGCTAACCCTTGATGACACCCATGGGTACGTCGGGGCAATGATTATCCCCTTGAAACCTGGGTGTTCANGCTCAAAGGAAGGGACCCAACACTGGGTGGCTGCCTGAAATCCAGATCCTTTCCCATCCTAAGACAGGGTGGCCGTGAGTCCTAAACGTCACTTGTGGATTTTGTGTTTTCTTGCTCACTTGTTTTTAATAGAACTAATGGGAGAGACATGGAGTTCTCTTCTCACTGGGGAATGGGTAGCACAACTTAAATTGAGCTGTGCAAGCCATCCATTCCATCATTCGGGGGCAATGTGCTTGATGCCAACTTTTTTTTTTCTTTCAAAACAGTATTTCTCTGTAGCTTTGAAGCCTGTCCTGGAACTCTCTCTGTAGCCCAGGCTGGCCTTGAACTCACAGGGATCCACCTGCCTCTGCCTCCCGAGTGCTGGGATTAAAGGCGTGCACTATCACTGCCTGGTATCTTGATGCCAACTTTTGAAACGCCTGGAACCAACTGTGACCAGAGCTAGTTTAGTTTTGGGTTCACTGGTATTATGAGCCCTTTTCCTGTGGGCCAAGCTTATTTAAGATCCTGGCTCTCAAAGCCCTAACTGTCCCTTACTGATGTGGGAAGTACTTTTGGAAGATCACCTTTAATGCCATAGAGAAGTAGAAAGACCAATACAGCCGGGGTCAAGCTTAAGATGGGGCCTGCTGTACACGGTATTTGTTCCCTTGGGGTGAGCATGCCCCTTGGAGCCTTGGGAGATTCAGCACTCAGGTGGGTCTGTGTTGCTTCTCAGTAGGTATGTTGTATGCCTCCTTGAACAGAGTGGGCGGGTCCTGAGTTCGGAGAAGGCCACACTGGGGTGCTGACTTGCATTAGCCCCTACCCTGCTACATGTATGGACATATACAGGTTGAGCTGTGTGAGTGTCTGGGTTCGTGAACTCAGCTGCTCCGCTAAGCATCCTGTGCATATGGCCGCTTTGTGCCNCGAAACTGCCGGTGTGTAGCCTGTTGACTGGAGCTGTGCAGAGTGTACTTCCTCTGTGCTAGGATGCCTTTGGTAGTGCGAGCCCACACGCTCGTGTGCCGTGTCTGGGTGCGGCAGGTGGGCACCTCTTCCCTCTCGCAGCAGCCTCGGCGGCGTGTGGCAGGGGGTGGGGGGTGCCTCTGTTGGCTGCGCGCGCGCGCACGCCAAGCTCAGCACGCGCCCGTACGCGCGCCCCGCGCCTCCAGCCCAGCGCTCGGAGCGGCTTTCGCTGCCACTGTCTGCTCCCCCGGGCCGCCGCCTGCTCCAAGCGGGGGCTTCTGTCCGCTGGGCCGCTCGCCCCGAGGCAGGAAGACGAGTTCGAGGAGGATGCCTGGGCCCGTGAGTACCGCGACGGCTGCGGGCCGGGCGGGAACAGGGCGCGGGCGGAAGATGGTCTTCAGGCTGATGACCCTCCCAGCGGGTGGCTCAGAGCCTTAGCCTGGTATCACCACCCAGACCCCGACCGAGACAGCGGGCAGCCCCTCCCCCAGCCCACACCGGAGGGAAGGAAGGAGGGGAAGGAGAGCGCCAGTGAGCTAGGGAGCCCGAGCCGGGCGCGAGCCGCCACCAGTTCGCTTGGAAACCGTTGCCACAGCAACGGGGTTGCGCTCCCCAGCAACGCGACTGCGGGGTGGCGACGCCCCCTCCCCCACCACGGCCGGGGGCGCGGGGGGGGGGGCGGCGGAGGGGGTGCACTGTGGAGAGAGCATCGCTCCTCTGGCCGGTCTGGGTGTGCCTGCCTGAGCACGTCGAGGGTGGGGGTGAGGGCGAGCGGTNCTGTGGGCACGAGCCGGTTCCCACGTGGCTGCAGTCGTCGCAACAGGACTCCCAGGGTGGCTGCAAACGTGGAGGCGGCCCAGACCCTGGGCCTGCCTAGGGAGGAGGAGGCCTGGAGGTTGGGTCTGGGGTCTCTGCCGGGCAGCTACCATTACTAGTACCACCACTAGAGTGGTCTCTTGCACCCTTGCGACATGGCCTGGCCCAAAATTGCATTCTTTGGAGGTGATTTTTCTTACTAGGGAAGAGAAAATAAGCTAGCCAGCATCTCCCCTCATGGCCAGGGCATGCGCCAAATCATGGGCCTGCAATGGGCCTCCACTTTGTGTTCCTGGCCACCATTCTTCAGGGAGGGTAGAAGCAGAGCAAAGGACATTGCTGACCCCGGGAAGCTGAGTCCCAGGCCAGATGGGAGCGACCCAGCTCATTGTCTGGACCACAGTGCCCCTTTCTTGTCTGTGCACAATGCCTTGACTGTGTGGTGTGGCATGGAGGCTGGCCTGCAAAGAGGCCAGTGCCACATGGAGGTGCCCTGGCCAAGGGAGCCCCTCGAATGGCTGCTGAGTCAGAGGAAATGACCTCTGGCTTCCTTTCAGCAGGCAGTGTTTAGCAGGAGAGAGAAATAGCCCCCTTGCCAGTAGGGCCTGACTCAGCAGATGCCAGCCTTGACCATAGGCTTCAGATACAGCACCCTTGAGACCACAGCCACCCTACGTTTCTTTTACTATCCAGTGAAGTACCTGGTGCCCAAGATCCGGGGCATTTGAGGCCTTGGCATAAGATGCCCTTAGATGGGTGCTACCTGGGAAGTCAGGCTTGAGTCTTCTGAAGGCAGGGACTGGGGAATTAGTCACAGGTTCCGCAGGTTCCTTTCATCTTTTGCCCGCTCTATGTGCAGTCTGAGTGCTCTGCATTCCTAATCCTTAGAGCACTTGTGCAAGGTAAGTTATTATGCCTGTTTTAGAGATGAAGTCTCATGGGGCTCAGGAGGTGAAGAGACTTGTCCAAGGTCAAACAACCAGTAAGCCCCAGAGCTGGGTTTCTATTGCAGGTTCCTCTGCTGACACAGCCCCTCTTAGCCATGTGATCCAGGCAGGAAAGGATCCTAGAGCTTGCCAGAGGAACATTCTTAGCCTTCCCTCATGTTCCTCCAGCTAGGAAGTTCCCTGTTTCAAGCCTTGGTGCACCTTTCCTTGTGCTGGCTGAATCAGCTGGCTTCTTCCCCCCTCCATTCAGTATAGGGTGTGCTATTGATAGACTGCCTTCCTCTCTCCCTCCTCCATTTTCTCTCTAGCTGAGCCCAAGCCTAGTCTGGCTGCCTTAGCCCCCTGGGAAAACCCCCAGCCCCTAGTCTCTCTAAGTGCATAAGCTCTCTGGCTTTCACAGCTTGTAGTTCTGATTATGAGGCAATCTGGCAAATACAGGCCTCACAGCGCTGGGCCCTGTGATTAGCCAGTCCAGCTCAGAGGCTGGAAACCCAAATGCCTCCCTGGGTCACATGGACAATGGGATGAGTGATGTAGCCAGGTACCTGCTCATCAGTTAATGTCACCNTACAGTATGTGGGCTTTGTGTATCTAGAGCATCCAGTTTTTTAGATCAAGCATAAAAACTGGCCTTAATGCAAATGTTGGGAACAAAATGAATATTGAAAAAAAATTCTTAAGTCATTGGCCAACAAAACATCCATGAGTTGTGTTAAAGTTGAAGGTCTTAATTCTAGACTACATGCACTCCATGGTAAAATGGGGGTAATTTCTGCTGGACCACCTCCACAATGCAGGGTGCTGGCCTTCAGTTGGCCACATGCAGGTGTGTACATTGGGCTTAAAGTGTTTTCACATCAAGTTGTACCCCTGCTCTCCCCACACACACCTTAGGCATAATTAGACAAGTCTTTTTTTAAGGATTCACTTTATGTGTGAGTTTTGCCTACATGTATTTCTATGTACCATGTGTGCTTGGTGCCTGTGGAGGTCAGAAAAGGGTCTTGTATCTCCTGGAACTGGAGTTTTGGATCATTGTGAACCACTATGTGGGTGCTGGGAACTTAACCCAGGTCCTCTGCAAGAGCAAGTGCTCTTAACTGCTGAGCCACCTCTCCAGCCCTGAAGGCAGGTCTTATCATTCCTGCTGTACCTTAGGTGTGGGGCTAGGATGGTTCAGCTAGGGCAGAGACAGGATTTGAATTCATAGCTCTCTCAGTGCTTGATATGTGACAACAGGCTGGTCCTTATGTGAGCATTAGCTTTCCCTGTCACATGGCTTCCTCCCTTACAAGAACAAATTATGTCCATGCTAAATGAGGGATAGAAACACAGGGAACCCCAGGAATAAGGTTTTCATGAGTATGGGCGTTTTTGTTTGTTTGGTTGGTTTTGTTTTGGTTTTTCAAGACAGGGTTTCTCTGTGTAGCTTTGGTGCCTTTCCTGGAACTCACTTGGTAGCCCAGGCTGGCCTCTGCCTCCCGAGTGCTGGGATTAAAGGTATGCGCCACCACTGCCCAGCTGAGTATGGGCTTTCAATGTCCTGCCCCTGACAGAGCCAGACCTGAGAACATAAGGAAATCCTTTGTGTCTGAAAGTCCACTGGGGCTCCAGTCTCTGATGTCCTGTTGCAGTCTCTTTGTGCCTTAGTCAGGTCACAGACCTAGGTCAGGACCCTGAAGGCTCATTACTGAGCCCTACTGAAGTGAGGTTATGGCCAGCTCCATGCCAGGCTGACTTTGGGAGCTGCCATCAAGTTCATCTCTCTCTGTCCTCAGTACATCTGGGTTGGTGTGAGAAGGAGGTGTAGAAATGTCACCTGTGTCCCCCTGATATACCTTTTTCCTGCCAGGACTGGGCTTTGTAGTCTTCAAGGCTGTCCAATCCATTAAGTCCATGGGCTCTGTCTGCCTCTTGAGTATTGCTGAGATCACAGTAGAGGCTAGTGATACCAGCACGGATTGGGTGACAGCTGTCCTGCTGTCCTCCACCCATCCCGACTTGAGTACCACACTACACTGCCACTCTGTCTCCTGTCCTGGTCTCTTCTCAGGCTTATGCCCAGGGTTTCATCTTGTCACTCAGAGTCCCTGTGACCTGGACTTCTCTCTGCTCCATGCCTCCATGTCATTTTTTCCTTTTATTCATCGATGACTGGAGTTTTGATTTGGTTATAACCCCCTCCAAGGGCCAGGCGTAGTGGTGCACACCTTTAATCCCAGTACCTGGGAGGCAGGGACAGGCAGATATCTTTGAGTTTGAGGCCAGCCTGGTCTACATAGTGAGGTCCAGGACAGCTGGGCTAAATAGTGAGGTCCTGTCTTCAAAACAAAACAAAACAAAGCGAAAACCCCCTGAGGGCTAAGAGCTGGGCAATGGCTTCTTCAGTAATATTTCCCAAGAATGAACTATACGCTGACCCAGTTCCTGAAGTGTTCTCCTCTCCTACAAGCTAAAATATCAAACAGGTAACTGGACACCTCCAGTCACTTCAACAAGTGGCTGTTAGCTACTGTGTGCCAGTTGACCAAGCCTTCAATATACTCTAGAACATTCCAAGGTCCTCATCCTGGGAGTTGAGGTGGCTCAGGGTAGACTTGTCCAGGGAATGGTGGAGGAGGCCAAGGGGCCCTGGCAGGAACTCATTCTGGAGGCCATGACCTAGGTCACAGAGTTTCTCTGGCTTCGCATCTACTGGAAAATTGTTAGAAATTTGAACTGTGAAGCCAGGTGTGATGGCTTTTGCCTGTAATCCCAGCTTTTAGGAAGTGGAAGCAAGTGGATTGTCATGAGTTTTAAGGTCAGCCTGGGCTACCTAATGAGATAAAGACTAGAAAACATGGACTAGAGTCCCACCCAGACCTCCTGAATCAAGCAGTGGTGGAGCTAGCCCTCTGGGTCTGGACAAGCCCCTCTCCATATATTCCAGACACTGTACAAGTTTCAGAGGTACCAGCCCAAAACATTCACCCTCAGCCTAGAAAAAGACAACTCTACCCTTTGCAGAGGCTAGCTCAATCCTTCCCATGGTGATCCATGAGGAAACAGGCAGCAAAGTGGGTGGGAAACACCTGGGCGTCTTACTTTCACCCCTTGGTGTAATCCCAGGATGGTCTAAGAAAAGCCAGCAAAGCCATAGGCCCAGCATGCTGCACAGATCAAGATGGAATCCTGAGCAATGTTTAGTAATCTGCAAGGATAAAGAGAAAGAGGAAATACAGAAAATGAGGAACATGGCAAATGGAAAGATGGTCCAGCTGGAGGGCATGGTTCCCAACAGGGGAGGTGGGCAAGTGGCAGGTGTTTGCTATCAACAGTAAGACTTTGGATCTGAGTCTGCAGGTTCCCCTAACTAGGACCAAAGCATGCACAGAGGCAGGGAAGAGCCTTGGGGCAGTGGGCTTTGAAAAGTTTGGCCTGTTCAGTAGAACGTTTCAAAAAATCTAAATGACCCTNTTGATGCCAAACAACTGTTGTGGACTAGATTATATGCAGGAGGGAGACTTTAGCATGACTGGCCCTCTGTAGCCCCAGCAAAGGAGTGTGTTTAGCATTAGTTGGACACTAGAGTCAGACTATCATCAGAGGCTGGCTCAGTGGTGTGTTCTCAAGGAAGAGATTTCTCTCTGANCCCCAGTTTGCACACAGTGCAGTGAATGATGGTTCTTGGTCCTTGCAGAATCAGTAACAGCAGCACACAGATTTGGGGTTCAGTCTTTGGAGTCTGGCCTAATGCCCAGTCTGCTGAGCTAGATACCCTTAGGGCATAGTTTCTGTGCTTTGTTCCTTGTTGAGCCTGAAGCTGCCAATCTCTCTCCATCTTGTAGTACTTGCCCTGAGCTACCATAACAGGTGGTCCAAAGCCTTGACGGAAAGGAACAGGAACACACATTTTGGCTACTAGTTAACTTAACTACCAGGTTCTCACATGCTGAGTGCTAACCAACGTTGGGAGTTATCATTCACAGCTCACCCCATGGAAAGTGGTCAGCGACTGATTCAGATACAGACTAAACACCTCCTATTAGCNGTATTGGCATGAAATGAGTCTTCCTTCTAAGCTTGTCACTTCATCTATCAAATGGTGGCATGATCAGAAGTGACAAGGTGATGTTAATATTCTGCATGGAGCCAGATGTAGTGCATGCCTTTAGTCCCAGCAATGGGGAGGCAGAGGCAAGTGGATTGCTCTTGAGATTGGGGCTAGCTTGTACTAGTGACACCTGTCTCAAAAACAACAACAAAAATGGAGATGGAAAGAGGGGACAAGTTCTGATGACCTTGACAGGCATTGTAAAGCTTCCTTTTATTTATATACTCAGAACCATGATGCCATGTTGTCCATGGTGGCCAATCTTTTGGGCTCAAGCCATCTTCATAGTTGCAGACTCGTACCCCCCCCCCCAGGCTCTTGTCAGAGACTTGTAATTTAGCAAGCACCATTACCTCCAACCACGGAAATACCTTTTCTGATCCGAGACTGTTTCTGCCCTTTTGGCTGAAACCTCTAGCTAGTGCCTGTTTCCTCAGAACATTCCTGTTCCTGAGGGCTCAAGGAAAGGAGAACAACAGATTTAATTAACTCCCAGTGACTGGCAGCATCGTGTTTTTATCTGGGCTGCGTCACCATGGCAGCTTCATGGTGGGGTTGTCGAGGGGGCGGGCAGAGCTATTGTTCGTACCCTTGTCTGCTCTGGAACNCAGGCCCAGGAGGATAGGACTGGCATGGGCACCAAGTGACACATGGCTGAAAGCAGCCAGAGTCAGACAGGAGCCATCTGGGGAAGATGGGGTGGCCAAGGCCTGGCATCCTTTCAGCCTGGGTCTTAAGCTGATTGTGGGCACCAAAGCCGAGTGAGTGTTGATGTGCCAAGGGCAAGCAGTTCCTTGGAGCTCCTGGAAAACCATACTTCCCACGAGCTCAGGGCCAGGGCTTTGCTGCTAGGTCTAGGTTCAAATTAGCGCTGCCATCTGTGCAGTTAACTGCTCTTCCAGTTCTCAGCTGTTAGAAATAATTCGTTACCCAAAGGGTTGTGTTAAATCTCCTGGTAGAAGGCATGGGGAAAGAGCCCTGGGGATGGTGACCCCTCTGTTGCTTGCTGTCCTTAATTAAGCAGTCAGGGTTCCTGAATTCTCTCCCGATGCAGATGTCCTCAGCCCCCTGCTATGATAAGAGGTGGATCCGAAAGATAAATCTCATCTAATTTTCCACCCCTCTGCAAAGAGGGAAAGGAATTGGTGGAAGGGAGGAGAAGGGCTGGAAGTAAGATAGATGCAGCCAAGTGGGGTTTGCGCATGAGTAGGTGGTGAGGGAAGTCAAGTTGGGGCTGGAATCCGGCTGGCAGAGGCGCCTAGAGGAAGGAAAGAGCGCCTGGCCCACGCCCAGCACACTGCATCGCGAGCAGACAAAGGCAGGGCCGGTGGCATGCAATGGCAGCCACCCGCCAGTCTCTACAGGCGTGGCTAATATTTGGAAGCAGTGCAGGGCAGAAGCGAAGCGCCAAGCGGGCTCCTAGTGGACCTCCAGTGGGTGGACTGTTCTTTTCTCCACCCAAAATGACCGCGCCGAGACTACTATAGTCTCTAGTGTTCACAGCCTTGGAAACCACCTCGAAGCTGGACCCTGGAGTTGCAGGCGGACTCCGCGCGCCCCCTGCTGGCCGGTCTTGGGTCGCGTCGGCACGCGGTGGCCGGGTCTCGATTCGGGGAAACCCTATCAGGGGAACCTCGGGACGTGACGTCATCCCTCGGTGACGTCACCCGGGCCCCGGGGAGTGCGGGGGTTCCCACGGAGGAGGCATCCCCGGCCCTGCGCGGGACGCGGGTGCAGTCCGGGAGTCACCCCGGATCCCGGCGAGCCTCGCTGAGCCCTGTGTCTGCCCCGCAGGTCGCTCGCGGCCCCGGGTGAAGCAGGCCCGTGCCGGCCGGCGCCATGGAAAGGAGCAGGAACCAAAGTTGCCCCCCGCCGGCATGCGCGCCCATTGAGCCCCGCCGCAGGCAGCCCCCGGCCGCAGGTCCCCAAGTGACGCTGGCGGCACCTGGGAGCGTGGCGCGGCCCCGGGGCCACGCCGAGGAGCCCAGCGTCCAGTAAAGCTGCCGAGGACCTGCCTCTTGCGCCGCAGCCATGGTGATGTCCCAGGGCACCTACACGTTCCTCACGTGCTTCGCCGGCTTCTGGCTCATCTGGGGTCTCATCGTCCTGCTCTGCTGCTTCTGCAGCTTCCTGCGCCGCCGCCTCAAACGGCGCCAGGAGGAGCGACTGAGGGAGCAGAACCTGCGTGCCCTAGAGCTGGAGCCCCTCGAGCTTGAGGGCAGCCTGGCTGGAAGTCCTCCGGGCCTGGCGCCGCCGCCACCACCACACCGCAGCCGTCTGGAGGCGCCTGTGCACGCGCACTCTCACGTGCACGTGCACCCGCTACTGCACCACGGGCCCGCGCAGCCGCACGCGCACCCGCACCCACACCATCACGCACTGCCGCACCCACCGCCACCGCACCTCTCCGTGCCGCCTCGGCCCTGGAGCTACCCGCGCCAAGGTAAGGCTGAGCTTAGGCAGGCGAGCGCTCCCTGCCGATGCACCGGGAGAAGCGGGCTGGGGTGGTGGTGGTGGTGGCTGGGCGAGGCTTCTGCGGGAGGCTGGGCCGGCGGCTTCATCCTCACAGCCCGCTTCCCGTTCCGCAGCGGAATCGGACATGTCTAAGCCGCCGTGCTACGAGGAGGCGGTGCTGATGGCCGAGCCGCCGCCGCCCTACAGCGAGGTGCTCACGGACACTCGCGGCCTCTACCGCAAGATCGTCACGCCCTTTCTGAGCCGCCGCGACAGCGCGGAGAAGCAGGAGCAGCCGCCGCCGAGTTACAAGCCTCTCTTCCTGGACCGGGGCTATACATCGGCGCTGCATCTTCCCAGCGCCCCGCGGCCCGCCGCCCCCTGCCCTGCCCTCTGTCTGCAGGCTGACCGCAGCCGCCGGGTCTTCCCCAGCTGGACCGACTCAGAGCTCAGCAGCCGGGAGCCCCTGGAGCACGGAGCTTGGCGTCTGCCCGTCTCCATCCCCTTGTTCGGGAGGACTACAGCCGTATAGAGGGGCGCCCGGCGTCCCGGGCCCCACGGGCGAACTCCTAGCCTGACTGAGGGGCTTTTTAAATGCTTCCCTTGGACTGCAGGGAGGGGTGGGGGGAGGGTGGGATTTCTTACCCCGTTTGTTACATTTTGAGGATAATAAAGGTGTGTGATCTGCTTTGGTACAAGCGGAGGGGAACACCAGCT
>LZPO01096785.1:1282127-1299832 GCA_001675575.1 Neotoma lepida
TGTGTGTGTGTGTGTGTGTGTATGGGTGATGTGTGTGTGTGTGTTTGTGTGTGCATAGAGATTTATTAGAGATAGAGACTAGAGGAAGGTTGTATTATTCGATGGTGTTGTAGGCATTTGTGAGACACCTCATGTGGGTGCTGACGTACAAACACTGGTCCTCTGCTAGAGCAGTAAGNTCTCTGAACCATTAAGCCATCTTTCCAAACCCAGAAAGTCTATGTGAAGGTGGACATGCCTTTGGAAGTTATCAGCATTTACATGGCCTTTAAATTTTAGTGATGTGTGGGACTGGAGCAATGACTCTGAAGTTCAGAACACTTTTTGCTCTTGCAGAGGACCCAGGTTTGGTTCCTAGCACCCACAGGGTGAATAACATACCTGGAGTCTGTAACTCCAGTTCCAGAGTATCCAAGCCCCTCACCCTCTTCTGGCTGTCATGGCCACTGCATACCTTTGATGCACACATACACACAGGCAAAACACACATGCACATAAAATAATTGTAAATCTTAAGAAAATGAACCTAGTGGTTAACTCACTTATGCCAGTGGTTCAGCTCAGGATGCATGTTAGAATCATCCCAGAATCTGAGAAACCACACACTGATGCTGTGTATCCAATTGATAAAAATCAGAGCTTTGTGTGTGTGAGCCTAGCCGTGGGTATCCTTCAAAGGTCTCCGAGTGATTTCACACAGAGCCAGACTGAACTACACTTTTAGCTGGAAGAACTCTGAGAAGAACGGTAACAGAGAAGAGAACCAAAGAGCTGGTTCTGTAGCTCAGTGGAAGAACATGGCTAGCATGGACAAAGGGCATTGGTTTCAATCCTGAACTCTGAAAAAAAAAAAAAAAGTGACTCACTATAAAGGAGACATAGTAAGAGAGCAGGAAAGCTCCCGGAAGCATCCGGGAAATGTCGCCAAGAAGCAGAGGGGTTCCAACGTCTCAGTGTGAGCCTGTTCTGGTAGGTAGCTGTTGACTTTGAAAGGTTATGTAATGGAACAGTAGACAAAGAGGAAACTGAAGTTAAGGGGAGAGAGGGGGTTGGGAAACTGGAAACGAGAGTAATTCAACTCTTTTGAGGAGTTTCGCTATGGAGCAGAATAGAGAAATGGGGAGGCAACAGAAAGAGTGTGGGGTTAAAGGAAGGTTTCTTTTCAGATGTGAAATCAGAGAGCATCTATCCGTTTCTGTAGGGCTGGAGATGGTGATAGCAAGATGCTGATGCTGGCCACTGAATGAATGCATGAGGAAAGTCCAAAAGAGAAACTCACATCTCAGATGGGAGCTCATTCTAGAGACAGCTTCCACTGTAAGGACAGGAAGGAAAAGATAAAAGATGCTGGTCCCTTTGTCAGCACAGCAGAGGGAGGTGGAAGGTCCACGTCTGTTGACTGCTGATTCCCGACAGTGTCTAGGAGGTGAGAGTAGGTAGAAATGGAAAGGTTTGAAGATGTCTTAGTTACTGTTCTGTTGCTGTGATGAGACACCATGTCCAAGGCAGCTTATAAAAGAAAGAAAAGAAAGCATTTCTGAGACTGNGCTTACAGTCTCAGAAGATTAGTTACTCTATACTCATCATAATGGGAAGCATGGCAGGGTGGCAGGTAGGCACAGTATTGGAACAGTAGCTGAGAGCTTACATGTGATCCACAAGCAGGAAACAGACTCTGCTTGGCATGGGCTTTTGAAACCTTCAAGCCCACCCCCAGTGACACACCTCGTACAATAAGACCATTCCCACTCCAACATGGGCACACCTCCCAATCCTTCCCAAACAGTTCCACTAACTGAGGACCAAGTATTCCAACATATGAGCCTCTGGGGGCCATTCCTATTCAAACCAGCACAGAAGGTCCTCTGGGACACAAGCTACGCAGACAGTATGGAGAGCCTGCCTATGAGAAAGAACACACTCAAGCCTTCATAAGTAGATTTCTCCAGATGTGGGCACCTGCCAGTGAATTCACCAGAGGCTGAGGGCTTTGCCAGTCAAACCAGATAGGAGAGAAGGNGGGACTCCAAGAGTGAGGTGTAGGGGAAGGAGAGTGTAATGGAAGAGGTGGCCAGAAGATGCTAGGATGCAAGATTGGTTGTCACTGTCCTGAGGACAAGACTTGGGAGTGTCAACAGTGTGGGCAAATTGATCGTGGAGGTCTATAATCTCAGTATTGAGAGACCAAGGAATGAGTTTAAGGTAAACATAAGCTCTGTAGACCCTGTCTACAAAGTGTGGGCAGCTGAAGCAGAAAGTCCAGAGCTTGAGTAGCCAGATCCTTGGAAGTGGGAACAACATTTTATGCACAGGTGGAGAGTCCAGAAGTAGCAAAGAGGGGAAAACAGACACTGAAGTCTGAAAGGAATTTGCTCATTTTGCTGTGGGGTGCTGGCTCCTTTCAAACACAGCTGAAGCTGTATTGAACACAGAATTCTCCCCAGTGCCTGGAACAGTGTAGGCACTGGTAAAACTTTCTTTGCATATGTATGTGTNTAGTAAGTGTCCGTGTGTGGGTTTCACATACATAGGTCTTTGTGTGTACAGGTAGTAACCCAGAAGTCGACAGTGAGTGTCTTTCTCCACTGCCTCCCACTTTGTTGAGAGCCTCTCACTGAAGCTGGTTCTCACTGACTCTGGCTAGTCTACCTAGCCTGTTTGCCATGGGGATCTTGTCTCTGCCTCCCAGGAGCTGGGATTACAGGTAGCAATACACCTCAGCTTTTACGTGGGTTCTGGGAATCCCAACTCCAGTGGCACATTCTTTATCCACTGAGCTATCTCCCCACCCAGAATCTCAACAAAATGCTTTAAAAAAAGATTTGTGTGTGTATTGGATGTTTTAACTGCATATATGTCTGTGCACTGCAGGCATGCATTGTCTGTGGAGGCCAGAAGAGGGCATTGGGTTCCCTAGAACTAGAGTTACAGATGATTATGAGCTCAGATCCTCTGGAAGAGCAAGCAGCCAGCACTCTTAACTGCTGAGTTACCTCTCTAGCGCCCAGCCTAGTGCCCCGCCCACCCCAAGTAAAAATTTTAATGATTAAGTCTAATATATAATTTAATCTTTTGATGTTGTTGCTGTTGGTGGTGGGTTTTTTTTTGTGTGTGTGTGTTGTGTGTGTGTGTGTGTGTGTGTGTTTGGTTTGTTGTTTTTGTTTTGAGGTATGCTCTCATTTTGTAGCTTTGGCTGTCTTGGAACTCACTACTCACTACAGAGATGAGGCTGGCCTCAAGCTCACAAAGATCCACCTGTCTCTGCCTCCTGGATAATGTAGTCTTTTTGTTTTATGTGTGTGTGTTGAAGACTGAACCCAGGGTCTACCTCATACTAGGTGTGCCCTGTACCACTGAGCTCTGCCTCCAGTCCCACATGACTTTTTAAATTTTTATTGCTTCTTTATAGTTAATAAAGCAGGCCAGAGGTTCTCCAGGTGTGCTGCAAACTGCTTGAGTTCCATTAGGCCCCGGTATTTTGAATGTGTACCCTCCACAGCCCTTCTTCCTGTCCTTCCCCATCATACCACTCCCACCTGTGTGTCACCTCCTCCACAGCTTAGCTGCCTTGCTTTCCTCTGTTTCCCCAGATCCAGCCTTCCTNTAGTTCCCTGCCAAGTCTGTTCCCTCTCCAAGGATGACACCCAGTTTACTGCAGGGCAACAAGCAAGCACTGACTCCACCCCATGAATGTCCCTCCTGAGCCTGGAAACGCCATGCTTACCCTTCTAACTCAGTTTAGGGGCACTTCTGTCAACAGATCTCATGTCTCCCTCTGTTTGGCTGCCATTCCTGCTGCACAGAACCGCATAGAGCCCAAACTACCTGCCTCCTGTCCATCTGCTCAAGTGGATTTTAGCCCAGTGGTGGCTGAAGTCAGGCTCAGGACACTCTGTCTCTGGGGCTACAATGAACACAAGGGTCCTGTGTGCCAGTAGGGACCCAGGAGAAAGAGAGGTAGTGTGGACTGTGGGCCATAGGCAGAACCCAGGGGAAGCTGGTAGGTAAGCTTTATTATTGGTCAATCTGTACACTGTCCACTGGGAGTGGGTAGGGCAGTGTGTGACTTCTCCCCAGGCCACCTGGCTTGTCCCTGTAGGTCACAGTAGACAGGGGATATGTCTGAAGTTGCTCCCTCCAGTTCCTGGGAGATCACCTCTGTCCTGCTGTCACTGCACAGGCCTTCAGGGCCGGTCACAGGGAGCAGGACCCTTCTTCCGTTCGCGCGTCAGCAAGGTCACCAGCTTGGCCTTGATGCCTGTCTGTGCACCAGGGCGGACAGTTCCTCCAGCCTCATCTAGCTCCAGCTCTAGCAGCCTCCGGTACTGAGCTTCCAGGTTGCTGTCATGGGCCGAGCCAGGCCAACTCAGGTCCTCACTGTTGTGATAGATGGGGCTGGCCATAGGGCTGTGGCCACCAAGAGGGCCCTCTTGGGACTCAGGACCCCCATTGGACAGCCCAGGACTGGCCTCCAGCATGCACAGGTTCTCATAGAGGTGCTCCACGGTGGCTGTGGGCCTGCTGGTCTGCTTGCACACAGATGCATAGAGACTAGACACTTTTTCTTCTTGTGTGGGACTGAGCAGCAGTGGCAGGCTTTGAGGCCCAGGGTCAGTCACGGGCAGCTTTCTGGAAGTGGCCAGCTCAAATCCTGGGGCCACCTCCCGAAGCTCTCCAGGGGGCTCTAGGGAGGGCAGGGAGAGAGCCCGAGGCAGTGGGCAGGGTGGGGACATGGTCAACTCTGAAAGCCGTTCCCGCTGGCGGGCAATGGCAGCAGCCACAGCTCCACATATGTCTGGGGCACNCGGACTACTGAAGGCAAAAAGGCCCTCACCCGAGTCACAGCGGCGGCCAGCCTCAAAAGAGAACACGCCCTGCACACAAGTGACACAGGCAGGGGTCAGTGGCTGAGGAGNCAGGACACTGACCATCTGCTACCTTTCCCTACAGGGACCAGTCAGGTTGGTCAGCACCTCACCTTGTCAGAGCCAAACTTGCGCAGGAAACGGTAGGGCCAGCTGTAGCAGGCCTGGGGGTTAGAAGTTTCCCGAAGCTGGATATCATCTTGGCCCAGCACCAGGAGGTAGGGTCCTTTCAGCTGGCAGCGCGTGGTGGCCTCCGTCCTCTGCACTACCACTGGAAACTCACCCACTGTACTCAGGAAGCAAGGACATTTCATCAGTTCTCAGAGACCACTGCTGGAGTGGGTGTGAGGCTGCCCGAGGGTGTCCCCTGAGTCACCTTCCTGCCAGGAGGAGTAGATAGAGTTTTCCTCCATTGGAACAAGGCTCCTTTTTGGAGTCTCAGCCTGTCCTGATCCGGAACATTCTCCAGTGCCCTGAGGAATACATTTTAGTCATCAGTTAGAGCCCACCCTGTTCCTTCTCCCCACTCCTCCTTCAGGGTCAGCAGCCAACAGCTTCCATGCCCCTATCCCATTCTGCCTCACACTCTGAAGGGCTCTGGGCTCTCCTGTGTCATTTCCCATCTGTACTTTGGGGCAGCGATCCCTACGGGGGTCCCCAAGTGCTGGTCTTGGAGCAAAGTTATCTCTGCAGTGCTGGCTATTCCTAGTGCTCCAAAGCACCAAGGGGCTAGGGGATGGGCTGGCTTCCATAAGGCTTTCAC
This sequence comes from Neotoma lepida, assembly GCA_001675575.1. NCBI lineage: Eukaryota > Metazoa > Chordata > Mammalia > Rodentia > Cricetidae > Neotoma > Neotoma lepida. The sequence goes on from LZPO01096785.1 coordinate 1,287,756, forward strand.
AGCATGTAGCAGGGAAGAAGCAGGGACAGTGCGAGGACAAGTCCAAGCTTCTCCAAACATCTCACTATCGCCACCTGCAGGTCACCCCTGACCTTCCCTGACTTCCATCCCACAGCCAGTCCTGAGGTTCTTTTAGTTTCTGATTGTCCAACAATCTACCTTGACCCTTGAGCATGGCCAAAGCCAAACCCCACCTCCTTTCATCCCATGCATTTCTTAATTCAGAAACAAGTTGTACAAATCAACTTTACTATTTTTTTNAAATGGTTTATTTTTATTTTATATGCATTGGTGTTTTGCCTGTGTGAGGGTGTTGGATCCCCTGGAACTGGAACTACAGACAGTTGTGAGCTGCCATGTGGGTGCTGGGAATTGAACTCATGTCCCCTGGAAGAACAGCCAGTGCTCTTAACCTCTGAACCCATCTCTCTAGCCCCAACTTTACTATTTTGAGGTACCCAATTCAGTGGTTTTTAGTATAATCACAAGGCTGTGTAGCCATAACAGCACCTAATTCCAGAACTCGTCACCATCACAAATGACAGTCCAGTACCCATCAGCTGTCACTACCCACTTCCCTCCCACGGCCCCTGGCAACCATGCACCTGCATTCTGTCTGTATGGATTTGTTTGTTCTGGATATATCGCATGAATTTTTAAAAATCCTATGAGCTACCCTTTGTGTTTTGCTTCTTTTATGTTGTATTTCTTCAAGGCTCCTTGTTTTTTATTGTCTTGTTTTTGAGACAGGGTCTCAAGTAGCCCAGGCTGGCCTGGAACTGGCCATGTAGCTAAGGGTGACCTTGAATTGCTGAGCCTTCTTCCTCTACCTTCCAAATGCTGGGGTTACAGGCCTGGGCCACTCTGCCTAGCTTAAGGTTTTGCTTATGTCTTCATCAGGGGATAGTTCTATGTTGTTTCCTCTCTTGGCAACGGTGGTTGCCATGAGCATGGTGGCCAAATTTTGCCTGAACATCTCTTTTCATTCTCTTGGTTATACATGAATCAGGAGAATTACAACCATATGGTAACTCCATGATTGGTTTAAAAAAATGTTTATTACTTATTGCTATGTGTATGGAGGTTTTCCCTACATGTGTTTGTGTACTACATGTGTATAGTTCCCAGGGAGGCCAGAAGAGGGTGTCTGATTCCCTGGGACTTACAGTTGTGAGCTGCCATGTAGGTGCTGGGAATTGAACCTGGGTCCTCTGCAAGAGGAGCCAGTGCTCTAACCACTGAGCAATCCTTCCAGCTGCTCCATGATTAACTTTCTGAGGAACTACCAGGCTTGTTTTCTATCATGAACTCTGAGTCTTCCAAACCATTACCCTTTGGCTTTAACACTCCAGAGCCATCCCTTCCGATTCAGTCTAAAACCTCCAACCCACACACGGCTCAATGTGGTTTCAACAGGCTCTCCCTGAACTTCCCAAACTGACTGCCTCTTGTATGCCTTAGGTGCTGGCTGGCCTCCTTTCTGCTCCTTAAACATACCATGTTTTCCTGCCCCAGGGCCTTTGCCCATGATACCAGTGTTAACAATACTTGTCAGTATATCTTAGACGCTTTTCTCAAATCTCTCTGCCTGATGAGTTCTCACCTGTCATCCAGGACTCAGGCCCACTGTCTCCTCCTTAGAGAGCTCTCTTATCTACCGTTTGATTTTCTCTACAGCATGCATGGGGATCTACAATTCATTCTGTGGATTCTGAGTTGTTGCCCCCATTTGCCAGGTTTTGGCAGTGCTTACCAAGTGGCAGGATCTGACTAAGCAAGGACATGAGTAAAGGGGTGAGGTGGTCCCCGCAGGCCAGTTCACTTTACACTCACCGGGAAGGCCAGCTGGCAGATGGGGCCTATCCATGATTGGCGGTGCTGGGCAGCCAGCAGGTGGCTTCGTTCAGTGGTGGTGATCAGGAAGGCACCAGTGTCCCTGGGACANCTCTCAGATTCCACCGGCAGAACAGATACACAGTCAGCCAAGCGTATGACCCGACGTTCGCCTCGACGGCCAGGCCCTGTGGCTCTGTCNCTTGCTGGTCCCAGGCCACCATCACGGACATCCCAGCTTTCCAGCCGAGCTACGCCTGATGGGCCTCCAGCATACAGCAGAGCCCACACTTTGCGCCAGTATTTCTGTCAAGAAGAAGACCCTTGGAAAGAAGGCTCCCCCTGCCACTCAGCTCTGTACAAGCTGCTGAGCAACTGGCCACCTGGCTTCTGCCTCCCTAAGACTAAGGAAGGAGGAGGCCTTGCTAGGGCAGAGGTAAGCAGGAAGAAGTCTGTATTTAGGGTTGGTCAGCCCTGAGTTCAAATCCCACCCCGCCCTTTTCCGAATGACTTCCACAGCAATAGTATGCTCATCTCTCAAGACCATAAGAATATGAGCCTGGGACTTGTACTGGATTGTCTGTGAAGTATCTAGTGGTTGGGGCAGGCCAACTGACACGGCGGTTATGCTGTCTATTGTCAACCCCCAACCAGAAAGGGCACTTTGGCCATGGGCTGGGTGGGGTGGGAAGGAGGCCGCAGCTTCATGCTAGCAAGGAAGGAAACATGCAAATGATATCTAGCAAAGGAAACAGTTTTTCTACCCAGGGAGCAGCTGCAGCTGAACTGTGGGTGTAGTCCGATGCTCAAGGAGGAAAATGAGTCCCCAGCCCCTGTCCTCCCCAGTATCTGGAGACCCAGTCTGTCTGCAGGGTGCTGCTCCATCCTTGGGTGTCTCCTGCCACTCAGGCCTTGACCTTCTCCAGGAGCTCTGGAGCCATCATAATCATAGGTTTTGATTCTTAAGACCCTGCCATGGTCTTGGCATCTCTGCCACTCTATGGGGCAGTCTTAAAGGATGCTTTAGCCCTAATCTCAGGCCAAGAACCTCCACTCCCAAATCCCCAGGGCTCAGCCCACCCAGACTCCCCTCCTGGCTCTATCAGGTCTAGACAGGCTGTCTAGCTAGGCAGTTTTCTCTCTCTGCCCAGGGCTGGCAGCCTGAGGTCCCCACCTTGCCAAACTTCATGTGCTGCTGGTATAGGATGCCATCCTTGACAGGGGTCTCCACAGACTCCATGGCCACAGCTGTTCTGAAGACCCGTAGAGACTGGTGACAGGCTGGACAGGAACTCCTCTCACTTCCCCTTCTGGCCACTTCCCCCTCCCTCTGTCCAGAGACAGCTGCAGGGCCAGGGGGAGGGGAGCCTAGTCTTCACTGAAGGGAGAGTAGTCAGAACCAATCTCTCCCTTAGGGTTCTGGCCGTCCCAAGACCACACCTGCCTATTGGGAGCTTGCGGCCACTGGGGGGCCACTGCCTCTTGCGCATGTACCTGGATCAGCTGGACGTGAGTGTCTGACCACAGGATGGGTGCCCTGAGTCATGGGTTCTGAACCCTCCCCCATCCCCAGGCAACTGTGCACCCCGAGGATGGGAACTGCACAGCCCTGGCCCCATCCTTGGACCCTCCTCTCTCCAGATTGCTAAACTCCCGGCTGCCATTCTGAGGCCTACATGCCTCTCTAGCATCATTGGATCAATCCGGGGCCTTGGATATGCTAAGGCAATTGCTCTACCACTGAGTTACATTCCCAGCTCAATCAGAAATATTTCTAAGGTTCACTTCTCCTCTCCATCCTTACCCGACCTGGGCCCACCCTGGCTGTGTCCACCAACAGCATTATTCCCTACAGTCTAGTCTGGGCCACTCGACACCGTGTGTTCTTGCCTTTACTTCCTGAGCTGTATTTCTTCAGATCAGTCCCTCCTATGTACCCCTTACCACTGCTCTTCCCGCCACAGGTGGCTGCTTCTTCCTGGAGGCCTTCCCTGACCACTCTTCAAGGTTGGAGAGTGAAGCACCCCCACAGCACATACATCAGGAAGCAGTCCACANGGGCTCCATCTAAGTTTACTGCTTATCACATTAAGTGTAGGTGGCAGGCCTCCAGTGTGCTCCCCAGGGAGGTCACATGCTCCTCAAAGCTTCGCTTCCTGCCCAGTGTCTTTCCCCCAACCCCACCCCACTTGCCTTGCTGGAGCCCTCTATTGGGGCTGTGCATGAGTATGAATTACGGGAAGTATCTTGTCACTCATGTAATGTCACATTGGGAAAGAATGTTGTAACCAGGCTGAGGAATGCTCTTTAGGGGTCCCGCCACGGACAGCGAAATGCATTCAAGGGGCCTTTTGGCTCCTGGCTCCTTGCTCACTATGGTCCAGGCGACTCAGCTCAACACAGCCTGATCCTATCCTTTGCATTCTCACCGACATTTCAACAATGAGGAAATTAAGGCTCAGATGTGAAGTAACTTGCTAGAGGCCACACACTAAGTGACAAACATAGATTGAGCAACTGCTGTCTTTGCTGAATCAGCATATGCCTTATATACAATGTTCCTGGCACAGAGAAACTGATACCTGGTGACTGCTGTGCCACTTCTTGCCCCCACCTTGCTGCAAGGTGAAGTCCTGGTTGGTGGGCCAGTCTTGCAATAGGCATCTGCATGTATGAATCTTACCTGTGGTTCCCCAGTTATGGCAGCATCTGCCTGGCTCATTTCTGTCCTTATAGCCCAGTAGAGTGGGCGGGGCAGGGCAAAGGGAGAGGGTGTCTGTGGCCGGAATGGCAGTTCTGTGGCATCTACCACTTCCTCAGCAGATGGAGCAGAGGATTTCTGACTGGGAGCCTACACAGGCAGGGAGGGGTAGCCAAAGAGGCTTCAGAGGCCTTGGCGCTATCACAGGAAGAGTGAGACTAGTAGCAGGGTCAGATGGCAGTGACACCAGGGACACAACCATTCCCNGTGACCCCCAACTGTGGCTCCTCTGAGTTATTGGGCATTCCTGACCAGATATCCTGAGCCCCCAGATGGGGACAGCAGCCAGCCAGTCCCTTCTACTGCAGGCTGGCACCTCTGGGAGATGCTGGTGTCAGTACTCAGGTACTGGAACAGAGGGTGAGACCTGTCCAGGAACCAGGGGGCAGGTGGGTGAGAAAGAGGAGNAGCCAGTCTGAGATAGAGGGGTTGTGCTTTAATGGCAGCCGGGGAAGGAGAACAAAAATAGTAACTCTGGGGGGCACTGGGATTGCCCAGGCCAGCTGGGCCAAGGGGGCTGGCTTCTTGTCTTGAGGGCTGGTGTATGCATGGCTGGAGTCCTGTGACTGGTGCCTCTTGAGAAGAGGGAAGACAGACGGCTCAGAAATCCATGGAGCTGTGGGCCAGGTAGTCCTTTCGGCCAATATTGCTGACCTGCTTGGTCTGCATAGCTTCGAGTTTGGGGCAGTCAGTGATCCGATGACCAAGGCCTCCACAGAAGGCACAGCCACGTTCTCCTGGGAGTGGAGAGAAGGGTCAGCAAGGTCATAGGACCAAGTTTCAGGCCCTAGATCTTGACCCCAGGCTGGCCCTACCAGCCTGGGCTGGTTTCCTGGTATTTCAGTCTGCTTGCCTTACTAGCCCCAAGTCACCCAGCTATACATTGGTGACCAGGACTCTTGCTCAACACTTACCTCCGATGTCCAGCATAGACTCATCCCCACAGTGCAGCACCTGGAGAACAGGTGGTACCTTCTGCTTGGCCTCCAGCAACAAGGCTTTGAGGTCCATGAGCACTGACTCATCTAAGGAAGAGGGATATTGGGGCACCATCAGGCTCCATCCTGGAGCTAGAACCCGGATAGATACAGGTGGAAGACCCAGGGTAGAGCCAAGGTAGCTATGGTGACAGACTCACCACAGGCCTTGTTGATAAAGGTGGTAGCAATGCCCGTGTTTCCCGAACGCCCNGTGCGGCCAATTCGGTGCACTGCAATGAAAGGAACAGCCTCTAGCCTACTACCTTGACACCTGGTCCCCATCCTGTCCAGCCCATCAATATCACAAGATCCCTACCATAGTTCTCGATTTCTTCAGGCATGTCATAATTGATGACGTGCTGGATGGCAGGAAAGTCCAGGCCTTTGGAGGCCACATCTGTGGCCACTAAGACATCCTTCTTGCCTTCCCGGAATGCCTCAATGGCCTTGGTCCGCTCTTCCTGGTCTAGGGTGGGTGAGGTATGTGTCAGAACTATAGTAGGAATGTTGGGAGTAGCACAGGCTGGCCAGGCCGGGGTAGGGAATGGGAAGGCAGGGAGCTGTCGTAACAGCAAGTCTATGCCAGTGTAGTAACTATCCTGACCTTTGCCCCCATGAATGGCCACAGCCTCAACCCCCTTGAGCAAGAGGTATTCATGAATGGCATCCACATCTGCTTTCTTCTCTGCAAAGATGAGCACCTGCCCAAAGAGACCAACTCTAGTCAGAGGGCATCATACCGAGTGCCCCCACCATCGTCTCATCCTGGGAACTCTGGGACTAGCCTAGTCCAGGTGTACTCACAGGTGGGGGTGTCTTCTGCAAGCACTCGAGCAGGTACACCATCTTGGCTTCCTCCTTCACATATTCCACCTCCTGCCACCATAGGGGCCAGGTCAGGTGATCCCAAGGTTAGGCTCACCAGTCATAGCCCCGACACTGCAACTGGGCTCCCAGTCTGGGGTAGCTGACTGGGTAGCCTCTTGCCACTGAGTGCTGGGCAGCCTAAGAATGGCCTTGGCTAAAGGCCACGAGATAGACTCTTCAGTTAGCATCAGGGGAGCGTGGCTAGCTTCAGCCTGTACTGGTAAGACTCTGCCCATTAGGAGTGTCCGCCTACCTGGATGACATCCAGGCTGGCTGCTCCAGCACGTCCCACATTGATGGTGACAGGCTTTACCAGGGCACTCTTAGCAAAGTTCTGAATCTTCTTTGGCATGGTGGCACTGAAGAGCAGAGTCTGCCGCTGGCCCTGAGAAAGGGTGAGGGCTGGGGCTAAGGGGGTGGTTCTAAACCCGTGGGTCATGATCCCTTTGGGGGTCCCGTATCAGATAGCCTATACATCAGATATTTACATTACAATTCATAACAGTAGCAAAATTACAGTTATGAAGTAGCAACAAAGATAATTTCTTGGTTGGGGGTCACCACAACATGAGGAACTGTATTAAGGGGTTGCAGCATTAGGAAGGTTGAGAACCACTGAGCTAAGGGTATGCAGGGCTCGATGGAGGGCAAATAGGGGGATGGGGTCTGAGGATACTGAATAACCGAGACACAGACCCTGAAAAGCAGAGGACATGACAATGTAGAGACCCTCTGCAGGTCAAGATGGAGCATGCAAGTATGTATGTATCCGTGAGGAGTGCCTGAGTGAGGCAGGGGTCAGGCACCTTGAAGTAGGAGAAGATGGTACGGATGTCACCCTCAAAGCCCATGTCGATCATGCGGTCAGCCTCATCCAGGGCCAGGTAGCGACAGATGTCCAGACTGACCATTTTCTTCTGTAGCAAATCCATGAGGCGTCCAGGTGTGGCTACCATCATGTGCACACCACTGAGAACAAAGAGGAACCCTGAGGTTTGGGCTACTTGGCTANCCCTACCACCTCCAAGAGGCTGTCTCTCGCCTTCTGCTTTTGCTGTCTCCTTCCTTCCTTCATGCTATCCCATGTACAGNACATGCTGCTTATTTGGCAGGGGCTGCACCTTTCTGGCCTGCATTTATCCTGATGCACCTTCCCCAAGAGGNCTGTCCTGAGCCTCTCGAGAGAACCCTGGTTTCTGCATCCCTTTGTTGGCCTTGCTGGGCTCACTTTTCTGATGAGCTGACTTTATCTTTTCTGTGCCTGCATCTTCCCTGAGCCTGTGGATAGCTCAGACAGAGGGATGGGTTCTAGTATGACTATGATCTCAGGGCCTGGTCCAGAGTGCTGGAGATGTCTGCTGGGGATTGCACCACCTGGAAAGGACAGAGGTGCTACTGGAGTCTGGCCCCATATCAGTACCTTAGTCTCCTTGGTTAATCATAGTGAATAGCTCTAATTTTTCTGGACACCCTACATTTCAATCTGTGAGCTTTCTGCCTGAACGTCCCCTCTGCAAAATTCAAATGGCACCTTCCCTGCAACGTCTTGACCTCTTACATCCCAGAGAATGGGACATCCCATCTATGACATTCCCACAATACCCANCCTTCCATCCCACCCCAACCCATTTTCCCTCAAGGGCTGGACTCACAGAGCTCTGAGGATCACGCAGAAGCTAAAGNGTTTTTTTGCTTCTCTGGGAATTTTAGGGATGCCTGTGGGATGGGTGTCTGTACGTACTGTCGGATGGTCTCCATCTGCTCTTTCACCGACATCCCCCCGATGCAGAGAGCACAGCGCAGTAGGGGTGAGCTGTCCTCCTGCAGCAGACGGCAGTAATACTCCAGGATGCCATGGGTCTGCCGGGCCAGCTCTCGCTACAGGCATAGAGACAAGGCTGGTACCACAAGTCAGCCTCAGTCCTTATCCTGAACCCCAGGCTAGTCTATCTTACCGAGGGGCAGATGATAAGTCCATAAGGCCCTTCACGCTTGGAGAAAGGCAATCGCTTCTCTTGTTCCAGGCAGAACATGATGACAGGTAGTGTGAACACCAGTGTTTTGCCTGACCCCGTGAAGGCAATGCCAATCATGTCCCGACCGGACAGACTGTTGGAAGAGGACAGCTTCAAGGACTGGGCCCAGCAGAAGACAGNTGGACAAATGGGCACTGCTTCTCTGTTGTAGGCCTCAAGGGCCCCATGCCCACAGCCCATACTCACATGGTAGGGATACCCTGGATCTGAATGGGTGTTGGGTGGAGGATGCCTTTTTTTTTCAGGCCTCGAAGGATGGCTGTGAAAAATAATGGGTGTTTTATTAGAGTCCTGGGTCCTGTAAAATTAGCTCTTCCCTGTAAGTTGCAAGTCATGAAATAGGCTTGAGGTCATGAAACAGTGGGTCCAATGCCCATTGGCTTACTGGGGCCACATCTATCTAAGCCTAACATAGTGTTCTCACTAAAGCTCTACCTAAGCAGAAGACTGAACGTGTGTATACAGCTGAGGCATCTGAAAACAAGCTTCAAGAATCCCTTTCTCTAGCCAGGACTGGTGTACACACCTGTAACCCTGAAGCTAGGAAGCACAGCTAAGTGGGCTGCAGAGTGAGATCCTGTCTAAAAAGACCTTCTCCCCCAAAAGAANCCACCACTACCACAACCACAAAGGGAAATCCCATCTCAAACCTTCCATTCCTAATGCTGAGCTCAGTTGGGGCTGGGACACAATCTCACAGAGGCATGATTCTAAAAGCATGGCATCTCCCCTCTCCTCATGGGACGTACCAGCAGGAAACTTCATTTCCTTGAAACTCTTGATGGGTGGTGGGATACCATCTCCCTCTACCAGGATGTGGTACTTCTTCCGAACTCGTTCATGACGCTCTTCAGACATGCTCAGGACATAACGTGGGGGTGTCCAACTATGGGCAGGCAGCGCACAGGAGAGGTCAGCACAGGCTGTTAGTATGGCTGGGCATCAGGGTATCGCTGTCAGTCTTCAGCCACATACACTGACTGGAAAGACATACCTGGTTTTGATTGGATCGTCATATGTGATGCCTTTGGCCATTTCCTTCACTGACATCAAGGCTGAGGAGACAGACAGAGCTCAGTGGGGTTCCTGCTTCCCAAAGGCCAGACCCCTTGGGACACAATCTGCTTGAGGTTAGGATAATCAATCATACCTCGGCCTTCAGCCACACTCTCCAGAATCTTTTCTTCTTCCTTCAGTTGCTTTTCCTTGGCTGACTCCTTGCGCGCTGACAAAAGAAGCCAAAGATGTCAGACAGACAGGAGCACTGCGCCCCAGGCTCAGCCTCTCTCCTTTCTGCTCAGCCCACCTTCAGCCTTCTCTTTGAGGTGCTGGTGCTGATCCAGGAGGCTGACATTGGACTGAGGTCCCAGCGGGATGTCGTCCTCATCTCCTCGGGGCTCACTGCCACTGTCCTGCTGTTCTTCCTCCGCAGCTCCCTTGCGTCTTCGCTGCAGCAGTTTCTGGAGCTGAGGTCCCACCAGTGTCCCTCAGAGTCAAGCCCAAAACTCGGTACGTGGGGGGCATAGCACGGGGTGGGGGCGGCGCCAGGACNCTGGCTTTTTCCCGGAAGGGGGTCGTGTACACTGAAGCGCACCTCTGTCCGGAACTCAGATAGGTCACCAGTCCCTCGTCTGCCTCAGAACCACGCCCCAAGGTACCACTACGGCTCTCCAGATCGCCCCCTCCCGCTGACGGCCGGGGACACGCCCCCGTTGCCCAGGAATGCCGCCCCTCACCAGTAGCTGCCGGCGCTGCCGCAACGGCACATAAGGTACGTAGTCTTCGTCGTCTTCATCCTCGTTCTCGGAGCGGCTCCCTCCCGCGGCCGCCTCATCCGCGCGAGCCCGCTGCAGAGACCCGAGTCAGCCNGCGGCCCCTCCCCCTTCCCGCTCCCCTTCGCGTGGACCCAGCCTCACTCCCACCTTTCGCTCGGGTTCCGACTCCTCCATCGTTAGTCGCAGACATGCGCAATGCCAGGGCAAAAAAACCACGCCTTATCTGAGCTCCAATCAGACGGGGAAAAACCTGTAGTCGTCGCCTAGCAACGGCGTGAGCGCCGGATCGCGTATCGGGACAAACTTCCTTCAGCGCTTTTGTGGGCGGGCGCGGGAGCCTATTGAGAGCGTCTGGCAAAGCCTTGTGGGTAACGAAGGACTTGAAGCATGCGCAGAAGACTCAAGTCGTGCAGNGAAAGGATGAACCCGCTGAGCAACACCCAAGAGCAAGGCGTTCGTCCCCGTATCCCGGGGAGAATGCTGCGCCCTCTGGTGGCCAGGAGTCGCCAGAGTAGAGGAGACTCCTCATCTTCATAAAGTAAGCCTCTGCCCCGCGGGGTCAGAAGTAAAATAATGGTCACGGTGGGGTTGTTTTTAGAGAGGGTTTCTTCTCTGTGTAGCCCTGGCTGTCCTGGAACTTGCTTTGTGGACCAGGCTGTCCTGGAATTCAAGAGATCTGTCTGCCTCTGCCTCCTGAGTGCAGGGCTTAAAGGCGTGCTCCACCGCCACTGTGCAGTGTTTTTAACCCGGGCCCTGTATGTGTAAACGACGTAAATCTGAGTGACCGCTTGGGAAACTAGAGATCGCTCAGAGGAGACGCTGGCCCTGGGCTTCCGCGGAAGTGAAGGAATCACCACCAGAAGAACAGGAAGGGGCCGAAAGTGTAGAGCAAGTACACAAACTCTTCAGGGCACAGAGATCTCCGTAGCTGGAGTGAGGTAGGGTGAAAGAGACTGGGTTTAGGTTGTCCAAATTTACTTTGAGGAATGACGGAAGCAGTGCTGGCTGCCCCTGTCTAAGCCTCTATCTGTTAACAGGAGCATTGATCACCAAGCAGCAGTGCCAAGAGGGAGGCAGAGGGACAGGACACAGTGTGAAGACAGAACCTATTTACTTGTTTGGAGATTATAACGTGATCTTCCTGCCTCAACCGCAGGAGTGCTGGGATGGTATGTGCCACAGTACCTAGCATGGAATCATCACAAGGGCAATGCAAATTGATTTTCATGATATTCATAGCAAATGGCTTCTCTTGTAGGATGCAAAGGATGAGCAGGAATTAAAAGAAAAAACCAAAGCCAAGTGTGGTGGCACGTACCTTTAATCTCAACACTTAGCAAGGCAGAGCAGGAATATCTCCAAGTTTGACTAAAGCTGGGACTACATAGTGGAAACTTAAGGAAAACAAAACAAAACAAACACCCCCCCCCCGAATTCATAAAGGAAGAGTAATTGTGAATAGGAATGTGAGCAAAAGTTAAAACTAAGGCCACAAGTTTCACTGGTGACTGCATATGTTAGGAGATAGTGCCGAATGCCAAAGTCAGAAGTCTTTGCAGACTTGACCAGACCTTCACTTCTGGCACAATTGGAATTTTAGATAGCTGTTCGAAGTGTGAGAAACACAGCTAACAAATANAAAGGCTTCANCTGCGGTCTGTATCTTGTTCCCAGTTCTATGGTGGGGTGTGGAGCAGGAGAGGGTCTGTGGGGGGGCTCTTTGCCTGCAGAGTACACTGCTAGACCCTGTGCTACCCACAGAAACTCACTTAAGAATGGCATTTAGGCAGGGCGGTGGTGGTGCACGCCTTTAATCCCAGCACTC
>LZPO01096785.1:1300132-1323135 GCA_001675575.1 Neotoma lepida
CAAACCAAGACGCACTTCACGTGCTGACCATAGTTCATTATTCTAGGTCAGGGACCCTGTTCTCCATCCACCTCTATGGTCCTAAAACCTCACCAGGCCTGGTGTGGTGGTCTACACCTTAATTACAGCTCTCCAGAGGCAGAGGCAAGAGGATCTCTCTGGGAGTCTGAGGCCAGTTCTGTCATAGCAAGTTCCAGGACAGCTGGGCTACACAGACCTTGTCTCAAAAAAACAAACAAAAAAAAATTTGCATTTACTAGAAAATACTCTAGGGCAGTTTGGACATAGCATATGTGAAGTATTTTTAGCAAACCTATTATATTAAAATACTAATTGGGAAGATGAAGTGGATTCCTTGACTTTATAAATGTTCATTATTTGTTTTATTCTCAGGTCTGTGAGTACATACTTCATTCCCACTAGGCAATCAGATCTAATTCATAAAAATTCGGTTTCCCCTTAACTGCTCCAATTGTGTTGGTATGGTGTGAGTGGTTCTCAAATGGCCATGGCTACAGGTGCGAGGTATGCAAAAGCCTGAGGGCCTTTCCTAGACCTGGTCTCATACAGATGTTGGAACACCATATTCAACGTGCATCCACATGGCCAACTTGAAAGGGGAAAACTAAGTGTAAGGGTTAATACTGGAATCAACTAACAGACGTACCTCTGGGTGGGTTTGTAAGGGCATTTCCAGGAAGGATTTACTGAGGGGTGAAGACCCTCCTCCAGAATGGGTAGCACTTTTCTAGGTGATAGCCTGGACAAAAGGAGATCCAAGGGAAAAGCTTTTTGCCTGTTTTCGCCTTACTGGCGAATGCATCTACTTTGTTACTGCTACTACTGCTGACATCAGAGCCTAGCTTCTTCTGCCTGCCAATATGGACTAAAACTCAGAAACTCTCTTGGGGGCTGGAGAGATGGCTTAGCAGTTAAAAGCAGTCTACTCTTCAGAGGACCTAGGTTCAATCCCCAGCACCCACATGGCAGCTCACAACCATCTGTAACTCCAGTCCCAGGGAATTCAATGCCCTCTTCTGGTCTCCACAGGCAGTTCATGCATGTGGCACACAAACATACATGTTGACAGAACACCCACACACACAAATAAAAATTAGTAAAAAATAAACATCACTGGCTCTCCGGGAATCCTCCAGGCCTTCAGCACTAGACTGGAATTGCTTCATGGATTGAGCAGTACTGGGTTCTCAGCTTCTCCAATGTTCAGAGAGGCAGCCATTGTTGAACTACTCAGCCCATATAGTGTTCTAGGCTCACGTACCTGGGTCCTCCCAATAGAAGGAAGGGCTGGGACAGTGGAGTCCCAGCCTTGTACTTAGCACCCTTAACCAGACTGTTNAGGAATCATTTTACTGTCTTAGCCTTAGTTTCCTCTTCTTTAAATTGGGCTATCAGTCCCATTTAGGATTGCTTGGAGGACTCTAAGGATTAAGTGAAAATATGACAAACTGTTTGTACAGAGTACTGCTCCATAATGGCGACCAGGACAGAGCCTCTGTTTCTGAGTATATATATCCCGCCCACTCCCCATTCAGACCAGCAAATCACCATCACACTAACTCTGTGTCCAAATGTTGCTTTATCTTTCCGCATGAAAGATATTCACAGTATCAAAAGTAAAGAATTAAAAAAACAAAACAAACAAAACAAAACAAAACACAAAGAGAGCAGTGTTGGGCCAGCAGTACCATCAGCCCTTGGCTCACAGGCCAGCCCATTCCCTGGGCTCTGAGTGTGGAGGCTGCGTAGCACCAGGAAGCGGCTCTGCTGAGGTCCTGTAAGGCCCCAGCACAGCATGGCATCCATTCAGCGTTNGGTTGGTCAGGGTGGTGGGATCAGGGAGGGTCAAGACANGTGGAAGGGCACACGGAGGAGAAACTACATCTGCAGCTTGAGTTGGGGCCTTGCAATGACCTGGAGAAGTCGACCTGGGCAGGGTTGAGGGAGAAAAAAAATGGCAGAATTACAGTGAGCATTAGCTCTGTCCCACTCCCTCCCCACCCTGGCCCCAGCTGGCCCTGGATTGGGGGTGGATTACAGCACCAGCCTCTCCCCAGCACCCTGCTGGTTCTGGGTCCCTGTGGAGGTGGTAATAAGTTTTGGTTTTGTTTCTTGGGCTGAAAACAAGCAACAGACTTCCCGAATGGAAATTTGAAAATTTCCAGTGGAAAACGAAATTTAAAACTGTTGAGGGACAGAGGCCCAGTCCTGAGGTTCTGTCAACATATGGGACAATCCTTGAGAAATCGGAGGTCCTTCCTGCAGCACATCTGTCCAGGTCAGGGCTGAGTGAGAGTATCACCGACAGATACTGGTGGAGGCCAGTCCTGTATTCAAACCCCTATTCAGGTTCCAAGGAAACAACCTGGGCTGGATCCTGAGCCTGCCAGCACTGCAGGCTCCTAATCCTGGCAGAAGAGAGACTCAAGTGGGGAGGAGGGCAGTGGCCTTGCTATATTGGAAGAGAGCAGCCAAGACAGAAGAAGATGGCTGGATTAGGTTTCCCAGGAAACAAGTGAAATTGGGCTTATGTGAGGAGGTGTGACCCTTTTTTCTTTCCATAGGGGCAACAGCTAAATGCCCGGGTCTTTGCTATTGCTTGCTTTTGTGGTGGTGAAGAAAGGTCAGAGGGTGCCTTAGCCTTAGAAGACGCTCTTGGGGTGTGGTCATCCTGGTGTGGCAGAGGATCAGACTCCTCAAAGCACGGGAAGCCTGAGGCGATTCTGAAGAAAACAGTCTTAACTTGGAAGCAGCATGTGCACAGCACAGGGGCCTCAACTCTGAAGACTGTCCTGGCTTCAGGCCTCTGTACTCCCCCGGGGAGTTGTTCAGGGTCCAGGAAGCTCACTGCTTCACCCCAGAGAAGAATTTAAGGAGCAGAGGAGCATAGAGACAGATGGGGACCTCAAGAGTATGCTTACAGAGATGAAGCCACCTGTCCAAGCCTCCGACTGTATGAAGGGCAGCTAAGTAGTTGTCAGACAAAAAGACCTGATCCAGGTACACAGCANATTAATACATGGAACTGTGGGGCTGGAAAGATGGCTCAGAGGTAAAGAGCACTGGCTGCTTTTCCAAAGGAACCATGTTCAATATCCACATGGCAGCTTATAACTATCTGTAACTGGGACCCAGCACCCTCTCACAGACACACACAAAAGCACAGCACCAGCNCACATACAGCTTGGCCCCAGTACTGCGTACAAGCTGCCTGTCTCCTCTGCAGTAAAGCTCCCAGCCTGGAGGCTTTCTCCAGTTTTGGGCACCCAGCCCCAGAACATTATCCAGTATGTCAACGGTTCAGACAAAAGGATTTGTGAAGGTGGCTGGAGGGGAGGCCAGAGCTGCTTGTGCGCCAGTTTCTTCCCAAATGGCAACTTACCTACTAGTTCCTCAGGGAACTTGCCCTACTGGGGGAGAACCCTCACTAATACCTCCATGCTTATCAATGACCTAGAAGGTCTTGCTCTAGCTCATCTGCCCCTCACTGTTCCCTTGGGGCTGGTCTCTTATACTGCTTAAGGTGGACGGCATTCAGATAGTCTGCACTGAGGAAGTAAATGGGACTTAAGCCCAATGCCCAAGCATGGTGCAGCTCCATGAAGCCTACTGCTGCCTGGAGGCTTTGGGAGGGAGGCTGAGGCCCAGCAATGACATCCTAAGAGGTAGACCTTGAGGAGAAGCAGCAGCAAGATTCAGGGAGGGCCTAACCAGGGAGGTGTGATGGAAGAACAGAGGCCTTGGGTGAGTAGACACAGAAAATGACAGGGTACAGATCATCAACAACTGCGTCTGGAAATATGGTTGCTATAGAGGTGAAGAAAGCAGGGATAGCAAGCCCTAAGCCCTACTCTCCAGACCCAGAATACAGAATGGTCTAGAGAGGCACAGGANGTGGCAGAGCATGGGAAGAATGGGGTGCAAGTACCAGTTGAGGTCTCTACCTCACTGAGCTGTGCTAGGAGTGGTTTTCTTGAGGCTGAAGTTGGTCCAGTTCACGGCAACTTTCTGACGAGTTTGCTTTGCAGAATCCAAACAGAACCTATTGGGTTTAGGAAATATGGGTAAAACACAGTAAGAGGTTCTCTCCTGTCCTCACTGGACCCCGCCTCTAGACAAAACATGTCCTATTCACTAAGAAACCAACTGGAAGCCCAGAGTGGCGGTGTATACTGTAATCCCAGCACTTAGGACTGCCATGAATTTGAGGCCTGGGCTATATCGCAAGACTCTTTAAAAAACAAAAAGAAACAAGTTGGCTCTAAATAGGTTCTGTGGCTTCCAGGTGTTTGGGTTTGACAGGCATGAGAACTGCAATTCATGAAGACAACTGCTGTGAGACACAAACTGTCCATCATCTCTACCCTACCCTCGCNGTACTGAGCTGGTTTTTACCCTCAGACTTTTGTAAACACTGCCCCACTGTTACCACTTTANTTGGTGAGCTCAGCTCAGTCTTATTCACCTTTCTCAGAAAGGCCTCCGCTAACCTCCAGGTTGGTATGATGGCTATCACACCTTTATGTCTCTACCAGCATGGATGAGTAGGCTGTGTATTTCTGAATCTCTCTCTGTCTAGACTGTTCCTAGATCTTGACCCACTAGAAGAGAAGTACAAATAAAACCTAAGCACTTGGGAATCAGAGAAAAGGATCTCTGCGAGTTTGAGGCCAGCCCAGTTTACATAATGAGTTAGTTCTAGGGCAGCCAGGGCTACACTGAAACCCTGTCTAAAGTGAGTAAGAAATACGAATGTATAAAGCTGGACACAGCCCTTGTTTTTCTGTCCCGACATGGTTCCTTCTCCTTATGCCTTGCACCTTCTCAGATGCTCTGTCTTGCCAAGCGGCTCCAAGGGTTCAGGCTACAGAGGGGGGCCTGGAAGAGAGGTGAAGACCCCCACGGACTTTCTCAGGCCTAAGACACACCATGGGGCTTGGGCATGGACATAATCTCCCCTCAATCAGGGGAAAAGCAGGCACACACACCTACCTCTTGAAGTACTCCACTTCTCGGTCTGTCTCATCCATCTCCACCCCATCCATGTCCTTGGGCAGGAACACATCGTCTAGGAAGACACAGCCAGGAGGGCTCAGTGCCCATGGCCAGGCCTCTGGGGTCATGCTGGGGGCAGTGCTGCCCATACACGGGGACTGCCCTCCACCCCGTGGCTTGGTTGGGGTGGGGGTTCAGCCACTTGGTTCCTGGTGCACTCACCCAAGGAGGAGGCTGACTTCTCTTGTTTGCGGCTCCGGCGGCTGCGGCCCTTGCCCTGGGACAAGCTCTGTGGCCTTGCTGGGCCTGGGGTCTGCACAGATTCCTGCTCCAGAGTCCGCGCCTTGGCCTCACCCGGCCAATTCTGCCAGGAACTACCCTTCTTCTCAATTTTGGGGTTGTCAGCCCAACTTGGTCCTGGCCGGCTCCCCCGGCTATCCTCTCCAGGTTCTGCACAGTTACCTACTTTGGCAGGCTCTGGGCCCTTGCCTGGCTGCTTGGGGCTAGATGTCTGGCTCTTGGCACTAGGAGCCTCTGGGTTGGCTGGAGGCCAGGGGCCTGGACCCGCCTCACTCTTCTTTGCTTGACTTCCCTGTCTCTTGCTCTTTCTTGGCTTCCCACCTGTGGCCACAGGCTCAGACAGCTCCTGTTTCTTACTGGGGACCTCCTTTGAACTTTCCTCAGAGCTAGGGTTGCCTGGCTTGGGTGTCTTGACCCAGATCACCCGGGACAGGTTGGGCACAGTGTTGAGTCTTCTCACGAGCCCATTCTCAGGGATACCAGGAGGGGGCCCCCTCACCTCTGTCCATGGTGGGTGAGGGTCTCTTCTTTCTGCCCATGGTGTGACTGGCTCACTTGGAGTTTGTAATGTGTGGCTCTGAAGGGAGCCCAAAGTCAAAGGGGACAAGTCAAGATTGATGTCAGGCTGTTGCTCAGAGGAGCCGTTGAGGTCTGAAGGGGTTAGAGTCTGGGGTTGAGGTTCCACAGTCCCCTCTTTAAAGCCACTGCTATCCATGTTGAGCTCACACATGCTGAAACTGGCACAGAGGGAGTCTTTGACGGTACTCTTGATCTCCTGCAAGCGGCTGCTCAAGAAGCTGTTGACTCGGTCCAGCTCCTGGTCAGGCCACTCTAGGAGCCTCTCCCTGGCAGGCCTTAGCTCCTGGCTTCCAGAAACACGATTCACCTGCTTCAGAGCTTCTGTTGCCAACCGGGCCTTCTCTTTTTCCTGCCAATAGAAGAGGCAGTTTCAGCAGAGGTCTGCCAGCGACCAGGTACAAAGTGACACCTGACACATCAGACTGGGACCTAGCTTTGCCATTCACTTGCTGAAGGCAGAGACTCGTGATCTCCACATGGTCCTCAACCCTGCAAGAATGAGGGGGCAATGAAACCAGACAATATCAAGTCTTGGGGTAGAAGCACAAATAAGCTTCTGAGGGTGGGGTTTTGACAGTTTATCCATCATAAGTCTGTGTCAGTTCTGGGTCTAAGAAGGCTAGGATCTGCTTCCTAGGCATGAGTTAGCATGAGCTTGAGTAATTCACCCACTCCCCAGTTAGGCACCAGTGGACTCATCTGCAAAATAGAGACAATAATTCTGGAATAAAGAACAAAGTGGGGATGCATGGCTATGGAGAGACAGTCTCTTCAATTCTGTAGGTAGCAGGGAAAATGTATTGTTATTATTATGCAGTCTTGAAATAAGACATAGAAACCGAGATGCTCTGAGTGGCTGACATGCAAGTGCCTTCCTGACAGGGTATTACTGAAGAGGGACATCTCTTAAAAAGGTCTCTCACTACTCAGCTAGCTCCATATACCCAAGCCCACATCTAAAGTGTCCTATAGCATTTCATGATTAGTGACAGGGCCCTCACACAGGGCCCTGTGCAAAAGCAGCCTCTGAGCCCAAGTGAAGACTGGGAGGTCCCAAGAAGNTGGGTCCTGTAAATCATCTTTGGCAGATTTGAGTCAAGAGAAGGGAAATCAGTCTGTGGCTGAGTTATCCACATTTGTCTGCCTAAACACAAGGTACTAGAGGCTAATGAGGCCTTTCAGGGAGCTAGGAGTCAGATGGGAAGGATATGGCANAGCACCACCTCACATATTTCCAGCTGACTTGCAAATTGAGGGAGAGACAGAGGAAAATGAACCTGGGGAGAGAAGACTTGCCATCACCTCAAAATCAACGTAAACACTGTGGTCCTCTACCCCAGTACTCTTGTCTCTTCTGAACAGTGACTACATACCTAAACTCAGCCTTCCTTAGAGTTCCTTAGATAAATCCCTTACCCTCTTTGAACCCTAACTTCCAAGTTTGTAATTTAGGGAGAAAAAGTTGCTCTGAGGACAGCTACAAGGGTTGATGTCAAGTCTCTTTCCCCATGTGCCAGGACTCTGCCTACTCAGGTAAGCAGCAATGTGGCCTGGAGCAGTGTTTACAGGTGAACTGGAGACCGTAGGGTGGTCTCTCCCTGTATCCCTGAGTTAGCACAGCCTGGCTTCTGGTTATTATGGATAAGGAGGTTTTTACTCACTCATAGAAATGTTTGCTATATGTCCAGAAACTCTGAAAAGTACTGGCATGGACAGCACCTCCTCATTACAAAACACTGGCATCAAAAGGAGAAAGGACAGAAATGCACAGCGGCTCCATTCACAAACCTGGCTCCGTGCAGCAAGTCACTTTTTAACCCTCACCACTGCCCTTGTTGCAGCATAATGCCTAGTTTACAGACAATCAACTTCAACTTTGGCAAGAATACAAAATTGGCTCAAGGTCAAGTGGCTAGTAAGCGGCGAAATCAGGACAAGGCACAGGGATGATTCAGAAGTTCTAAACTTTTCAGGTCCATTTGCTCACTGACTGTGAGGCAGTGGGCTAAGCCTTGGGAGTGAAGCTGGACACAAGACACATGGTCTCTGTTTCCCAGCTTCAGTCAGCCAAGGAAGAGAGACATATAAATGGACTGCTTAATTCAGAGTGACAGTGTCAAATGCTACAGGGCAGAAAGTACAAGGTGCTCTTAACTCAGCCTGAGTCATCTGAGAACATTCCTNGAGGGGCACTGAAGCGTGAGTGGGATTATCCTGGAGAAAATGAGATAAGCACATTCTAGGTTGAGGAACAANTGTAAAATCAGAGAAATGGAAAAGCACAGCACTAAGAAGCAAACTATGCAGAGGTACAGCTAGAGCCTAGAGTTTTGTTTTGCTTTTGTATTTGCCAGGTGTGGTGTCTAGAGACCTTAGGAGGCAGGAAGGTAGGTTAAAAAGGAAGAGGCTGAACGATGGAGCTGGTGTGCTAAGCAGCAGCTGGATCCTAAGGAGCTCTGCAGGCTNTGCAGAAGTCTGGGTCTGAGCCTGAGGCAGGCAGTGCTTACCAACTGAAGGCTTTAAAAACAGATGCTGTGGGTGGAGAAAGTGGACTGGTTTGTGTTGGGGGTATGGGGTTATCATGGACAGGGATTTTTGGGGTTAGGCAAGAAGGTAAAAATGACACATGTCCAGAAAACACTACCAACCACTACAGCTGCTACAGTGGCCCCCATGAACTGAGCACTCATGTGCCAGGCATTCTGCCCAACTTTCCATGCATCGTTTCATTTCATCCTCACAACAATCTACGGCTTAGGTTCCTGTTACTCTCATTTTATAGATGGAAAAACTGAGGCTGCGAGATTAAGTGATTTGCCCAAGGTCATACAGCAAGTGTGATCAAGCTGAGCTTCAAACTGAAGTCCAATTCCAAGGCTCACCGCTTTCAGTGACAATGCACTTTCCCACGACAGTGCCCAGGGCTCAAGGTCAAGCAACAGAGTGAAGTGGTCCCCTTTACTAAACATAATGGAGAAGAAAAGGCAGGCCTCTTTCATGATATACTGAGTTTGAGGTACCTGCAGGATGCCCCCAAAGAGGACCAATAGTTAGCAGAGATGCCAACTACAGGGTAAAATACTACCTAGATGGCTTTTCTTTCAAGAGACATGCTCTACAAAGTCTAGGTGAGGGACAAGAACTCACAAAGGACAAAGAGGTCAGAGAGGCAGGTGAGAAAGATGGTGAAGATGGTGACTCCACTGCTCCTTCCTAGGCCCTGTTCGCCTGAAAGCCAAGGAGCCAAAGACAAGGTTTAAAGGGGTGCACAAACAAAACATCAAAGGTCGCTTAGTGAACAACTATGACAGGCACATAACCAAGACATAACTTGGATTTGGCAATAAAGTAGTGCCTGAAGAGTGTGGACAGCAGTCTTTGGTGAGGTGACAAGTGGGAAGTGAGAACAATGAACATAGATGCAAGGCTTTCAAAAAGTATAGCTATGATGAAGGAAGCAAACAGGGAGAGCAGGAAAGGCTCCAGCTTCCAGGAACTGTCTGCCTTTGAAATTCAACAGTGGGCACAAAGACATGTGATGGGAGCCAGACCAGAGGAGAGGTTGCATATCTCTTTGCTAGAGTCTAGGTTTGAGCCTGACACAATGTTTACCAATCAAAGGCTTTGAAAACAGAGCAGGCAGCCTAAGCTGGGGAAGCAAAAAAGGAGTGTATGGGCTGGGTGGGAGAACCCTTCCTTTAGATGAGGAGGTGTGTCAACGGCTTGTTCCTTGATGAAAACAGAAGTGAACTTACTTGCTAAAACACAAGGGAGGGCAGTCGAAAGCCTTGAGGATGGAGATCAGAGGTCTGACAAAAGGGACATGTGAATGGGCATGACAAGGAATAAAAGGACTAGGGAACAGGCCAGCCAGGCAACATGAGAGCTAAGCAAGTGGGAGAGCACCTAGCTGATGTCACATAAACACAGTCACATGCTATCCTCTGGGTGTAGAAGGGGAGAGACAGGACAGGATAGGATGCAGGTTTTCTGAGCAGATGTGACAGAAAGGCAGCAGGCAAGGAAGTGAAGAGAACCGGTAGACAGTGACTGATGGCTCAGTTCACTTACTCTTTACTCAAGTGAGTGCTAGATTGGTCTGGGAAGAGGAGAAAGGGTCAGATGACAACATTACAAGGACAAAGAAGACTGGCTGTGAGGTTGCAGACAACATAGGAAGGGGTGCAGCTTCAAAGGATCAGGGACTAGTGCCTAAAGGCAAGAAAAAGAAAGTGGGATGAGGGAACAGGAAGACCCTGCTTTGCCCATCTCCCAAGGTGGTAGAGAGTAAACAGTCATCACTACATGCCTACTGGGGAAGCTGGAGTTTTGATGGCAGTCAAACTAGTTAAAGCCAGTGGGTAGAGGGACCTCAGAGGGGAGGCTGATCTAACACCAAGACCACCTTTGTATGTTTGGCCTTGCCTACAAGGCTGGGTCTAGTGAGCTTGAGATTAGAAGGGTGTGATGAATGGCAGCCTAGAGAGATATATATGCAAGGTGAGGGTAAGTATAGCAGAAGACTTCCCTGAGGGTGTCTGCAAAGGAGGAAACATCTGAATTGAGCCCTGGAGTGACAGTCATTCAGGAAAGGTCCATGGGTTTACAAAAAGCACACCAGACCTGGGAACTACTGAGCAAGCCCTCTGGGGACTGCTTAAAGAGGCCAGAGACCACTGTAAATAATGAACACCTCAGGAGAGCAACTTTGGGTGGGAACAAAGGAGGGTTGACCATTCTCTGAAGGGAACAGCAGGACCTTTCGGTTCACTACTTCAGGCTGCAGAAGGATCTTGGTTGTCCTTGGGCTGGGAAGATGGAGAATCACTTCTGCCTTCTAGAGCTCTAGGGTTGTTTGACCACCCAAGAAATGGAACTAGCTGGCTGTCAAACCAAATCTCTTCAGATGGTGGCTCCTGCGTATGGCACTGTACAAGATGCAGCTGCGGGTAGGCAGGTGAAGAAGTAATGAAGCCGCAGGTGACAAGCTATCAGCCCCAGGTCTCATCTAGCAGGACTGTCCAGGAATAGCTCCCTGGGTTTAATCCTCAGTGCTGAGGACTGATTCATTCCCATGGCTTCAGTTACATCTCTGCACTGGAAACTCCTAGTCTCACACCTCCACTTGCACTTGCAAGTCTCTCGGGAACCTCTGAATCAATGAGCCCCAACTGCATCCAGTCTTCCTTCTGAAACTGCCATGTTGGCTCCATCACAAGCACCATCAGCATACTGGCCACACCTGGGAGACATCTGATTGTGTCATCGTACTGTCATTAGAATACCCAAGCCTGTCGCTTCTGCTGCCCTCCAATCTCTCTCCAGTCCCACTCTCAGTCATCCCCCCTTGGTCTTCTATTTCCCTGCCTGGGGTATCAAACTCAAAGTTTTCTTGCCCTCATCTTCCCACATGCCTTCTGTACCACCACACTGCAATCAAAATTCAGACTTGACAAGTGCACTACTCAATGTCAATCATCTAGTGACACGCTCTCACCTGGAGGCTAAAGTCAAAGCTGATCTTCAGCAGGGCGTCAGAGACCGTCTTCTACTCCACTATCTGCCCCACTTCTCTGCTCTTTTCAGCTTTGGCTTTTCCCACACTGCCTGTGAGATGTACTGTGCCCGCTGCCAGGAGAAAAGACCTCCTGATTCCTTACTCAAATGATGAGTCAACCTCTTATAAAGCCACTTCTGGGCAAGAATGGGCACTTCCCTCACTCTGGTGCTTGTCACACCCTAACGTGCTTGTCCAGTTTTATGTCAGTCTCCTCACTGGACTAAGCTTCTCTCGGATGAGAACTTAACTGTTAGATTTTGGCTCCCAGTATTTGTGGAAGTACTTGCTGAATGAATAAATGACCAACAGTAGCAAGTCCTCAGCTTGGAGGACTTGANCAAGCAGCTTGCACCTGAGACATTTCCTTCTCCAGTTACTTGCCCCCAGGTTTTCCCTGACCCTGATGCCTCCCAGATTCATCCAGACCTTCCCATAGCAGTTGAGCCATACCAATGTTTTCTGGCAGCCAGCACCAGTCATGCCCCAGAGGTCTTGGGGTGAGGGATTCCTTGGGGAGGAGAGGCAGTAGAGTTGAGCTCCCCCCACACCCACCTTCTTTTTCAGCTTGTGCCGGGCCCGCTTGGCGGCCCTGGCGCTGTTGGGGACTTTGGGCTCCGTGCTGTTGATGAATTCCAGCAGCTCATCCACATCTCGGTGGTCCACCGCAGGCTCCCCAGGGATCCCGCCCAGGGTGCCCCCCTTCATGGGCAGCTCCTCTTTTCGCCTGGTCAGCCTTGAGCGGAGCTTCTCCCGGATCTCAGTATAATTCCGACTCGTCGGGGCAGCGGGTGGCTGGGGGAGGGGAGGTGCTGACATTACACCCTAGGCCTGGGAGGCCCATAGCACTCCCACCCGCTGGCACAAAGTATGTGGTGAGAAGCCAGACAATTATTCTCTCTAGCATCAGCCACCAAGGCCAAATGACTTCATCCTCAGTAGGCTCTGAGCTGAAGCAGTGGTAGGTGTGAAGACAGCTCGGTGACCAAGGACTGGGGAGCCAGGGAAGCAGGTTTGAGCCCGGCTTCATCACTTGGAAGCTGTATGACCTTGGGTGAGTCACTGAGTCTTTGTGAACCTCAATTTTGTCACCTCTAGAATGAAGATAACAATGCCTAGCTCAAGGGTTACTAGTAATTTTGAATTATTTCCACGTCTCCTATCCTCAACTGCTCTGCCCTAGCCAGCAGCCTTTCCCTTCTCTCCTTCTGAGACTTCTGAATCGCTCCCCTTTCTAAGGACAGCATGTACCCTGATCTGAGCCTCCTTCTTGGTGCCATCTGTGCTCATGGCCTGTACCTCGGCTGGCTGCCACACTTGGGGAACTTTTTGCTTCTATTCTGCCTTCATCATGTACAAGCATTCACTTCTCTGGGATTACACACGTATACATACTCATCAGAATCATAGCTTTCTCTCTGCCACTTCCTTTCCTTTTGCCTAAAGAAAAAAAGTCAATCTTAAGAAAAACCACCAGAAGAACACAGCCAACAGAATGTTAAGAAAACCCGATCTCACAAATGTGCCTTGAGGTTGAAGCAAGCAGATGTAGGTGCAAGGACTCTCAATTCCAGTGTAGCAATCACTGCCATGAGCAAGGGGTCTCTCTTCTGCCCCCTGGCTGCCCAGCCCTCTCTGCCCAGGCAGGCTCACTCACCGCATTGTGGCCGAAGAACTCACAGTAGCAGCAGTCACAGAACTTCCCATCGCGTGGGTGGGTGGAGGACGAGGTGCAAGAGCTGCGCTCAGAGCTGCTATCCTCTTCCTCGCCCAGACCCTCATCTGCCTCACAGGCCAGGCCACTGTGTGCAAATTTGTGCCCTTTGCACCCAGGGTCCCTGCTGCAATGGAGAAGGGCCCAGAGGTGAGAGTAAGTGGTGCAGGCACAGAATACAGCAGGAGCCTAGAAAAGTGTCCCAATGCCCAGCCACCATTCCAACTGCCCTTCACCTGCCACATCAGTGCCTCTTGTAAAGAGCAGAGCCTGATAAGTGTCTCCACTGCCTCATAGGCCATCACAAATGCAAAGATTGACTGTGGAAATTTCCTGCACATACCTCTTTGAGGGCACTGTGTGGATACCTCTCTAGCTTGTTGTTTTATCAAGCCTTGCGATAATGGGCTGCTCATCATTTCCTTTAAACTAGGTAGATAGATAGTAAGCTACTTAAATTCTGAAGGANTCCCACTACACAGCACNGCAACCTTGCACAGCAAGTGCTCGACGAGCAGGAATCTTAACTGACTTGTGGGATGATGGCTCCTCTGTACAGCCCCAAATGATCAATGAAAACTCTCTACTTTCCCAGGGTCCTCACAACACACCTGTATCTGGCATCTGTATCAGCAGGTAGAGCTTCCTTAATCAAGAGCTCTGTGATGAGAAAAAGCAGATTTGTCTCCTGGGAGCTATAAACTACAAGAGCTACTACTGCCTAGACCCAGAAACATACTCAGCATGTTATCCAACCGTCCTTGAAGTCCTGCAAAAATTAGTACCACTCTCACCTTTTAACAGTTGGAGAGACTGAGGCTCAGAGCACAGTCCAACAGATAAGAAAATATAAACCTGTGTTTCCCTGTGTACAGAGTTCATGCTTTCTCCACTTACTCTGCCTCCAGACTCTGGCAATAAGTTGGGGCAACTTATATTATATACAATTCCTTCCTAAGGTAAAGATGAGACAGGCTGAGAGATCCCAGAATCAGAGCTGGGAAGAACTAGAGCCCTATGATGGGTCAGCAACAGCTGGAATACTGCAGAAGCTGGTCCCATGTTTCAGAGGAAATAAGAGTAAGGTGACAGTCTAGGATAGGCCAGTGTCCAGTGTAGCCCATGTCTGCTGTTGGAAAGGTCAGCAAACCCATGGTATGGTTTAGAAAAGGCAGCAGAAGTTAGTACCTGTCTCTTATACACATCTAGATGTGTATAAGAGACAGGTCCAGTGTAGCCCATGTCTGCTGTTGGAAAGGTCAGCAAACCCATGGTATGGTTTAGAAAAGGCAGCAGAAGTTAGTACCAATGGTGCCTATAGTTTATTCCAAGCTCACATTTCCTCTATTACATTAAGCAAAAATTCCTTTTAGAAAAATTAAAATATTCAGTGTTTCTGAAGATATAGACAGACCACTACTCTTTATTGGTGGTTACATGGATTCAGAGAACCCTATAAAAAGCAATTCCCCTACCTATTCTCTTTTACTGCTAGGGATCAAACTTAGGGCCTTCTGCATCTACCACAGAGGGAACCCCCAGCACTCACATGCGCTTGGGTGCTCTCTCCTAACACTGCCTTCACTCACACTTCACAGTAGTGCTGGCCTTGAACTCTAGATCCTCCTGTTTCCACTTCCCAGTTGCTAAGATTATATGTGAGCAGCACTGTGCCTGGGAGAAAGCAGTTTGCCAATGCGTGTTAAGAACTCTCCCAAGAAACAGTGATGAAAAAGAGGAAAAAGCTTTAGCCAGGACATCTTTAGATGTTGGTTATAATGTTAAAATGATGGGATTACCTAAATGTTCTGCAACTGGAGACCAGCAAAATGAACTATAGTTAATATTCTCCAGCCCCAAATACTGAGCATTAAGAACAAAACACAGGAACACAGCACTACTAAGTGAAAACTGCAAGATCCAAGTCTGTACTGACCTCATCAGCACCTTGTGAGAGGCATGTGAGGACAAGTCAGGAGTGTGGCGGCAGGGCAGTGAGATCTCAGACCAGGAAAGACAGATACGTAATAGCCAGTGCCAACCTAGCCAACATCTGCCTTCAATACAGTCACACTCAAATAAAGCCAAGAGAATCACAGAGCTGCTTCTAGGGCTCTAAAGGGCCAGGTCTATTCAAACACGGGNTTAGGATGCTTATCACAACAGTATTTTTCTTGGTTAAAAATGTGGAAATNAAAGTCAGGCTGTGGTGGTGCACACCTTTAATCTCAGCACTCAGAACAGAGGCAGGAGGATCTCTGTGAGTTTGAGGCCAGCCTGGTCTACAGANTGAGTTCCATGACAGCCAGGGCTACACAGAGAAATCCTGTTTTGGAAGGAAAAAAATTTGGAAATGAGCCAGGGATGGTGACGCATGCCTTTAATCCTAGCACTCAGGAGGTAGAGACAGGTGGATCTGAGTTTTAGGCCAGCCTAGTCTACAGAGCAATTCCTGAGTAGTCAGGAGTATAGAGACTCTGTCTTGAAAAACTAAAACATAACAAAACAAAAGCATGGATACTTAAGTTTTGTTTGTTTGTTTGTTTTTTGTTTTTCAAAACAGGGTTTCTCTGTGTAGTTTTGGTGCCTAGCCTGGATCTCGCTCTGCTCTGTAGACCAGGCTGGCCTCTAACTCACAGAGATCCACCTGCCTCTGCCTCCCACGTGCTGGGATTAAAGGTATGCACCACCACCACGGCTCGGATACTTAAGTTTTAAAAGGAGTTTTAATTAGGGAAATAACCATGATATTTAAGAAGTATTGCTATGCAGGCCAGAGCTGGTAAGAAACAACTGTAATCCCAGTAGTAGAAGGCTAAGGCAGGAGAATCACAAGTTACAGGCTAGCTTGGGCTATACAGCAAGAACCTGTGTCAAAATGAATAAAAAATTGCTACATAAAATATTTATCAAATATAGACCAAATTATGTCATTTATATACAAAAGTATCTTCAAGAAAATAGGCCACAGTTCTAGAAGTTTCTCTTTAGGTTGTGAAGACCCTTATCTTTTTTACATCTGGATTGTTCTAAGCTTTAAAGACTTATAATGAAGGGGGCTGGAGAGGTGGCTCAGCGGTTAAGAGCACTGACTGTTCTTCAAGAGGTCCCGAGTTCAATTCCCAGCAACCACATGGTGGCTCACAACCATCTGTAATGAGAACTGGTGCCCTCTTCTAGAATGAAGGCAAACATGCAGTCAGAATACTGTATATATAAAAATTAAAAGAAAAAGAATTATAATGAAAAGACCCTTAATTTAGAATTTATTTTGGTGCTAAGGGTTGAACACAGGACCTCATGCATGCTAAGCTTGTGCTCTAAGCATTGAGCTACTTCTTCCAGCCCAATTTACACTTGATTTCCATCCTAAAAGTGTTCTTGGCAAGTTTTCCATAATTCTTAGACTCCAGTGAGCAGGGAGTGGTGCCTTTCACGCCACTCACTTACCTGTGAGTGCTAGGGAGTGGCTGAGAGCTTGGTGGTGGGAGGAGAGGCCCACCGCAGTGCCCACCGCAGTGCCCGCTGCAGGGGTGGCTGCACCCAGAGAATGGTGGAGGCATCTTCAGGAGTGGCATGCTGGTGGAGGGCAGATGGGGGCTCTGACAAGGCCCTGGGGGGTGGGTGGCAGTGGCAGCAGCCACAGGGCACTCTGAAGCCTGGGCAGGGAAAGGTGCTGCCGAGGTGGTGGGCAGCAGGTGTGGGTGGGATGGTGAGCTGAAGGAGCCAGGGTGAGAAGGAATCAGAGATGCTGGATGTGGGGGGTGGCCGGTGGGGCTGTTAGGGGGAGCAGTGAGGTCTGAGTGCTGGTGGTGCTCCGAGACAGGGAAAGCCTCACCTGTAGGTGGAGGGGAGAAAGAGGGGTCAGACCTGGGAAGGAAAGCCCACAGGCTCACTGTCACATCATCCTGTTTAATGTGACCTGAGGGCACAGCCTCTCAGCACAAGGCCCCTGAAGAGGATATGGATAGCAGGTCTGTGGGACAGGTTTGAGAATCCCAAGCCCAAGGAGGCTGTGGCTCTGCTGTGGTGTGAACAGAAGACATCTCTGCTGTTTCTTTGGGTCCCTCCAGGAGCTACTTACTCTTAGGCGTTCCTTAGGCCTGAGAANGGAAGCTATATAACCTTGGAATCTGCCTCTGGGCCACATGGACCAGAGCAGCCAAGGTATGCCTGACTCCTGGGAGGCGACAGATCTCTGACTGAAGTAGGAAAAAGCTCTGATGACTCTCTTCAGCATGGACCAAGATAACAGGAGCTATGCATTCAATTCACATAATTTTAGAACAGTACCATTTTGAAGAACTCCATCCTCCATTTGGAATTATGACAGTAACAATCCAAAGGCTTTCCCCTCTGGGTCTCTGAGCATTAGTATTGAGTTTAAGGAAGAGTCTTTCGGCCTGCCTGCCACCTGCTAGTCTTCTGTGGTTAAGTACAGTGCTGTACAGCTATCCCTAAGGTAGACAAAGTCCAATGAGGCCAAGGAAGCAGAGGTAGCTCAGGTTGTCTATGGTATAAAGAGCAGGTGTACTTTCCCAGGCCATTTGCTCCTCAGACAGTATGAGGACCTCTCCTGGACCCAACGTTAAGCCAATGACAGCTATGAGGGCACTTTTTTTCTCTGTGGGCAATATTTTATAACTTCAGAGTCTTGCAGAAGGTCTTCTAGAGATAGTTAAGGTCTAGGTTGTCTCCGTTGCCATCAGAACAGGTCCACATTTACTTATTTTAATAACCAAATTTCACACTGACAGGGCCAAAGTAGAAAGGCAAACAGCTATCTACCTAGAAAGGGGCCCAGTACTTTCGGAAGCTTAAAGACTCACCAGGGATGGCAGGAGGACTCCCAAGCGAGCCGCCTGGCACAGCCCCGCTGGAGTGTGGGGAATTCCAGAGGCCTGAGAGCTTATGTGCTGACAGGAACGAGCTGGGATCCCAGTCCCCTGAGTTCCCATGGCAGGAAGAGGAGGAGGAAGATGAGGATGATGAAGAAGAGGACGAGGATGAATGAGAGTCACCCCCACAAGACTGGGATTTGCAGGATGTGTGTGACAAGGAAATCTGGAAAGGAGAAAGAAAAAGGCTCATGGTCAAACAATGGAGCTGACCTGTCCTTCAGGCCCTTAGGCTATGACTGAAGCCAATTAGCACAAGTCATGCTGAACTATAATCAAGGGCCAAGCAAGTACTTGAAGGGACTATGGTGTTCCCAGTTCCATGGTTGTGTAGATAGCAGGCAGAGAGCTTCTCCTAGGGCAGAGCCTGTCTATGAACATGGGCCATTTGTGAGTGTGAAGAGCTGCCAACAAGATGAAAGGTCTTTGAATCTCAAGTGCGGTTTAGCACTCTTGCTCCCCCATTCCTTTTCTCCTTCCTTCCATTTATTTTTAAAATTTTTGAGACTTTATGTGTATGAATGTTTGCCTGAATGTTTGTCTGTGCACCGTGTGCACAGAGGCCAGAGGCCATCTGATCCTTAGGACTGGAATTACAGCAGGTTTTGAGCCACCGTGTGGCTACTGAGAATCAACTCCAATGCTCTGAAAGGACAGCTAGTGCTCTTAACCAATGAGCCATCACTTTAGCCCCAGCCTTTCATTTATTTTTTATTTTTATTTCTTCGGGTTTTTGAGATAAGGTCTAATTCTCTATGTAGCCCTGGCTGTCCTGGAATTCACTCCGTAGGGAAGACTGGCTTCAAACTTACAGAGATCTGCCTGCCTCTGCCTTACAAGCAACAGGACTAAAGGTGAGTGCCACCCCACCCAGCCCTTCCTTCTGTTTATTATAAATATCTGTGTATGTGGATGATGTGTACATGCATGTGGAAGTGCAGGATGTGTCAGAGTGTACAAGCGGAGGTCAGAGTGCACAAGTGGAGGCAACCTTGGATGGAGGTCCTCCCTTGCCTTCCACCTTGTTTCCAACAGGGTCTCCTTGTTGGTTTGCCATTATGTGGCCAATGCTAGCTGGCCCACCAACTTCCAGGGACTGTCCTGTCTCCACCTCCCACTTTATTGCAGGAGCATGGGGATTACAGATATACACTATCACATGTGGCTTTATGTGGGTTCTGAGGACTAAACTCAGGTCCTCAAGCTTGTGTGGCAGGTGCTTTGGTGCTTTTACCCACAGAGTCATCTCCCTGGCCCTCCTCCTTTCCTTTTATTTTTCTTCCCAGCACATACAACACAAACATTCTACCACTGAGCTGTATTTCCAGCCCCAAGCGAGAAGTCTTGAAACTGAACTGATTCTGGGTAAATGAAAGTCTACAGGGGAAGGAAAAGTAGAGTCTGGCTGACATGACTCACAGACGGCAGTCTTCCACGGCTTCTAGCTATTTCTGTTGTCTTCTGACTGAGGCACATCTCAGACCCTCTGACTCATCTGTGTCATAGTGGTGGCCTTTCAAACAGCCGTATGGCTGAAGGCATCAGGGTCAGGTGACAGGACAGGATCAAGATCTACCTACGTCCATTAGCAGGCCCGTGTCTTCTTCCTTCAGATCTAAACCCAACTTGCAGATACTAAGTGCAGCCGGATGGTTTCTCAGAGCAGCTTGGGCAGAGCTTCCTGAGGCCAGGGGCAACAGCCCAACTCCCTTAGGGAGGAAGCAGTCCTGCATTCAGAGGTCACCTGTCAGCTGTTACCTACCGCCACTGCATGTTCTCGACCTGTCTGCCTCTCATCTTCCTCCATGCTCTTTCGGCAACTCTGGCAGACCCATAGAGGCATCTCGCCTAGGAGATTCTTGACGAGCTTTGGCATGAAGTCAGGGGGCAGCTTCTCACCCTGCAACACCAGTCCATTTTGTGAAGGGCCTTCTTCCCAGCCTTTGCGCTCGCGGTGACACAGCAGGCAACAAGTCTGCACAGACTGGCTGGAGGTGGGGGGAACCTGTCCAACACACAGACACAGGGGTTCCCAGGAGGGGGAAAGGCTGTCCTTAGAAATGATGCTAATAGTATTCATAACACCACTTATTACGTGCCAGGCACTGGGATAGGCACTTTATAAACATAATTTAGCTTTAGTCCTTGTAACAGCTCTGCAAACAAGGTGTTCTTATTCCCATTTTTTTAAGATGAAGAAACAGATTTCAAGAAGTTAAATGAGTTGCCCAAGGTTACAGAGCTAGTAAATGGTTGAATCCCAGTAAATCTGACTCCAAAACTCATGCTCAGCTGTCCTCAACATCAAAGAATAGAGAAGAGGTTTCTCCCTCTCTGGAATGCCTAGGAAGGGCCACAGTTCTATGCAGGCTATAGACCAGTCCTCACCTGAAAGGAAAATGGNCGTGCGTTTACTGGAGAGATGAACAATTCCTTTAATACTGCAGCAGTTTAGAGAGGGTTTGTAGAAATGGTAAACAGGAAGACAGATCCTGGTGCTCTTTTAAGTAAGGACGGTGAGAAAAACCTAGACTCTGGGGCCAGACAAACAAGCACTCTCATCTCAGGCTCAGCATGAATCAGCTGACGACCTTGAGCAAGTTATTTAACTTCTCTGAGCTCTGCTTCCTACCCACCTTGCAGAGTTGTGCAGAATGCTGCATGCCATAGCCCAGGCCCAGGCCGAGATTACTTGGCCTGTTTCTTCCCCCTACAACAGATTGGATCCAGTCATTTAAGTTTCAAAAGTTTCCTTTCACATTGGGGTCCTAACTGGGAACCTAATTATATTTATACCCCAGTTAATGGTTTTCCTCAATTTCCCATCTCTAGTCTCCTTCCACTGACACTGCACATGGCCCCGTCACTTCCTTTGGGCCAACAGGATGATGTTAGCAGACATGCTGGCAGCATCAATATGAATAGTCTGTATGTACTTCTCCTTGTATCGTTGCAAGAATGGCCTGCCAAGATCTTGTGCCTCTGCTACTCCTGCCCCATCTGTGGGGCTTGGAGAAAATGGGAGTGTTCCTAACTAGTCAGTCAGCTGACAGATCTGTGAGTGAGCCCAGGTGAAATCAGATGGATCTGCTTAGAGCAGCAATGATATCCCATCAAGCAGTAGATTCAGGAGGAATAGCAAGTGGTAGTGTTTAGAGCCACTGGGTTGCAGGGTGGTTTGTTCTACAACTCTGCATAACTTCCAGATTTACCCTCACTATGTAATGTGTTTGTGAGGGGTGCCATTGTTGTTTCATGTGACATCACCTGCTCACAATGAATTTGGATCAGAGTATCCTTAAGTCTGCCATGTTGCCATCATACTAACCTGGGTCCCTGGTTTCTCAAAAAAGAAAGGAACCAGAAGTGACACCAGGAGCATAATGAAATACTTGGGGAAGTACAAGGAATATGGAAAGGAGTACCAGAGATAAAGACATTTTAAGAGTGGAATGTATAAAAGACACAGCTGAAACACTCTGCCAAGGGGCTGTCTCAATGCACAAGGCAGCTGCTTAATGTTAAGTGTAGACAGAACTCATCTGTCATCTCACAAGCATGGAAGACTGATGAAGGACAATGGTTTGAGAAATTAAGCAAAGGAGGACCTTTTTTTTCAAACGCAAATATTTATTTGTTGTGTGTATGTGTGTGCATATTTGGGACCTGTGTAGAGGTCAGAGAACAAGTTGCTGGAGTTGCTATCTCCTTCCACATGTGGGTCCTGGAGGTTGAACTCAGGTTGTCAAGCTTGGCAGCAAGCTCCTGTACTTGCTAAGCCATGTCACAGGCCCCAGAGGGGGATTTTCTGAGAGAGTACTTAGGACATTTCTCAAAGCTGTAAGGTGAGTTGTAGTAACTGCAGGTAGAAGGGGGAGGCCACCAGTAGACAGGACTTTGTTCCTAGTGGTATAGTAAGAGTACCACAGGCAACACCAGGATGAGAATCTTCATAACAGCTCTTGCTTCACTTGGGCATGAGGGTNCTAAAATCATTGCATGGGGTTGTTGTTGCTGGGTTTTTTCTTTGTTTTGGTTTTTGAGACAGGGTCTCATGAAGCTCAGGCTGGCTTTGAACTCATTATGTAGCAAAGAGTGGTTTTGAATTCCTCATCTTCCTGCATCTACTGCTAAGTGCTGGGATTATGGGCATGTGCCAGCATGTCTGGCCATGAAAAATATTTTGAAAGAGTACAAATCTTCTTTAAATCAATCTTTTCTCTCTCAGTGTTAGATATCAAACCCAGGACATGTGCATTTAAATCTTCTTGGGGTGGGGGGTTGAGACAGGGTTTCTCTGTGTAGCANTGGCTGTCCTGGAACTCACTCTGTATATCAAGCTGGCTTCAAGCTCAGAGATCCACCTGCCTCTGCCTCCCAAATGCTGAGACTAAATGCATGTGCCATCATGCCTGGTTAATTAATGGTTCTGAACAATAATTCAAGTGTATAATGTATACTCCACAGCACAAAAAATGCCTTCTCAGAGATCTCTCGGGGCTAGAGAGATGGCACAATGGTTAAGAGCAATGGCTGCTCTTCCAGGGGACTTGGGATTGATTCCTAGTACCCACATGGAAGCTCACAACCATCTCTTAACTCCATTTCCAGGGTGTCCAATGCCCTCTTCTGTCCTCTGCTTTCAACAGGCTTGTACATGGTATAGTCATACATGCAGGTAAAACATTCATATATATACATTTTTAAAAATGTTTTCTGGGGCTGGAGATCCTGAGTTCAATTCCCAGCAACCACATGGTGGCTCACACCCATCTATAATGAGATCTGGTGCCCTCTTCTGGCATGTGTATACATAATAAACAAATTTAGGGGCTGGAGAGATGGCTCAGTGGTTAAGAGCACTGGCTGCTCTTCCAGATAGACCCAGGTTCAATTCCCAGTACCTACATGGCAGCTCACAACTGTCTGTAACTCCCTC